>CANUEZ040000142.1:21510000-21512500 GCA_948099385.1 Fasciola hepatica
TAATTTGGTATTTGTATGGAAAAATGTACCTGTTCCTCATTCCCACGTATGTGTGATGTGTGTAATTTTCAATGGTATTTTGATATACCCCAAAATGAACAGTTGTGTTTTGGCGATGGGTGTAGACGTTGCTATTTATCACTTGTTTTCTGGTGACAATTGCTCATGAAATATTGTACATACATTGTTGTTGTGAATGTGTAGTATGGTATTTAAGTTATTGAGTGGTAAAATTTGTTGGTTTTGTTATGTCTTCGATTTGGTTATTATATGATGCAAGTGTTTTTCTGTAGGATTTGATATGAATTGTATTGATTGTATTGTGTGTTGTGTTGTGATGTGGTTTGTTTAGATTGAGTGAATTGTATTCAATGGGAATAAGGGATCATCCGAGGACGTCCCCACTGACAAAAGCTACGCGTCCGAGCGATCCCGATTAGGGATCGTCGCAGGCTCCAACCTGCCAGAGTGCAAGGGCGAGCCTCCACCTGAGGCCAAGGCATTCGTGATCACCCTGGTCCCGGCGCCAAGTAAGTTTAATCACAAACTCACATTTGCCAACACGACGCAAAACCACCAAAACATCACCAATCACCTCATATGCATAACTCATCACGCCAACATTGCAATACCAATGAATAGACTAGCAAAATCAACTCAAACCATAAGATAGTCACACATGTACTAATAACACACACATTCAAAATACTCGTCAATCGATAAGTAAATCACAATATCGAACAAGTACAACAAACCTCTCGACCATGCTACTAGTATCTCTCAATCAGTAGTGTATACATCGCTGCACTCAAATACACCTATCCAAGAGAAAATGAGCACCGACCAAACACAAAACTTACACGTACGTCTCTATCACAACCGATAAGCGAACACGGCTCATTCAAGCTGATCTGACCAAACGAACCAAAACAAGAGGGGAAAAAACAAAACAGAAACAGAAACAGAAACAAAACAAATCCGAATCGAACCAAACAACTCGACCAAATCGAGCAGCCAATACACGTACACATCCAAACCATATGATGCACATTAACAAGAGAGCAATTTCATGTCACCATCAGCATTACAATATTGACGTTCTTCCAAAATGTGAGGACAGAAGTAAGTAGGTGTATCGATTAAAATGAGCATCAGTAACAGCAATAGCTTCGTGATCAGATTGAGTTTCACATTTGGTATTGGGTTTCGTTTGGATGTGAGTGTTGGTGTGAGTATGAGTATTAATATAAGTCTGAGTGTGCGTATGGGTATGAGTAAGAGTATGGGTAAGAATATGAGTACAAGTATGAGGGAAGGGAATGAGCGTGAGCGGTGTGCTCATGTTCATCATGGTGATGCTAGTTAGGAAGAGGGCGAGCACCGTGTTGCTCAAGTTGAACATGATCAAACTAAAGATGAGGATAATCCGAATTCAATCGGTAGTGATGAACAGGCTGTGGTGATCGTGGCAAAGATGGGAGTTGTTATTATTCTTACTGTTGTAATTCACATTGGGTAATATTAGTAAAGTTATGAATAAACCACTTAGATAAAGAAGCAGGAGCAGCGCCAGCAGCCGCCGTTAGCAGGAGCAGCAGCGTCAGTAGTAGTAGTAGTGGTAGTAGTATTACCATTATTAATCGTAGTAGAGGTGGTAGTAGTAGTAGTATTAGTAGTAGTAGTAGTAGCAGTAGTAGAAGTAGTAGCAGTATTAGTAGTAGTAGTAGTAGTAGAAGTAGTAGCAGTAGTAGTAGTAGTAATAGTAGTAGTAGTAGTAGTAGTAGTAGTAGTAGTAGTAGTAGTAGTAGTGTCAGTAGTAGTAGTAGTAGTAGTAGTAGTAGTATTAGTAGTGGTAGTAGTAGTAGTAGCAGTATTAGTAGTAGTATTAGTAGTAGTAGTAGTAGTAATATTATTAGTAATGGTAGTAGTAGTAGCATAGGCAGCAACAGCAGCAGCATTATTCTCTGTAGCATCGGCCTGTATCTGATTGCCTCGTCGTGGTACTTTTAACTGGTTATTTGCGAACTATTCGGATCATGATTGTCACGTTCGCTTTTCGAATCTGGAATTTCCGACTCAATATTTTCGAGGGCGATTTTCTATGTGACGCGATGTGTTATACTTGCTAATGCGATCACTCGATGTTAAATAGTTGGTGTCATTGGTTTTAATTTGGTATTTGTATGGAAAAATGTACCTGTTCCTCATTCCCACGTATGTGTGATGTGTGTAATTTTCAATGGTATTTTGATATATCCCAAAATGAACAGCTGTGTTTTGGCGATGGGTGTAGACGTTGCTATTTATCACTTGTTTTCTGGTGACAATTGCTCATGAAATATTGTACATACATTGTTGTTGTGAATGTGTAGTATGGTATTTAAGTTATTGAGTGGTAAAATTTGTTGGTTTTGTTATGTCTTCGATTTGGTTATTATACGATGCAAGTGTTTTTCTGTAGGATTTGATGTGAATTGGATTGATTGTATTGTGTGTTGTG
>CANUEZ040000142.1:21517500-21522500 GCA_948099385.1 Fasciola hepatica
AGAATATGAGTACAAGTATGAGGGAAGGGAATGAGCGTGAGCGGTGTGCTCATGTTCATCATGGTGATGCTAGTTAGGAAGAGGGCGAGCACCGTGTTGCTCAAGTTGAACATGATCAAACTAAAGATGAGGATAATCCGAATTCAATCGGTAGTGATGTACAGGCTGTGGTGATCGTGGCAAAGATGGGAGTTGTTATTATTCTTACTGTTGTAATTCACATTGGGTAATATTAGTAAAGTTATGAATAAACCACTTAGATAAAGAAGCAGGAGCAGCGCCAGCAGCCGCCGTTAGCAGGAGCAGTAGCGTCAGTGGTAGTAGTAGTAGTGGTAGTAGTATTACCATTATTAATCGTAGTAGAGGTGGTAGTAGTAGTAGTAGTAGTGGTAGTAGTAGTAGTAGTAGTAGTAGTAGTAGTAGTAGTAGTAGTAGTAGTAGTGGTAGTAATAGTAGTAGTAGTATTAGTGGCATAAGCAGCAGCAGCAGCATTATTCTCTGTAGCATCGGCCTGTATCTGATTGCCTCGTCGTGGTACTTTTAACTGGTAATTTGCGAACTATTCGGATCATGATTGTCACGTTCGCTTTTCGAATCTGGAATTTCCCACTCAATATTTTCGAGGTCGATTTCCTATATGACGCGATGTGTTATACTTGCTAATGCGATCACTCGATGTTAAATAGTTGGTGTGATTGGTTTTAATTTGGTATTTGTATGGAAAAATGTACCTGTTCCTCATTCCCCCGTATGTGTGATGTGTGTAATTTTCAATGGTATTTTGATATATCCCAAAATGAACAGTTGTGTTTTGGCGATGGGTGTAGACGTTGCTATTTATCACTTGTTTTCTGGTGACAATTGCTCATGAAATGTTGTACATACATTGTTGTTGTGAATGTGTAGTATGGTATTTAAGTTATTGAGTGGTAAAATTTGTTGGTTTTTTTATGTCTTCGATTTGGTTATTATATGATGCAAGTGTTTTTCTGTAGGATTTGATGTGAATTGTATTGATTGTATTGTGTGCTGTGATGTGATGTGGTTTGTTTAGATTGAGTGAATTGTATTTAATGGGAGTAAGGGATCATCCGAGGACGTCTCCACTGACAAAAACTACGCGTCCGAGCGATCCCGATTAGGGATCGTCGCAGGCTTCAACCCGCCAGAGTGCAAGGGCGAGCCTCCACCCGAGGCCAAGGCATTCGTGATCACCCTGGTCCCGGCGCCAAGTAAGTTTAATCACAAACTCACATTTGCCAACACGACGCAAAACCACCAAAACATCACCAATCACCTCATATGCATAACTCATCACGCCAACATTGTAATACCAATGAATAGACTAGCAAAATCAACACAAACCATAAGATAGTCACACATGTACTAATAACACACACATTCAAAATACTCGTCAATCGATAAGTAAATCACAATATCGAACAAGTACAACAAACCTCTCGACCATGCTACTAGTATCTCTCAATCAGTAGTGTATACATCGCTGCACTCAAATACACCTATCCAAGAGAAAATAAGCACCGACCAAACACAAAACTTACACGTACGTCTCTATCACAACCGATAAGCGAACACGGCTCATTCAAGCTGATCTGACCAAACGAACCAAAACGAAAGGAAAAAAAAAACAAAACAGAAACAGAAACAGAAACAAAACAAATCCGAATCGAACCAAACAACTCGACCAAATCGAGCAGCCAATACACGTACACATCCAAACCATATGATGCACATTAACAAGAGAGCAATTTCATGTCACCATTAGCATTACAATATTGACGTTCTTCCGAAATGTGAGGACAGAAGTAAGTAGGTGTATCGATTAAAATGAGCATCAGTAACAGCAATAGCTTCGTGATCAGATTGAGTTTCACATTTGGTATTGGGTTTCGTTTGGATGTGAGTGTTGGTGTGAGTATGAGTACTAATATAAGTCTGAGTGTGCGTATGGGTATGATTAAGAGTATGGGTAAGAATATGAGTACAAGTATGAGGGAAGGGAATGAGCGTGAGCGGTGTGCTCATGTTCATCATGGTGATGCTAGTTAGGAAGAGGGCGAGCACCGTGTTGCTCAAGTTGAACATGATCAAACTAAAGATGAGGATAATCCGAATTCAATCGGTAGTGATGTACAGGCTGTGGTGATCGTGGCAAAGATGGGAGTTGTTATTATTCTTACTGTTGTAATTCACATTGGGTAATATTAGTGAAGTTATGAATAAACCACTTAGATAAAGAAGCAGGAGCAGCGCCAGCAGCCGCCATTAGCAGGAGCAGCAGCGTCAGTAGTAGTAGTAGTGGTAGTAGTATTACCATTATTAATCGTAGTGGAGGTGGTAGTAGTAGTAGTATTAGTAGTAGTAGTAGTAGTAGTAGTAGTAGTAGTAGTAGTAGTAGTAGTAGTAGTAGTAGTAGTAGTAGCAGTATTAGTAGTAGTATTAGTAGTAGTAGTAGTAGTAATATTATTAGTAATGGTAGTAGTAGTAGCATAGACAACAACAGTAGCAGCAACAGCAGCAGCATTATTCTCTGTAGCATCGGCCTGTATCTGATTGCCTCGTCGTGGTACTTTTAACTGGTAATTTGCGAACTATTCGGATCATGATTGTCACGTTCGCTTTTCGAATCTGGAATTTCGGACTCAATATTTTCGAGGGCGATTTTCTATGTGACGCGATGTGTTATACTTGCTAATGCGATCACTCGATGTTAAATAGTTGGTGTCATTGGTTTTAATTTGGTATTTGTATGGAAAAATGTACCTGTTCCTCATTCCCCCGTATGTGTGATGTGTGTAATTTTCAATGGTATTTTGATATATCCCAAAATGAACAGTTGTGTTTTGGCGATGGGTGTAGACGTTGCTATTTATCACTTGTTTTCTGGTGACAATTGCTCATGAAATATTCTACATACATTGTTGTTGTGAATGTGTAGTATGGTATTTAAGTTATTGAGTGGTAAAATTTGTTGGTTTTTTTATGTCTTCGATTTGGTTATTATATGATGCAAGTGTTTTTCTGTAGGATTTGATATGAATTGTATTGATTGTACTGTGTGTTGTGATGTGGTTTGTTTAGATTGAGTGAATTGTATTTAATGGGAGTAAGGGATCATCCGAGGACGTCCCCACTGACAAAAACTACGCGTCCGAGCGATCCCGATTAGGGATCGTCGCAGGCTTCAACCCGCCAGAGTGCAAGGGCGAGCCTCCACCTGAGGCCAAGGCATTCGTGATCACCCTGGTCCCGGCGCCAAGTAAGTTTAATCACAAACTCACATTTGCCAACACGACGCAAAACCACCAAAACATCACCAATCACCTCATATGCATAACTCATCACGCCAACATTGCAATACCAATGAATAGACTAGCTAAATCAACACAAACCATAAGATAGTCACACATGTACTAATAACACACACATTCAAAATACTCGTCAATCGATAAGTAAATCACAATATCGAACAAGTACAACAAACCTCTCGACCATGCTACTAGTATCTCTCAATCAGTAGTGTATACATCGCTGCACTCAAATACACCTATCCAAGAGAAAATAAGCACCGACCAAACACAAAACTTACACGTACGTCTCTATCACAACCGATAAGCGAACACGGCTCATTCAAGCTGATCTGACCAAACGAACCAAAACGAAAGGAAAAAAAAACAAAACAGAAACAGAAACAGAAACAAAACAAATCCGAATCGAACCAAACAACTCGACCAAATCGAGCAGCCAATACACGTACACATCCAAACCATATGATGCACATTAACAAGAGAGCAATTTCATGTCACCATCAGCATTACAATATTGACGTTCTTCCAAAATGTGAGGACAGAAGTAAGTAGGTGTATCGATTAAAATGAGCATCAGTAACAGCAATAGCTTCGTGATCAGATTGAGTTTCACATTTGGTATTGGGTTTCGTTTGGATGTGAGTGTTGGTGTGAGTATGAGTACTAATATAAGTCTGAGTGTGCGTATGGGTATGATTAAGAGTATGGGTAAGAATATGAGCACAAGTATGAGGGAAGGGAATGAGCGTGAGCGGTGTGCTCATGTTCATCATGGTGATGCTAGTTAGGAAGAGGGCGAGCACCGTGTTGCTCAAGTTGAACATGATCAAACTAAAGATGAGGATAATCCGAATTCAATCGGTAGTGATGTACAGGCTGTGGTGATCGTGGCAAAGATGGGAGTTGTTATTATTCTTACTGTTGTAATTCACATTGGGTAATATTAGTGAAGTTATGAATAAACCACTTAGATAAAGAAGCAGGAGCAGCGCCAGCAGCCGCCGTTAGCAGGAGCAGTAGCGTCAGTAGTAGTAGTAGTAGTGGTAGTAGTATTACCATTATTAATCGTAGTAGAGGTGGTAGTAGTAGTAGTATTAGTATTAGTAGTAGTAGTAGTAGTAGTAGTAGTAGTAGTAGTAGTAGTAGCAGTATTAGTAGTAGTATTAGTAGTAGTAGTAGTAGTAATATTATTAGTAATGGTAGTAGTAGTAGCATAGGCAGCAACAGTAGCAGCAACAGCAGCAGCATTATTCTCTGTAGCATCGGCCTGTATCTGATTGCCTCGTCGTGGTACTTTTAACTGGTAATTTGCGAACTATTCGGATCATGATTGTCACGTTCGCTTTTCGAATCTGGAATTTCCGACTCAATATTTTCGAGGGCGATTTTCTATGTGACGCGATGTGTTATACTTGCTAATGCGATCACTCGATGTTAAATAGTTGGTGTCATTGGTTTTAATTTGGTATTTGTATGGAAAAATGTACCTGTTCCTCATTCCCCCGTATGTGTGATGTGTGTAATTTTCAATGGTATTTTGATATATCCCAAAATGAACAGTTGTGTTTTGGCGATGGGTGTAGACGTTGCTATTTATCACTTGTTTTCTGGTGACAATTGCTCATGAAATATTGTACATACATTGTTGTTGTGAATGTGTAGTATGGTATT
>CANUEZ040000142.1:21527500-21575000 GCA_948099385.1 Fasciola hepatica
TTCACATTTGGTATTGGGTTTCGTTTGGATGTGAGTGTTGGTGTGAGTATGAGTACTAATATAAGTCTGAGTGTGCGTATGGGTATGATTAAGAGTATGGGTAAGAATATGAGTACAAGTATGAGGGAAGGGAATGAGCGTGAGCGGTGTGCTCATGTTCATCATGGTGATGCTAGTTAGGAAGAGGGCGAGCACCGTGTTGCTCAAGTTGAACATGATCAAACTAAAGATGAGGATAATCCGAATTCAATCGGTAGTGATGTACAGGCTGTGGTGATCGTGGCAAAGATGGGAGTTGTTATTATTCTTACTGTTGTAATTCACATTGGGTAATATTAGTGAAGTTATGAATAAACCACTTAGATAAAGAAGCAGGAGCAGCGCCAGCAGCCGCCGTTAGCAGGAGCAGCAGCGTCAGTAGTAGTAGTAGTGGTAGTAGTATTACCATTATTAATCGTAGAAGAGGTGGTAGTAGTAGTAGTATTAGTAGTAGTAGTAGTAGTAGTAGTAGTAGTAGTAGTAGTAGTAGTAGTAGTAGTAGTAGTAGTAGTAGTAGTAGTAGTAGTAGTAGCAGTATTAGTAGTAGTATTAGTAGTAGTAGTAGTAGTAATATTATTAGTAATGGTAGTAGTAGTAGCATAGGCAGCAACAGTAGCAGCAACAGCAGCAGCATTATTCTCTGTAGCATCGGCCTGTATCTGATTGCCTCGTCGTGGTACTTTTAACTGGTAATTTGCGAACTATTCGGATCATGATTGTCACGTTCGCTTTTCGAATCTGGAATTTCCGACTCAATATTTTCGAGGGCGATTTTCTATGTGACGCGATGTGTTATACTTGCTAATGCGATCACTCGATGTTAAATAGTTGGTGTCATTGGTTTTAATTTGGTATTTGTATGGAAAAATGTACCTGTTCCTCATTCCCCCGTATGTGTGTAATTTTCAATGGTATTTTGATATATCCCAAAATGAACAGTTGTGTTTTGGCGATGGGTGTAGACGTTGCTATTTATCACTTGTTTTCTGGTGACAATTGCTCATGAAATATTGTACATACATTGTTGTTGTGAATGTGTAGTATGGTATTTAAGTTATTGAGTGGTAAAATTTGTTGGTTTTTTTATGTCTTCGATTTGGTTATTATATGATGCAAGTGTTTTTCTGTAGGATTTGATATGAATTGTATTGATTGTACTGTGTGTTGTGATGTGGTTTGTTTAGATTGAGTGAATTGTATTTAATGGGAGTAAGGGATCATCCGAGGACGTCCCCACTGACAAAAACTACGCGTCCGAGCGATCCCGATTAGGGATCGTCGCAGGCTTCAACCCGCCAGAGTGCAAGGGCGAGCCTCCACCTGAGGCCAAGGCATTCGTGATCACCCTGGTCCCGGCGCCAAGTAAGTTTAATCACAAACTCACATTTGCCAACACGACGCAAAACCACCAAAACATCACCAATCACCTCATATGCATAACTCATCACGCCAACATTGCAATACCAATGAATAGACTAGCTAAATCAACTCAAACCATAAGATAGTCACACATGTACTAATAACACACACATTCAAAATACTCGTCAATCGATAAGTAAATCACAATATCGAACAAGTACAACAAACCTCTCGACCATGCTACTAGTATCTCTCAATCAGTAGTGTATACATCGCTGCACTCAAATACACCTATCCAAGAGAAAATAAGCACCGACCAAACACAAAACTTACACGTACGTCTCTATCACAACCGATAAGCGAACACGGCTCATTCAAGCTGATCTGACCAAACGAACCAAAACGAAAGGAAAAAAAAACAAAACAGAAACAGAAACAGAAACAAAACAAATCCGAATCGAACCAAACAACTCGACCAAATCGAGCAGCCAATACACGTACACATCCAAACCATATGATGCACATTAACAAGAGAGCAATTTCATGTCACCATCAGCATTACAATATTGACGTTCTTCCAAAATGTGAGGACAGAAGTAAGTAGGTGTATCGATTAAAATGAGCATCAGTAACAGCAATAGCTTCGTGATCAGATTGAGTTTCACATTTGGTATTGGGTTTCGTTTGGATGTGAGTGTTGGTGTGAGTATGAGTACTAATATAAGTCTGAGTGTGCGTATGGGTATGATTAAGAGTATGGGTAAGAATATGAGCACAAGTATGAGGGAAGGGAATGAGCGTGAGCGGTGTGCTCATGTTCATCATGGTGATGCTAGTTAGGAAGAGGGCGAGCACCGTGTTGCTCAAGTTGAACATGATCAAACTAAAGATGAGGATAATCCGAATTCAATCGGTAGTGATGTACAGGCTGTGGTGATCGTGGCAAAGATGGGAGTTGTTATTATTCTTACTGTTGTAATTCACATTGGGTAATATTAGTAAAGTTATGAATAAACCACTTAGATAAAGAAGCAGGAGCAGCGCCAGCAGCCGCCGTTAGCAGGAGCAGCAGCGTCAGTAGTAGTAGTAGTGGTAGTAGTATTACCATTATTAATCGTAGAAGAGGTGGTAGTAGTAGTAGTATTAGTAGTAGTAGTAGTAGTAGTAAAAGTAGTAGTAGTAGTAGTAGTAGTAGTAGTAGTAGTAGTAGTAGTAATATTATTAGTAATGGTAGTAGTAGTAGCATAGGCAGCAACAGTAGCAGCAACAGCAGCAGCATTATTCTCTGTAGCATCGGCCTGTATCTGATTGCCTCGTCGTGGTACTTTTAACTGGTAATTTGCGAACTATTCGGATCATGATTGTCACGTTCGCTTTTCGAATCTGGAATTTCCGACTCAATATTTTCGAGGGCGATTTTCTATGTGACGCGATGTGTTATACTTGCTAATGCGATCACTCGATGTTAAATAGTTGGTGTCATTGGTTTTAATTTGGTATTTGTATGGAAAAATGTACCTGTTCCTCATTCCCCCGTATGTGTGATGTGTGTAATTTTCAATGGTATTTTGATATATCCCAAAATGAACAGTTGTGTTTTGGCGATGGGTGTAGACGTTGCTATTTATCACTTGTTTTCTGGTGACAATTGCTCATGAAATATTGTACATACATTGTTGTTGTGAATGTGTAGTATGGTATTTAAGTTATTGAGTGGTAAAATTTGTTGGTTTTTTTATGTCTTCGATTTGGTTATTATATGATGCAAGTGTTTTTCTGTAGGATTTGATATGAATTGTATTGATTGTACTGTGTGTTGTGATGTGGTTTGTTTAGATTGAGTGAATTGTATTTAATGGGAGTAAGGGATCATCCGAGGACGTCCCCACTGACAAAAACTACGCGTCCGAGCGATCCCGATTAGGGATCGTCGCAGGCTTCAACCCGCCAGAGTGCAAGGGCGAGCCTCCACCTGAGGCCAAGGCATTCGTGATCACCCTGGTCCCGGCGCCAAGTAAGTTTAATCACAAACTCACATTTGCCAACACGACGCAAAACCACCAAAACATCACCAATCACCTCATATGCATAACTCATCACGCCAACATTGCAATACCAATGAATAGACTAGCTAAATCAACTCAAACCATAAGATAGTCACACATGTACTAATAACACACACATTCAAAATACTCGTCAATCGATAAGTAAATCACAATATCGAACAAGTACAACAAACCTCTCGACCATGCTACTAGTATCTCTCAATCAGTAGTGTATACATCGCTGCACTCAAATACACCTATCCAAGAGAAAATAAGCACCGACCAAACACAAAACTTACACGTACGTCTCTATCACAACCGATAAGCGAACACGGCTCATTCAAGCTGATCTGACCAAACGAACCAAAACGAAAGGAAAAACAAACAAAACAGAAACAGAAACAGAAACAAAACAAATCCGAATCGAACCAAACAACTCGACCAAATCGAGCAGCCAATACACGTACACATCCAAACCATATGATGCACATTAACAAGAGAGCAATTTCATGTCACCATCAGCATTACAATATTGACGTTCTTCCAAAATGTGAGGACAGAAGTAAGTAGGTGTATCGATTAAAATGAGCATCAGTAACAGCAATAGCTTCGTGATCAGATTGAGTTTCACATTTGGTATTGGGTTTCGTTTGGATGTGAGTGTTGGTGTGAGTATGAGTACTAATATAAGTCTGAGTGTGCGTATGGGTATGATTAAGAGTATGGGTAAGAATATGAGCACAAGTATGAGGGAAGGGAATGAGCGTGAGCGGTGTGCTCATGTTCATCATGGTGATGCTAGTTAGGAAGAGGGCGAGCACCGTGTTGCTCAAGTTGAACATGATCAAACTAAAGATGAGGATAATCCGAATTCAATCGGTAGTGATGTACAGGCTGTGGTGATCGTGGCAAAGATGGGAGTTGTTATTATTCTTACTGTTGTAATTCACATTGGGTAATATTAGTGAAGTTATGAATAAACCACTTAGATAAAGAAGCAGGAGCAGCGCCAGCAGCCGCCGTTAGCAGGAGCAGCAGCGTCAGTAGTAGTAGTAGTGGTAGTAGTATTACCATTATTAATCGTAGAAGAGGTGGTAGTAGTAGTAGTATTAGTAGTAGTAGTAGTAGTAGTAGTAGTAGTAGTAGTAGTAGTAGTAGTAGTAGTAGTAGTAGTAGTAGTAGTAGTAATATTATTAGTAATGGTAGTAGTAGTAGCATAGGCAGCAACAGTAGCAGCAACAGCAGCAGCATTATTCTCTGTAGCATCGGCCTGTATCTGATTGCCTCGTCGTGGTACTTTTAACTGGTAATTTGCGAACTATTCGGATCATGATTGTCACGTTCGCTTTTCGAATCTGGAATTTCCGACTCAATATTTTCGAGGGCGATTTTCTATGTGACGCGATGTGTTATACTTGCTAATGCGATCACTCGATGTTAAATAGTTGGTGTCATTGGTTTTAATTTGGTATTTGTATGGAAAAATGTACCTGTTCCTCATTCCCCCGTATGTGTGATGTGTGTAATTTTCAATGGTATTTTGATATATCCCAAAATGAACAGTTGTGTTTTGGCGATGGGTGTAGACGTTGCTATTTATCACTTGTTTTCTGGTGACAATTGCTCATGAAATATTGTACATACATTGTTGTTGTGAATGTGTAGTATGGTATTTAAGTTATTGAGTGGTAAAATTTGTTGGTTTTGTTATGTCTTCGATTTGGTTATTATATGATGCAAGTGTTTTTCTGTAGGATTTGATATGAATTGTATTGATTGTATTGTGTGTTGTGATGTGATGTGGTTTGTTTAGATTGAGTGAATTGTATTTAATGGGAGTAAGGGATCATCCGAGGACGTCCCCACTGACAAAAACTACGCGTCCGAGCGATCCCGATTAGGGATCGTCGCAGGCTTCAACCCGCCAGAGTGCAAGGGCGAGCCTCCACCTGAGGCCAAGGCATTCGTGATCACCCTGGTCCCGGCGCCAAGTAAGTTTAATCACAAACTCACATTTGCCAACACGACACAAAACCACCAAAACATCACCAATCACCTCATATGCATAACTCATCACGCCAACATTGCAATACCAATGAATAGACTAGCAAAATCAACTCAAACCATAAGATAGTCACACATGTACTAATAACACACACATTCAAAATACTCGTCAATCGATAAGTAAATCACAATATCGAACAAGTACAACAAACCTCTCGACCATGCTACTAGTATCTCTCAATCAGTAGTGTATACATCGCTGCACTCAAATACACCTATCCAAGAGAAAATAAGCACCGACCAAACACAAAACTTACACGTACGTCTCTATCACAACCGATAAGCGAACACGGCTCATTCAAGCTGATCTGACCAAACGAACCAAAACGAAAGGAAAAACAAACAAAACAGAAACAGAAACAGAAACAAAACAAATCCGAATCGAACCAAACAACTCGACCAAATCGAGCAGCCAATACACGTACACATCCAAACCATATGATGCACATTAACAAGAGAGCAATTTCATGTCACCATCAGCATTACAATATTGACGTTCTTCCAAAATGTGAGGACAGAAGTAAGTAGGTGTATCGATTAAAATGAGCATCAGAAACAGCAATAGCTTCGTGATCAGATTGAGTTTCACATTTGGTATTGGGTTTCGTTTGGATGTGAGTGTTGGTGTGAGTATGAGTACTAATATAAGTCTGAGTGTGCGTATGGGTATGATTAAGAGTATGGGTAAGAATATGAGCACAAGTATGAGGGAAGGGAATGAGCGTGAGTGGTGTGCTCATGTTCATCATGGTGATGCTAGTTAGGAAGAGGGCGAGCACCGTGTTGCTCAAGTTGAACATGATCAAACTAAAGATGAGGATAATCCGAATTCAATCGGTAGTGATGTACAGGCTGTGGTGATCGTGGCAAAGATGGGAGTTGTTATTATTCTTACTGTTGTAATTCACATTGGGTAATATTAGTAAAGTTATGAATAAACCACTTAGATAAAGAAGCAGGAGCAGCGCCAGCAGCCGCCGTTAGCAGGAGCAGCAGCGTCAGTAGTAGTAGTAGTGGTAGTAGTATTACCATTATTAATCGTAGAAGAGGTGGTAGTAGTAGTAGTATTAGTAGTAGTAGTAGTAGTAGTAAAAGTAGTAGTAGTAGTAGTAGTAGTAGTAGTAGTAGTAGTAGTAGCAGTATTAGTAGTAGTATTAGTAGTAGTAGTAGTAGTAATATTATTAGTAATGGTAGTAGTAGTAGCATAGGCAGCAACAGTAGCAGCAACAGCAGCAGCATTATTCTCTGTAGCATCGGCCTGTATCTGATTGCCTCGTCGTGGTACTTTTAACTGGTAATTTGCGAACTATTCGGATCATGATTGTCACGTTCGCTTTTCGAATCTGGAATTTCCGACTCAATATTTTCGAGGGCGATTTTCTATGTGACGCGATGTGTTATACTTGCTAATGCGATCACTCGATGTTAAATAGTTGGTGTCATTGGTTTTAATTTGGTATTTGTATGGAAAAATGTACCTGTTCCTCATTCCCCCGTATGTGTGTAATTTTCAATGGTATTTTGATATATCCCAAAATGAACAGTTGTGTTTTGGCGATGGGTGTAGACGTTGCTATTTATCACTTGTTTTCTGGTGACAATTGCTCATGAAATATTGTACATACATTGTTGTTGTGAATGTGTAGTATGGTATTTAAGTTATTGAGTGGTAAAATTTGTTGGTTTTTTTATGTCTTCGATTTGGTTATTATATGATGCAAGTGTTTTTCTGTAGGATTTGATATGAATTGTATTGATTGTATTGTGTGTTGTGATGTGATGTGGTTTGTTTAGATTGAGTGAATTGTATTTAATGGGAGTAAGGGATCATCCGAGGACGTCCCCACTGACAAAAACTACGCGTCCGAGCGATCCCGATTAGGGATCGTCGCAGGCTTCAACCCGCCAGAGTGCAAGGGCGAGCCTCCACCTGAGGCCAAGGCATTCGTGATCACCCTGGTCCCGGCGCCAAGTAAGTTTAATCACAAACTCACATTTGCCAACACGACGCAAAACCACCAAAACATCACCAATCACCTCATATGCATAACTCATCACGCCAACATTGCAATACCAATGAATAGACTAGCAAAATCAACACAAACCATAAGATAGTCACACATGTACTAATAACACACACATTCAAAATACTCGTCAATCGATAAGTAAATCACAATATCGAACAAGTACAACAAACCTCTCGACCATGCTACTAGTATCTCTCAATCAGTAGTGTATACATCGCTGCACTCAAATACACCTATCCAAGAGAAAATAAGCACCGACCAAACACAAAA
The DNA here is from genome assembly GCA_948099385.1 of Fasciola hepatica. Taxonomy (NCBI): domain Eukaryota; kingdom Metazoa; phylum Platyhelminthes; class Trematoda; order Plagiorchiida; family Fasciolidae; genus Fasciola; species Fasciola hepatica. The sequence goes on from CANUEZ040000142.1 coordinate 21,535,305, forward strand.
CTTACACGTACGTCTCTATCACAACCGATAAGCGAACACGGCTCATTCAAGCTGATCTGACCAAACGAACCAAAACGAAAGGAAAAACAAACAAAACAGAAACAGAAACAGAAACAAAACAAATCCGAATCGAACCAAACAACTCGACCAAATCGAGCAGCCAATACACGTACACATCCAAACCATATGATGCACATTAACAAGAGAGCAATTTCATGTCACCATCAGCATTACAATATTGACGTTCTTCCAAAATGTGAGGACAGAAGTAAGTAGGTGTATCGATTAAAATGAGCATCAGTAACAGCAATAGCTTCGTGATCAGATTGAGTTTCACATTTGGTATTGGGTTTCGTTTGGATGTGAGTGTTGGTGTGAGTATGAGTACTAATATAAGTCTGAGTGTGCGTATGGGTATGAGTAAGAGTATGGGTAAGAATATGAGTACAAGTATGAGGGAAGGGAATGAGCGTGAGCGGTGTGCTCATGTTCATCATGGTGATGCTAGTTAGGAAGAGGGCGAGCACCGTGTTGCTCAAGTTGAACATGATCAAACTAAAGATGAGGATAATCCGAATTCAATCGGTAGTGATGTACAGGCTGTGGTGATCGTGGCAAAGATGGGAGTTGTTATTATTCTTACTGTTGTAATTCACATTGGGTAATATTAGTAAAGTTATGAATAAACCACTTAGATAAAGAAGCAGGAGCAGCGCCAGCAGCCGCCGTTAGCAGGAGCAGCAGCGTCAGTAGTAGTAGTAGTGGTAGTAGTATTACCATTATTAATCGTAGAAGAGGTGGTAGTAGTAGTAGTATTAGTAGTAGTAGTAGTAGTAGTAGTAGTAGTAGTAGTAGTAGTAGTAGTAGTAGTAGTAGTAGTAGTAGTAGCAGTATTAGTAGTAGTATTAGTAGTAGTAGTAGTAGTAATATTATTAGTAATGGTAGTAGTAGTAGCATAGGCAGCAACAGTAGCAGCAACAGCAGCAGCATTATTCTCTGTAGCATCGGCCTGTATCTGATTGCCTCGTCGTGGTACTTTTAACTGGTAATTTGCGAACTATTCGGATCATGATTGTCACGTTCGCTTTTCGAATCTGGAATTTCCGACTCAATATTTTCGAGGGCGATTTTCTATGTGACGCGATGTGTTATACTTGCTAATGCGATCACTCGATGTTAAATAGTTGGTGTCATTGGTTTTAATTTGGTATTTGTATGGAAAAATGTACCTGTTCCTCATTCCCCCGTATGTGTGATGTGTGTAATTTTCAATGGTATTTTGATATATCCCAAAATGAACAGTTGTGTTTTGGCGATGGGTGTAGACGTTGCTATTTATCACTTGTTTTCTGGTGACAATTGCTCATGAAATATTGTACATACATTGTTGTTGTGAATGTGTAGTATGGTATTTAAGTTATTGAGTGGTAAAATTTGTTGGTTTTTTTATGTCTTCGATTTGGTTATTATATGATGCAAGTGTTTTTCTGTAGGATTTGATATGAATTGTATTGATTGTATTGTGTGTTGTGATGTGATGTGGTTTGTTTAGATTGAGTGAATTGTATTTAATGGGAGTAAGGGATCATCCGAGGACGTCCCCACTGACAAAAACTACGCGTCCGAGCGATCCCGATTAGGGATCGTCGCAGGCTTCAACCCGCCAGAGTGCAAGGGCGAGCCTCCACCTGAGGCCAAGGCATTCGTGATCACCCTGGTCCCGGCGCCAAGTAAGTTTAATCAAAAACTCACATTTGCCAACACGACGCAAAACCACCAAAACATCACCAATCACCTCATATGCATAACTCATCACGCCAACATTGCAATACCAATGAATAGACTAGCAAAATCAACACAAACCATAAGATAGTCACACATGTACTAATAACACACACATTCAAAATACTCGTCAATCGATAAGTAAATCACAATATCGAACAAGTACAACAAACCTCTCGACCATGCTACTAGTATCTCTCAATCAGTAGTGTATACATCGCTGCACTCAAATACACCTATCCAAGAGAAAATAAGCACCGACCAAACACAAAACTTACACGTACGTCTCTATCACAACCGATAAGCGAACACGGCTCATTCAAGCTGATCTGACCAAACGAACCAAAACGAAAGGAAAAAAAAACAAAACAGAAACAGAAACAGAAACAAAACAAATCCGAATCGAACCAAACAACTCGACCAAATCGAGCAGCCAATACACGTACACATCCAAACCATATGATGCACATTAACAAGAGAGCAATTTCATGTCACCATCAGCATTACAATATTGACGTTCTTCCAAAATGTGAGGACAGAAGTAAGTAGGTGTATCGATTAAAATGAGCATCAGAAACAGCAATAGCTTCGTGATCAGATTGAGTTTCACATTTGGTATTGGGTTTCGTTTGGATGTGAGTGTTGGTGTGAGTATGAGTACTAATATAAGTCTGAGTGTGCGTATGGGTATGATTAAGAGTATGGGTAAGAATATGAGCACAAGTATGAGGGAAGGGAATGAGCGTGAGCGGTGTGCTCATGTTCATCATGGTGATGCTAGTTAGGAAGAGGGCGAGCACCGTGTTGCTCAAGTTGAACATGATCAAACTAAAGATGAGGATAATCCGAATTCAATCGGTAGTGATGTACAGGCTGTGGTGATCGTGGCAAAGATGGGAGTTGTTATTATTCTTACTGTTGTAATTCACATTGGGTAATATTAGTAAAGTTATGAATAAACCACTTAGATAAAGAAGCAGGAGCAGCGCCAGCAGCCGCCGTTAGCAGGAGCAGCAGCGTCAGTAGTAGTAGTAGTGGTAGTAGTATTACCATTATTATTCGTAGTAGAGGTGGTAGTAGTAGTAGTATTAGTAGTAGTAGTAGTAGTAGTAGTAGTAGTAGTAGTAGTAGCAGTATTAGTAGTAGTATTAGTAGTAGTAGTAGTAGTAATATTATTAGTAATGGTAGTAGTAGTAGCATAGGCAGCAACAGTAGCAGCAACAGCAGCAGCATTATTCTCTGTAGCATCGGCCTGTATCTGATTGCCTCGTCGTGGTACTTTTAACTGGTAATTTGCGAACTATTCGGATCATGATTGTCACGTTCGCTTTTCGAATCTGGAATTTCCGACTCAATATTTTCGAGGGCGATTTTCTATGTGACGCGATGTGTTATACTTGCTAATGCGATCACTCGATGTTAAATAGTTGGTGTCATTGGTTTTAATTTGGTATTTGTATGGAAAAATGTACCTGTTCCTCATTCCCCCGTATGTGTGATGTGTGTAATTTTCAATGGTATTTTGATATATCCCAAAATGAACAGTTGTGTTTTGGCGATGGGTGTAGACGTTGCTATTTATCACTTGTTTTCTGGTGACAATTGCTCATGAAATATTCTACATACATTGTTGTTGTGAATGTGTAGTATGGTATTTAAGTTATTGAGTGGTAAAATTTGTTGGTTTTTTTATGTCTTCGATTTGGTTAATATATGATGCAAGTGTTTTTCTGTAGGATTTGATATGAATTGTATTGATTGTACTGTGTGTTGTGATGTGGTTTGTTTAGATTGAGTGAATTGTATTTAATGGGAGTAAGGGATCATCCGAGGACGTCCCCACTGACAAAAACTACGCGTCCGAGCGATCCCGATTAGGGATCGTCGCAGGCTTCAACCCGCCAGAGTGCAAGGGCGAGCCTCCACCTGAGGCCAAGGCATTCGTGATCACCCTGGTCCCGGCGCCAAGTAAGTTTAATCACAAACTCACATTTGCCAACACGACGCAAAACCACCAAAACATCACCAATCACCTCATATGCATAACTCATCACGCCAACATTGCAATACCAATGAATAGACTAGCAAAATCAACACAAACCATAAGATAGTCACACATGTACTAATAACACACACATTCAAAATACTCGTCAATCGATAAGTAAATCACAATATCGAACAAGTACAACAAACCTCTCGACCATGCTACTAGTATCTCTCAATCAGTAGTGTATACATCGCTGCACTCAAATACACCTATCCAAGAGAAAATAAGCACCGACCAAACACAAAACTTACACGTACGTCTCTATCACAACCGATAAGCGAACACGGCTCATTCAAGCTGATCTGACCAAACGAACCAAAACGAAAGGAAAAACAAACAAAACAGAAACAGAAACAGAAACAAAACAAATCCGAATCGAACCAAACAACTCGACCAAATCGAGCAGCCAATACACGTACACATCCAAACCATATGATGCACATTAACAAGAGAGCAATTTCATGTCACCATCAGCATTACAATATTGACGTTCTTCCAAAATGTGAGGACAGAAGTAAGTAGGTGTATCGATTAAAATGAGCATCAGTAACAGCAATAGCTTCGTGATCAGATTGAGTTTCACATTTGGTATTGGGTTTCGTTTGGATGTGAGTGTTGGTGTGAGTATGAGTACTAATATAAGTCTGAGTGTGCGTATGGGTATGATTAAGAGTATGGGTAAGAATATGAGCACAAGTATGAGGGAAGGGAATGAGCGTGAGCGGTGTGCTCATGTTCATCATGGTGATGCTAGTTAGGAAGAGGGCGAGCACCGTGTTGCTCAAGTTGAACATGATCAAACTAAAGATGAGGATAATCCGAATTCAATCGGTAGTGATGTACAGGCTGTGGTGATCGTGGCAAAGATGGGAGTTGTTATTATTCTTACTGTTGTAATTCACATTGGGTAATATTAGTGAAGTTATGAATAAACCACTTAGATAAAGAAGCAGGAGCAGCGCCAGCAGCCGCCGTTAGCAGGAGCAGCAGCGTCAGTAGTAGTAGTAGTGGTAGTAGTATTACCATTATTAATCGTAGTAGAGGTGGTAGTAGTAGTAGTATTAGTAGTAGTAGTAGTAGTAGTAGTAGTAGTAGTAGTAGTAGTAGTAGTAGTAGTAGTAGTAGTAGTAGTAGTAGTAGCAGTATTAGTAGTAGTATTAGTAGTAGTAGTAGTAGTAATATTATTAGTAATGGTAGTAGTAGTAGCATAGGCAGCAACAGCAGCAGCATTATTCTCTGTAGCATCGGCCTGTATCTGATTGCCTCGTCGTGGTACTTTTAACTGGTAATTTGCGAACTATTCGGATCATGATTGTCACGTTCGCTTTTCGAATCTGGAATTTCCGACTCAATATTTTCGAGGGCGATTTTCTATGTGACGCGATGTGTTATACTTGCTAATGCGATCACTCGATGTTAAATAGTTGGTGTCATTGGTTTTAATTTGGTATTTGTATGGAAAAATGTACCTGTTCCTCATTCCCACGTATGTGTGATGTGTGTAATTTTCAATGGTATTTTGATATACCCCAAAATGAACAGTTGTGTTTTGGCGATGGGTGTAGACGTTGCTATTTATCACTTGTTTTCTGGTGACAATTGCTCATGAAATATTGTACATACATTGTTGTTGTGAATGTGTAGTATGGTATTTAAGTTATTGAGTGGTAAAATTTGTTGGTTTTTTTATGTCTTCGATTTGGTTATTATATGATGCAAGTGTTTTTCTGTAGGATTTGATATGAATTGTATTGATTGTACTGTGTGTTGTGATGTGGTTTGTTTAGATTGAGTGAATTGTATTTAATGGGAGTAAGGGATCATCCGAGGACGTCCCCACTGACAAAAACTACGCGTCCGAGCGATCCCGATTAGGGATCGTCGCAGGCTTCAACCCGCCAGAGTGCAAGGGCGAGCCTCCACCTGAGGCCAAGGCATTCGTGATCACCCTGGTCCCGGCGCCAAGTAAGTTTAATCACAAACTCACATTTGCCAACACGACGCAAAACCACCAAAACATCACCAATCACCTCATATGCATAACTCATCACGCCAACATTGCAATACCAATGAATAGACTAGCAAAATCAACACAAACCATAAGATAGTCACACATGTACTAATAACACACACATTCAAAATACTCGTCAATCGATAAGTAAATCACAATATCGAACAAGTACAACAAACCTCTCGACCATGCTACTAGTATCTCTCAATCAGTAGTGTATACATCGCTGCACTCAAATACACCTATCCAAGAGAAAATAAGCACCGACCAAACACAAAACTTACACGTACGTCTCTATCACAACCGATAAGCGAACACGGCTCATTCAAGCTGATCTGACCAAACGAACCAAAACGAAAGGAAAAAAAACAAAACAGAAACAGAAACAGAAACAAAACAAATCCGAATCGAACCAAACAACTCGACCAAATCGAGCAGCCAATACACGTACACATCCAAACCATATGATGCACATTAACAAGAGAGCAATTTCATGTCACCATCAGCATTACAATATTGACGTTCTTCCAAAATGTGAGGACAGAAGTAAGTAGGTGTATCGATTAAAATGAGCATCAGTAACAGCAATAGCTTCGTGATCAGATTGAGTTTCACATTTGGTATTGGGTTTCGTTTGGATGTGAGTGTTGGTGTGAGTATGAGTACTAATATAAGTCTGAGTGTGCGTATGGGTATGAGTAAGAGTATGGGTAAGAATATGAGTACAAGTATGAGGGAAGGGAATGAGCGTGAGCGGTGTGCTCATGTTCATCATGGTGATGCTAGTTAGGAAGAGGGCGAGCACCGTGTTGCTCAAGTTGAACATGATCAAACTAAAGATGAGGATAATCCGAATTCAATCGGTAGTGATGTACAGGCTGTGGTGATCGTGGCAAAGATGGGAGTTGTTATTATTCTTACTGTTGTAATTCACATTGGGTAATATTAGTGAAGTTATGAATAAACCACTTAGATAAAGAAGCAGGAGCAGCGCCAGCAGCCGCCGTTAGCAGGAGCAGTAGCGTCAGTAGTAGTAGTAGTGGTAGTAGTATTACTATTATTAATCGTAGTAGAGGTGGTAGTAGTAGTAGTATTAGTAGTAGTAGTAGTAGTAGTAGTAGTAGTAGTAGTAGTAGTAGTAGTAGTAGTAGTAGTAGTAGTAGTAGTAGTAGTAGTAGCAGTATTAGTAGTAGTATTAGTAGTAGTAGTAGTAGTAATATTATTAGTAATGGTAGTAGTAGTAGCATAGGCAGCAACAGTAGCAGCAACAGCAGCAGCATTATTCTCTGTAGCATCGGCCTGTATCTGATTGCCTCGTCGTGGTACTTTTAACTGGTAATTTGCGAACTATTCGGATCATGATTGTCACGTTCGCTTTTCGAATCTGGAATTTCCGACTCAATATTTTCGAGGGCGATTTTCTATGTGACGCGATGTGTTATACTTGCTAATGCGATCACTCGATGTTAAATAGTTGGTGTCATTGGTTTTAATTTGGTATTTGTATGGAAAAATGTACCTGTTCCTCATTCCCCCGTATGTGTGATGTGTGTAATTTTCAATGGTATTTTGATATATCCCAAAATGAACAGTTGTGTTTTGGCGATGGGTGTAGACGTTGCTATTTATCACTTGTTTTCTGGTGACAATTGCTCATGAAATATTGTACATACATTGTTGTTGTGAATGTGTAGTATGGTATTTAAGTTATTGAGTGGTAAAATTTGTTGGTTTTGTTATGTCTTCGATTTGGTTATTATATGATGCAAGTGTTTTTCTGTAGGATTTGATATGAATTGTATTGATTGTACTGTGTGTTGTGATGTGGTTTGTTTAGATTGAGTGAATTGTATTTAATGGGAGTAAGGGATCATCCGAGGACGTCCCCACTGACAAAAACTACGCGTCCGAGCGATCCCGATTAGGGATCGTCGCAGGCTTCAACCCGCCAGAGTGCAAGGGCGAGCCTCCACCTGAGGCCAAGGCATTCGTGATCACCCTGGTCCCGGCGCCAAGTAAGTTTAATCACAAACTCACATTTGCCAACACGACGCAAAACCACCAAAACATCACCAATCACCTCATATGCATAACTCATCACGCCAACATTGCAATACCAATGAATAGACTAGCAAAATCAACACAAACCATAAGATAGTCACACATGTACTAATAACACACACATTCAAAATACTCGTCAATCGATAAGTAAATCACAATATCGAACAAGTACAACAAACCTCTCGACCATGCTACTAGTATCTCTCAATCAGTAGTGTATACATCGCTGCACTCAAATACACCTATCCAAGAGAAAATAAGCACCGACCAAACACAAAACTTACACGTACGTCTCTATCACAACCGATAAGCGAACACGGCTCATTCAAGCTGATCTGACCAAACGAACCAAAACGAAAGGAAAAACAAACAAAACAGAAACAGAAACAGAAACAAAACAAATCCGAATCGAACCAAACAACTCGACCAAATCGAGCAGCCAATACACGTACACATCCAAACCATATGATGCACATTAACAAGAGAGCAATTTCATGTCACCATCAGCATTACAATATTGACGTTCTTCCAAAATGTGAGGACAGAAGTAAGTAGGTGTATCGATTAAAATGAGCATCAGTAACAGCAATAGCTTCGTGATCAGATTGAGTTTCACATTTGGTATTGGGTTTCGTTTGGATGTGAGTGTTGGTGTGAGTATGAGTACTAATATAAGTCTGAGTGTGCGTATGGGTATGATTAAGAGTATGGGTAAGAATATGAGCACAAGTATGAGGGAAGGGAATGAGCGTGAGCGGTGTGCTCATGTTCATCATGGTGATGCTAGTTAGGAAGAGGGCGAGCACCGTGTTGCTCAAGTTGAACATGATCAAACTAAAGATGAGGATAATCCGAATTCAATCGGTAGTGATGTACAGGCTGTGGTGATCGTGGCAAAGATGGGAGTTGTTATTATTCTTACTGTTGTAATTCACATTGGGTAATATTAGTAAAGTTATGAATAAACCACTTAGATAAAGAAGCAGGAGCAGCGCCAGCAGCCGCCGTTAGCAGGAGCAGCAGCGTCAGTAGTAGTAGTAGTGGTAGTAGTATTACCATTATTAATCGTAGTAGAGGTGGTAGTAGTAGTAGTATTAGTAGTAGTAGTAGTAGTAGTAGTAGCAGTATTAGTAGTAGTATTAGTAGTAGTAGTAGTAGTAATATTATTAGTAATGGTAGTAGTAGTAGCATAGGCAGCAACAGTAGCAGCAACAGCAGCAGCATTATTCTCTGTAGCATCGGCCTGTATCTGATTGCCTCGTCGTGGTACTTTTAACTGGTAATTTGCGAACTATTCGGATCATGATTGTCACGTTCGCTTTTCGAATCTGGAATTTCCGACTCAATATTTTCGAGGGCGATTTTCTATGTGACGCGATGTGTTATACTTGCTAATGCGATCACTCGATGTTAAATAGTTGGTGTCATTGGTTTTAATTTGGTATTTGTATGGAAAAATGTACCTGTTCCTCATTCCCCCGTATGTGTGATGTGTGTAATTTTCAATGGTATTTTGATATATCCCAAAATGAACAGTTGTGTTTTGGCGATGGGTGTAGACGTTGCTATTTATCACTTGTTTTCTGGTGACAATTGCTCATGAAATATTGTACATACATTGTTGTTGTGAATGTGTAGTATGGTATTTAAGTTATTGAGTGGTAAAATTTGTTGGTTTTGTTATGTCTTCGATTTGGTTATTATATGATGCAAGTGTTTTTCTGTAGGATTTGATATGAATTGTATTGATTGTACTGTGTGTTGTGATGTGGTTTGTTTAGATTGAGTGAATTGTATTTAATGGGAGTAAGGGATCATCCGAGGACGTCCCCACTGACAAAAACTACGCGTCCGAGCGATCCCGATTAGGGATCGTCGCAGGCTTCAACCCGCCAGAGTGCAAGGGCGAGCCTCCACCTGAGGCCAAGGCATTCGTGATCACCCTGGTCCCGGCGCCAAGTAAGTTTAATCACAAACTCACATTTGCCAACACGACGCAAAACCACCAAAACATCACCAATCACCTCATATGCATAACTCATCACGCCAACATTGCAATACCAATGAATAGACTAGCAAAATCAACTCAAACCATAAGATAGTCACACATGTACTAATAACACACACATTCAAAATACTCGTCAATCGATAAGTAAATCACAATATCGAACAAGTACAACAAACCTCTCGACCATGCTACTAGTATCTCTCAATCAGTAGTGTATACATCGCTGCACTCAAATACACCTATCCAAGAGAAAATAAGCACCGACCAAACACAAAACTTACACGTACGTCTCTATCACAACCGATAAGCGAACACGGCTCATTCAAGCTGATCTGACCAAACGAACCAAAACGAAAGGAAAAACAAACAAAACAGAAACAGAAACAGAAACAAAACAAATCCGAATCGAACCAAACAACTCGACCAAATCGAGCAGCCAATACACGTACACATCCAAACCATATGATGCACATTAACAAGAGAGCAATTTCATGTCACCATCAGCATTACAATATTGACGTTCTTCCAAAATGTGAGGACAGAAGTAAGTAGGTGTATCGATTAAAATGAGCATCAGTAACAGCAATAGCTTCGTGATCAGATTGAGTTTCACATTTGGTATTGGGTTTCGTTTGGATGTGAGTGTTGGTGTGAGTATGAGTACTAATATAAGTCTGAGTGTGCGTATGGGTATGATTAAGAGTATGGGTAAGAATATGAGCACAAGTATGAGGGAAGGGAATGAGCGTGAGCGGTGTGCTCATGTTCATCATGGTGATGCTAGTTAGGAAGAGGGCGAGCACCGTGTTGCTCAAGTTGAACATGATCAAACTAAAGATGAGGATAATCCGAATTCAATCGGTAGTGATGTACAGGCTGTGGTGATCGTGGCAAAGATGGGAGTTGTTATTATTCTTACTGTTGTAATTCACATTGGGTAATATTAGTAAAGTTATGAATAAACCACTTAGATAAAGAAGCAGGAGCAGCGCCAGCAGCCGCCGTTAGCAGGAGCAGCAGCGTCAGTAGTAGTAGTAGTGGTAGTAGTATTACCATTATTAATCGTAGTAGAGGTGGTAGTAGTAGTAGTATTAGTAGTAGTAGTAGTAGTAGTAGTAGCAGTATTAGTAGTAGTATTAGTAGTAGTAGTAGTAGTAATATTATTAGTAATGGTAGTAGTAGTAGCATAGGCAGCAACAGTAGCAGCAACAGCAGCAGCATTATTCTCTGTAGCATCGGCCTGTATCTGATTGCCTCGTCGTGGTACTTTTAACTGGTAATTTGCGAACTATTCGGATCATGATTGTCACGTTCGCTTTTCGAATCTGGAATTTCCGACTCAATATTTTCGAGGGCGATTTTCTATGTGACGCGATGTGTTATACTTGCTAATGCGATCACTCGATGTTAAATAGTTGGTGTCATTGGTTTTAATTTGGTATTTGTATGGAAAAATGTACCTGTTCCTCATTCCCCCGTATGTGTGATGTGTGTAATTTTCAATGGTATTTTGATATACCCCAAAATGAACAGTTGTGTTTTGGCGATGGGTGTAGACGTTGCTATTTATCACTTGTTTTCTGGTGACAATTGCTCATGAAATATTGTACATACATTGTTGTTGTGAATGTGTAGTATGGTATTTAAGTTATTGAGTGGTAAAATTTGTTGGTTTTTTTATGTCTTCGATTTGGTTAATATATGATGCAAGTGTTTTTCTGTAGGATTTGATATGAATTGTATTGATTGTACTGTGTGTTGTGATGTGGTTTGTTTAGATTGAGTGAATTGTATTTAATGGGAGTAAGGGATCATCCGAGGACGTCCCCACTGACAAAAACTACGCGTCCGAGCGATCCCGATTAGGGATCGTCGCAGGCTTCAACCTGCCAGAGTGCAAGGGCGAGCCTCCACCTGAGGCCAAGGCATTCGTGATCACCCTGGTCCCGGCGCCAAGTAAGTTTAATCACAAACTCACATTTGCCAACACGACGCAAAACCACCAAAACATCACCAATCACCTCATATGCATAACTCATCACGCCAACATTGCAATACCAATGAATAGACTAGCAAAATCAACTCAAACCATAAGATAGTCACACATGTACTAATAACACACACATTCAAAATACTCGTCAATCGATAAGTAAATCACAATATCGAACAAGTACAACAAACCTCTCGACCATGCTACTAGTATCTCTCAATCAGTAGTGTATACATCGCTGCACTCAAATACACCTATCCAAGAGAAAATAAGCACCGACCAAACACAAAACTTACACGTACGTCTCTATCACAACCGATAAGCGAACACGGCTCATTCAAGCTGATCTGACCAAACGAACCAAAACGAAAGGAAAAACAAACAAAACAGAAACAGAAACAGAAACAAAACAAATCCGAATCGAACCAAACAACTCGACCAAATCGAGCAGCCAATACACGTACACATCCAAACCATATGATGCACATTAACAAGAGAGCAATTTCATGTCACCATCAGCATTACAATATTGACGTTCTTCCAAAATGTGAGGACAGAAGTAAGTAGGTGTATCGATTAAAATGAGCATCAGTAACAGCAATAGCTTCGTGATCAGATTGAGTTTCACATTTGGTATTGGGTTTCGTTTGGATGTGAGTGTTGGTGTGAGTATGAGTACTAATATAAGTCTGAGTGTGCGTATGGGTATGATTAAGAGTATGGGTAAGAATATGAGCACAAGTATGAGGGAAGGGAATGAGCGTGAGCGGTGTGCTCATGTTCATCATGGTGATGCTAGTTAGGAAGAGGGCGAGCACCGTGTTGCTCAAGTTGAACATGATCAAACTAAAGATGAGGATAATCCGAATTCAATCGGTAGTGATGTACAGGCTGTGGTGATCGTGGCAAAGATGGGAGTTGTTATTATTCTTACTGTTGTAATTCACATTGGGTAATATTAGTGAAGTTATGAATAAACCACTTAGATAAAGAAGCAGGAGCAGCGCCAGCAGCCGCCGTTAGCAGGAGCAGCAGCGTCAGTAGTAGTAGTAGTGGTAGTAGTATTACCATTATTAATCGTAGTAGAGGTGGTAGTAGTAGTAGTATTAGTAGTAGTAGTAGTAGTAGTAGTAGTAGTAGTAGTAGTAGTAGTAGTAGTATTAGTAGTAGTAGTAGTAGTAATATTATTAGTAATGGTAGTAGTAGTAGCATAGGCAGCAACAGTAGCAGCAACAGCAGCAGCATTATTCTCTGTAGCATCGGCCTGTATCTGATTGCCTCGTCGTGGTACTTTTAACTGGTAATTTGCGAACTATTCGGATCATGATTGTCACGTTCGCTTTTCGAATCTGGAATTTCCGACTCAATATTTTCGAGGGCGATTTTCTATGTGACGCGATGTGTTATACTTGCTAATGCGATCACTCGATGTTAAATAGTTGGTGTCATTGGTTTTAATTTGGTATTTGTATGGAAAAATGTACCTGTTCCTCATTCCCCCGTATGTGTGATGTGTGTAATTTTCAATGGTATTTTGATATATCCCAAAATGAACAGTTGTGTTTTGGCGATGGGTGTAGACGTTGCTATTTATCACTTGTTTTCTGGTGACAATTGCTCATGAAATATTGTACATACATTGTTGTTGTGAATGTGTAGTATGGTATTTAAGTTATTGAGTGGTAAAATTTGTTGGTTTTTTTATGTCTTCGATTTGGTTAATATATGATGCAAGTGTTTTTCTGTAGGATTTGATATGAATTGTATTGATTGTACTGTGTGTTGTGATGTGGTTTGTTTAGATTGAGTGAATTGTATTTAATGGGAGTAAGGGATCATCCGAGGACGTCCCCACTGACAAAAACTACGCGTCCGAGCGATCCCGATTAGGGATCGTCGCAGGCTTCAACCCGCCAGAGTGCAAGGGCGAGCCTCCACCTGAGGCCAAGGCATTCGTGATCACCCTGGTCCCGGCGCCAAGTAAGTTTAATCACAAACTCACATTTGCCAACACGACGCAAAACCACCAAAACATCACCAATCACCTCATATGCATAACTCATCACGCCAACATTGCAATACCAATGAATAGACTAGCAAAATCAACTCAAACCATAAGATAGTCACACATGTACTAATAACACACACATTCAAAATACTCGTCAATCGATAAGTAAATCACAATATCGAACAAGTACAACAAACCTCTCGACCATGCTACTAGTATCTCTCAATCAGTAGTGTATACATCGCTGCACTCAAATACACCTATCCAAGAGAAAATAAGCACCGACCAAACACAAAACTTACACGTACGTCTCTATCACAACCGATAAGCGAACACGGCTCATTCAAGCTGATCTGACCAAACGAACCAAAACGAAAGGAAAAACAAACAAAACAGAAACAGAAACAGAAACAAAACAAATCCGAATCGAACAAAACAACTCGACCAAATCGAGCAGCCAATACACGTACACATCCAAACCATATGATGCACATTAACAAGAGAGCAATTTCATGTCACCATCAGCATTACAATATTGACGTTCTTCCAAAATGTGAGGACAGAAGTAAGTAGGTGTATCGATTAAAATGAGCATCAGTAACAGCAATAGCTTCGTGATCAGATTGAGTTTCACATTTGGTATTGGGTTTCGTTTGGATGTGAGTGTTGGTGTGAGTATGAGTACTAATATAAGTCTGAGTGTGCGTATGGGTATGATTAAGAGTATGGGTAAGAATATGAGCACAAGTATGAGGGAAGGGAATGAGCGTGAGCGGTGTGCTCATGTTCATCATGGTGATGCTAGTTAGGAAGAGGGCGAGCACCGTGTTGCTCAAGTTGAACATGATCAAACTAAAGATGAGGATAATCCGAATTCAATCGGTAGTGATGTACAGGCTGTGGTGATCGTGGCAAAGATGGGAGTTGTTATTATTCTTACTGTTGTAATTCACATTGGGTAATATTAGTGAAGTTATGAATAAACCACTTAGATAAAGAAGCAGGAGCAGCGCCAGCAGCCGCCGTTAGCAGGAGCAGCAGCGTCAGTAGTAGTAGTAGTGGTAGTAGTATTACCATTATTAATCGTAGTAGAGGTGGTAGTAGTAGTAGTATTAGTAGTAGTAGTAGTAGTAGTAGTAGTAGTAGTAGTAGTAGTAGTAGTAGTAGTAGTAGCAGTATTAGTAGTAGTATTAGTAGTAGTAGTAGTAGTAATATTATTAGTAATGGTAGTAGTAGTAGCATAGGCAGCAACAGCAGCAGCATTATTCTCTGTAGCATCGGCCTGTATCTGATTGCCTCGTCGTGGTACTTTTAACTGGTAATTTGCGAACTATTCGGATCATGATTGTCACGTTCGCTTTTCGAATCTGGAATTTCCGACTCAATATTTTCGAGGGCGATTTTCTATGTGACGCGATGTGTTATACTTGCTAATGCGATCACTCGATGTTAAATAGTTGGTGTCATTGGTTTTAATTTGGTATTTGTATGGAAAAATGTACCTGTTCCTCATTCCCCCGTATGTGTGATGTGTGTAATTTTCAATGGTATTTTGATATATCCCAAAATGAACAGTTGTGTTTTGGCGATGGGTGTAGACGTTGCTATTTATCACTTGTTTTCTGGTGACAATTGCTCATGAAATATTGTACATACATTGTTGTTGTGAATGTGTAGTATGGTATTTAAGTTATTGAGTGGTAAAATTTGTTGGTTTTGTTATGTCTTCGATTTGGTTATTATATGATGCAAGTGTTTTTCTGTAGGATTTGATATGAATTGTATTGATTGTATTGTGTGTTGTGATGTGATGTGGTTTGTTTAGATTGAGTGAATTGTATTTAATGGGAGTAAGGGATCATCCGAGGACGTCCCCACTGACAAAAACTACGCGTCCGAGCGATCCCGATTAGGGATCGTCGCAGGCTTCAACCCGCCAGAGTGCAAGGGCGAGCCTCCACCTGAGGCCAAGGCATTCGTGATCACCCTGGTCCCGGCGCCAAGTAAGTTTAATCACAAACTCACATTTGCCAACACGACGCAAAACCACCAAAACATCACCAATCACCTCATATGCATAACTCATCACGCCAACATTGCAATACCAATGAATAGACTAGCAAAATCAACACAAACCATAAGATAGTCACACATGTACTAATAACACACACATTCAAAATACTCGTCAATCGATAAGTAAATCACAATATCGAACAAGTACAACAAACCTCTCGACCATGCTACTAGTATCTCTCAATCAGTAGTGTATACATCGCTGCACTCAAATACACCTATCCAAGAGAAAATAAGCACCGACCAAACACAAAACTTACACGTACGTCTCTATCACAACCGATAAGCGAACACGGCTCATTCAAGCTGATCTGACCAAACGAACCAAAACGAAAGAAAAAAAAAACAAAACAGAAACAGAAACAGAAACAAAACAAATCCGAATCGAACCAAACAACTCGACCAAATCGAGCAGCCAATACACGTACACATCCAAACCATATGATGCACATTAACAAGAGAGCAATTTCATGTCACCATCAGCATTACAATATTGACGTTCTTCCAAAATGTGAGGACAGAAGTAAGTAGGTGTATCGATTAAAATGAGCATCAGTAACAGCAATAGCTTCGTGATCAGATTGAGTTTCACATTTGGTATTGGGTTTCGTTTGGATGTGAGTGTTGGTGTGAGTATGAGTACTAATATAAGTCTGAGTGTGCGTATGGGTATGATTAAGAGTATGGGTAAGAATATGAGCACAAGTATGAGGGAAGGGAATGAGCGTGAGCGGTGTGCTCATGTTCATCATGGTGATGCTAGTTAGGAAGAGGGCGAGCACCGTGTTGCTCAAGTTGAACATGATCAAACTAAAGATGAGGATAATCCGAATTCAATCGGTAGTGATGTACAGGCTGTGGTGATCGTGGCAAAGATGGGAGTTGTTATTATTCTTACTGTTGTAATTCACATTGGGTAATATTAGTGAAGTTATGAATAAACCACTTAGATAAAGAAGCAGGAGCAGCGCCAGCAGCCGCCGTTAGCAGGAGCAGCAGCGTCAGTAGTAGTAGTAGTGGTAGTAGTATTACCATTATTAATCGTAGTAGAGGTGGTAGTAGTAGTAGTATTAGTAGTAGTAGTAGTAGTAGTAGTAGTAGTAGTAGTAGTAGTAGTAGTAGTAGTAGTAGTAGTAGTAGTAGTAGTAGCAGTATTAGTAGTAGTATTAGTAGTAGTAGTAGTAGTAATATTATTAGTAATGGTAGTAGTAGTAGCATAGGCAGCAACAGTAGCAGCAACAGCAGCAGCATTATTCTCTGTAGCATCGGCCTGTATCTGATTGCCTCGTCGTGGTACTTTTAACTGGTAATTTGCGAACTATTCGGATCATGATTGTCACGTTCGCTTTTCGAATCTGGAATTTCCGACTCAATATTTTCGAGGGCGATTTTCTATGTGACGCGATGTGTTATACTTGCTAATGCGATCACTCGATGTTAAATAGTTGGTGTCATTGGTTTTAATTTGGTATTTGTATGGAAAAATGTACCTGTTCCTCATTCCCCCGTATGTGTGATGTGTGTAATTTTCAATGGTATTTTGATATATCCCAAAATGAACAGTTGTGTTTTGGCGATGGGTGTAGACGTTGCTATTTATCACTTGTTTTCTGGTGACAATTGCTCATGAAATATTGTACATACATTGTTGTTGTGAATGTGTAGTATGGTATTTAAGTTATTGAGTGGTAAAATTTGTTGGTTTTGTTATGTCTTCGATTTGGTTATTATATGATGCAAGTGTTTTTCTGTAGGATTTGATATGAATTGTATTGATTGTACTGTGTGTTGTGATGTGGTTTGTTTAGATTGAGTGAATTGTATTTAATGGGAGTAAGGGATCATCCGAGGACGTCCCCACTGACAAAAACTACGCGTCCGAGCGATCCCGATTAGGGATCGTCGCAGGCTTCAACCCGCCAGAGTGCAAGGGCGAGCCTCCACCTGAGGCCAAGGCATTCGTGATCACCCTGGTCCCGGCGCCAAGTAAGTTTAATCACAAACTCACATTTGCCAACACGACGCAAAACCACCAAAACATCACCAATCACCTCATATGCATAACTCATCACGCCAACATTGCAATACCAATGAATAGACTAGCAAAATCAACTCAAACCATAAGATAGTCACACATGTACTAATAACACACACATTCAAAATACTCGTCAATCGATAAGTAAATCACAATATCGAACAAGTACAACAAACCTCTCGACCATGCTACTAGTATCTCTCAATCAGTAGTGTATACATCGCTGCACTCAAATACACCTATCCAAGAGAAAATAAGCACCGACCAAACACAAAACTTACACGTACGTCTCTATCACAACCGATAAGCGAACACGGCTCATTCAAGCTGATCTGACCAAACGAACCAAAACGAAAGGAAAAACAAACAAAACAGAAACAGAAACAGAAACAAAACAAATCCGAATCGAACCAAACAACTCGACCAAATCGAGCAGCCAATACACGTACACATCCAAACCATATGATGCACATTAACAAGAGAGCAATTTCATGTCACCATCAGCATTACAATATTGACGTTCTTCCAAAATGTGAGGACAGAAGTAAGTAGGTGTATCGATTAAAATGAGCATCAGTAACAGCAATAGCTTCGTGATCAGATTGAGTTTCACATTTGGTATTGGGTTTCGTTTGGATGTGAGTGTTGGTGTGAGTATGAGTACTAATATAAGTCTGAGTGTGCGTATGGGTATGATTAAGAGTATGGGTAAGAATATGAGCACAAGTATGAGGGAAGGGAATGAGCGTGAGCGGTGTGCTCATGTTCATCATGGTGATGCTAGTTAGGAAGAGGGCGAGCACCGTGTTGCTCAAGTTGAACATGATCAAACTAAAGATGAGGATAATCCGAATTCAATCGGTAGTGATGTACAGGCTGTGGTGATCGTGGCAAAGATGGGAGTTGTTATTATTCTTACTGTTGTAATTCACATTGGGTAATATTAGTAAAGTTATGAATAAACCACTTAGATAAAGAAGCAGGAGCAGCGCCAGCAGCCGCCGTTAGCAGGAGCAGCAGCGTCAGTAGTAGTAGTAGTGGTAGTAGTATTACCATTATTATTCGTAGTAGAGGTGGTAGTAGTAGTAGTATTAGTAGTAGTAGTAGTAGTAGTAGTAGTAGTAGTAGTAGTAGTAGTAGTAGTAGTAGTAGTAGTAGTAGTAGTAGTAGTAGTAGCAGTATTAGTAGTAGTATTAGTAGTAGTAGTAGTAGTAATATTATTAGTAATGGTAGTAGTAGTAGCATAGGCAGCAACAGCAGCAGCATTATTCTCTGTAGCATCGGCCTGTATCTGATTGCCTCGTCGTGGTACTTTTAACTGGTAATTTGCGAACTATTCGGATCATGATTGTCACGTTCGCTTTTCGAATCTGGAATTTCCGACTCAATATTTTCGAGGGCGATTTTCTATGTGACGCGATGTGTTATACTTGCTAATGCGATCACTCGATGTTAAATAGTTGGTGTCATTGGTTTTAATTTGGTATTTGTATGGAAAAATGTACCTGTTCCTCATTCCCACGTATGTGTGATGTGTGTAATTTTCAATGGTATTTTGATATATCCCAAAATGAACAGTTGTGTTTTGGCGATGGGTGTAGACGTTGCTATTTATCACTTGTTTTCTGGTGACAATTGCTCATGAAATATTGTACATACATTGTTGTTGTGAATGTGTAGTATGGTATTTAAGTTATTGAGTGGTAAAATTTGTTGGTTTTGTTATGTCTTCGATTTGGTTATTATATGATGCAAGTGTTTTTCTGTAGGATTTGATATGAATTGTATTGATTGTACTGTGTGTTGTGATGTGGTTTGTTTAGATTGAGTGAATTGTATTTAATGGGAGTAAGGGATCATCCGAGGACGTCCCCACTGACAAAAACTACGCGTCCGAGCGATCCCGATTAGGGATCGTCGCAGGCTTCAACCCGCCAGAGTGCAAGGGCGAGCCTCCACCTGAGGCCAAGGCATTCGTGATCACCCTGGTCCCGGCGCCAAGTAAGTTTAATCACAAACTCACATTTGCCAACACGACGCAAAACCACCAAAACATCACCAATCACCTCATATGCATAACTCATCACGCCAACATTGCAATACCAATGAATAGACTAGCAAAATCAACACAAACCATAAGATAGTCACACATGTACTAATAACACACACATTCAAAATACTCGTCAATCGATAAGTAAATCACAATATCGAACAAGTACAACAAACCTCTCGACCATGCTACTAGTATCTCTCAATCAGTAGTGTATACATCGCTGCACTCAAATACACCTATCCAAGAGAAAATAAGCACCGACCAAACACAAAACTTACACGTACGTCTCTATCACAACCGATAAGCGAACACGGCTCATTCAAGCTGATCTGACCAAACGAACCAAAACGAAAGGAAAAAAAAAACAAAACAGAAACAGAAACAGAAACAAAACAAATCCGAATCGAACCAAACAACTCGACCAAATCGAGCAGCCAATACACGTACACATCCAAACCATATGATTCACATTAACAAGAGAGCAATTTCATGTCACCATCAGCATTACAATATTGACGTTCTTCCAAAATGTGAGGACAGAAGTAAGTAGGTGTATCGATTAAAATGAGCATCAGTAACAGCAATAGCTTCGTGATCAGATTGAGTTTCACATTTGGTATTGGGTTTCGTTTGGATGTGAGTGTTGGTGTGAGTATGAGTACTAATATAAGTCTGAGTGTGCGTATGGGTATGATTAAGAGTATGTGTAAGAATATGAGCACAAGTATGAGGGAAGGGAATGAGCGTGAGCGGTGTGCTCATGTTCATCATGGTGATGCTAGTTAGGAAGAGGGCGAGCACCGTGTTGCTCAAGTTGAACATGATCAAACTAAAGATGAGGATAATCCGAATTCAATCGGTAGTGATGTACAGGCTGTGGTGATCGTGGCAAAGATGGGAGTTGTTATTATTCTTACTGTTGTAATTCACATTGGGTAATATTAGTAAAGTTATGAATAAACCACTTAGATAAAGAAGCAGGAGCAGCGCCAGCAGCCGCCGTTAGCAGGAGCAGCAGCGTCAGTAGTAGTAGTAGTGGTAGTAGTATTACCATTATTAATCGTAGTAGAGGTGGTAGTAGTAGTAGTATTAGTAGTAGTAGTAGTAGTAGTAGTAGTAGTAGTAGTAGTAGTAGTAGTAGTAGTAGTAGTAGTAGTAGTAGCAGTATTAGTAGTAGTATTAGTAGTAGTAGTAGTAGTAATATTATTAGTAATGGTAGTAGTAGTAGCATAGGCAGCAACAGCAGCAGCATTATTCTCTGTAGCATCGGCCTGTATCTGATTGCCTCGTCGTGGTACTTTTAACTGGTAATTTGCGAACTATTCGGATCATGATTGTCACGTTCGCTTTTCGAATCTGGAATTTCCGACTCAATATTTTCGAGGGCGATTTTCTATGTGACGCGATGTGTTATACTTGCTAATGCGATCACTCGATGTTAAATAGTTGGTGTCATTGGTTTTAATTTGGTATTTGTATGGAAAAATGTACCTGTTCCTCATTCCCACGTATGTGTGATGTGTGTAATTTTCAATGGTATTTTGATATATCCCAAAATGAACAGTTGTGTTTTGGCGATGGGTGTAGACGTTGCTATTTATCACTTGTTTTCTGGTGACAATTGCTCATGAAATATTGTACATACATTGTTGTTGTGAATGTGTAGTATGGTATTTAAGTTATTGAGTGGTAAAATTTGTTGGTTTTGTTATGTCTTCGATTTGGTTATTATATGATGCAAGTGTTTTTCTGTAGGATTTGATATGAATTGTATTGATTGTACTGTGTGTTGTGATGTGGTTTGTTTAGATTGAGTGAATTGTATTTAATGGGAGTAAGGGATCATCCGAGGACGTCCCCACTGACAAAAACTACGCGTCCGAGCGATCCCGATTAGGGATCGTCGCAGGCTTCAACCCGCCAGAGTGCAAGGGCGAGCCTCCACCTGAGGCCAAGGCATTCGTGATCACCCTGGTCCCGGCGCCAAGTAAGTTTAATCACAAACTCACATTTGCCAACACGACGCAAAACCACCAAAACATCACCAATCACCTCATATGCATAACTCATCACGCCAACATTGCAATACCAATGAATAGACTAGCAAAATCAACACAAACCATAAGATAGTCACACATGTACTAATAACACACACATTCAAAATACTCGTCAATCGATAAGTAAATCACAATATCGAACAAGTACAACAAACCTCTCGACCATGCTACTAGTATCTCTCAATCAGTAGTGTATACATCGCTGCACTCAAATACACCTATCCAAGAGAAAATAAGCACCGACCAAACACAAAACTTACACGTACGTCTCTATCACAACCGATAAGCGAACACGGCTCATTCAAGCTGATCTGACCAAACGAACCAAAACGAAAGGAAAAACAAACAAAACAGAAACAGAAACAGAAACAAAACAAATCCGAATCGAACCAAACAACTCGACCAAATCGAGCAGCCAATACACGTACACATCCAAACCATATGATGCACATTAACAAGAGAGCAATTTCATGTCACCATCAGCATTACAATATTGACGTTCTTCCAAAATGTGAGGACAGAAGTAAGTAGGTGTATCGATTAAAATGAGCATCAGTAACAGCAATAGCTTCGTGATCAGATTGAGTTTCACATTTGGTATTGGGTTTCGTTTGGATGTGAGTGTTGGTGTGAGTATGAGTACTAATATAAGTCTGAGTGTGCGTATGGGTATGATTAAGAGTATGGGTAAGAATATGAGCACAAGTATGAAGGAAGGGAATGAGCGTGAGCGGTGTGCTCATGTTCATCATGGTGATGCTAGTTAGGAAGAGGGCGAGCACCGTGTTGCTCAAGTTGAACATGATCAAACTAAAGATGAGGATAATCCGAATTCAATCGGTAGTGATGTACAGGCTGTGGTGATCGTGGCAAAGATGGGAGTTGTTATTATTCTTACTGTTGTAATTCACATTGGGTAATATTAGTAAAGTTATGAATAAACCACTTAGATAAAGAAGCAGGAGCAGCGCCAGCAGCCGCCGTTAGCAGGAGCAGCAGCGTCAGTAGTAGTAGTAGTGGTAGTAGTATTACCATTATTATTCGTAGTAGAGGTGGTAGTAGTAGTAGTATTAGTAGTAGTAGTAGTAGTAGTAGTAGTAGTAGTAGTAGTAGTAGTAGTAGTAGTAGTAGTAGTAGTAGTAGTAGTAGTAGTAGTAGTAGCAGTATTAGTAGTAGTATTAGTAGTAGTAGTAGTAGTAATATTATTAGTAATGGTAGTAGTAGTAGCATAGGCAGCAACAGTAGCAGCAACAGCAGCAGCATTATTCTCTGTAGCATCGGCCTGTATCTGATTGCCTCGTCGTGGTACTTTTAACTGGTAATTTGCGAACTATTCGGATCATGATTGTCACGTTCGCTTTTCGAATCTGGAATTTCCGACTCAATATTTTCGAGGGCGATTTTCTATGTGACGCGATGTGTTATACTTGCTAATGCGATCACTCGATGTTAAATAGTTGGTGTCATTGGTTTTAATTTGGTATTTGTATGGAAAAATGTACCTGTTCCTCATTCCCACGTATGTGTGATGTGTGTAATTTTCAATGGTATTTTGATATATCCCAAAATGAACAGTTGTGTTTTGGCGATGGGTGTAGACGTTGCTATTTATCACTTGTTTTCTGGTGACAATTGCTCATGAAATATTGTACATACATTGTTGTTGTGAATGTGTAGTATGGTATTTAAGTTATTGAGTGGTAAAATTTGTTGGTTTTGTTATGTCTTCGATTTGGTTATTATATGATGCAAGTGTTTTTCTGTAGGATTTGATATGAATTGTATTGATTGTACTGTGTTGTGATGTGGTTTGTTTAGATTGAGTGAATTGTATTTAATGGGAGTAAGGGATCATCCGAGGACGTCCCCACTGACAAAAACTACGCGTCCGAGCGATCCCGATTAGGGATCGTCGCAGGCTTCAACCCGCCAGAGTGCAAGGGCGAGCCTCCACCTGAGGCCAAGGCATTCGTGATCACCCTGGTCCCGGCGCCAAGTAAGTTTAATCACAAACTCACATTTGCCAACACGACGCAAAACCACCAAAACATCACCAATCACCTCATATGCATAACTCATCACGCCAACATTGCAATACCAATGAATAGACTAGCAAAATCAACACAAACCATAAGATAGTCACACATGTACTAATAACACACACATTCAAAATACTCGTCAATCGATAAGTAAATCACAATATCGAACAAGTACAACAAACCTCTCGACCATGCTACTAGTATCTCTCAATCAGTAGTGTATACATCGCTGCACTCAAATACACCTATCCAAGAGAAAATAAGCACCGACCAAACACAAAACTTACACGTACGTCTCTATCACAACCGATAAGCGAACACGGCTCATTCAAGCTGATCTGACCAAACGAACCAAAACGAAAGGAAAAAAAAACAAAACAGAAACAGAAACAGAAACAAAACAAATCCGAATCGAACCAAACAACTCGACCAAATCGAGCAGCCAATACACGTACACATCCAAACCATATGATGCACATTAACAAGAGAGCAATTTCATGTCACCATCAGCATTACAATATTGACGTTCTTCCAAAATGTGAGGACAGAAGTAAGTAGGTGTATCGATTAAAATGAGCATCAGTAACAGCAATAGCTTCGTGATCAGATTGAGTTTCACATTTGGTATTGGGTTTCGTTTGGATGTGAGTGTTGGTGTGAGTATGAGTACTAATATAAGTCTGAGTGTGCGTATGGGTATGATTAAGAGTATGGGTAAGAATATGAGCACAAGTATGAGGGAAGGGAATGAGCGTGAGCGGTGTGCTCATGTTCATCATGGTGATGCTAGTTAGGAAGAGGGCGAGCACCGTGTTGCTCAAGTTGAACATGATCAAACTAAAGATGAGGATAATCCGAATTCAATCGGTAGTGATGTACAGGCTGTGGTGATCGTGGCAAAGATGGGAGTTGTTATTATTCTTACTGTTGTAATTCACATTGGGTAATATTAGTAAAGTTATGAATAAACCACTTAGATAAAGAAGCAGGAGCAGCGCCAGCAGCCGCCGTTAGCAGGAGCAGCAGCGTCAGTAGTAGTAGTAGTGGTAGTAGTATTACCATTATTATTCGTAGTAGAGGTGGTAGTAGTAGTAGTATTAGTAGTAGTAGTAGTAGTAGTAGTAGTAGTAGTAGTAGTAGTAGTAGTAGTAGTAGTAGCAGTATTAGTAGTAGTATTAGTAGTAGTAGTAGTAGTAATATTATTAGTAATGGTAGTAGTAGTAGCATAGGCAGCAACAGTAGCAGCAACAGCAGCAGCATTATTCTCTGTAGCATCGGCCTGTATCTGATTGCCTCGTCGTGGTACTTTTAACTGGTAATTTGCGAACTATTCGGATCATGATTGTCACGTTCGCTTTTCGAATCTGGAATTTCCGACTCAATATTTTCGAGGGCGATTTTCTTTGTGACGCGATGTGTTATACTTGCTAATGCGATCACTCGATGTTAAATAGTTGGTGTCATTGGTTTTAATTTGGTATTTGTATGGAAAAATGTACCTGTTCCTCATTCCCACGTATGTGTGATGTGTGTAATTTTCAATGGTATTTTGATATATCCCAAAATGAACAGTTGTGTTTTGGCGATGGGTGTAGACGTTGCTATTTATCACTTGTTTTCTGGTGACAATTGCTCATGAAATATTGTACATACATTGTTGTTGTGAATGTGTAGTATGGTATTTAAGTTATTGAGTGGTAAAATTTGTTGGTTTTGTTATGTCTTCGATTTGGTTATTATATGATGCAAGTGTTTTTCTGTAGGATTTGATATGAATTGTATTGATTGTACTGTGTTGTGATGTGGTTTGTTTAGATTGAGTGAATTGTATTTAATGGGAGTAAGGGATCATCCGAGGACGTCCCCACTGACAAAAACTACGCGTCCGAGCGATCCCGATTAGGGATCGTCGCAGGCTTCAACCCGCCAGAGTGCAAGGGCGAGCCTCCACCTGAGGCCAAGGCATTCGTGATCACCCTGGTCCCGGCGCCAAGTAAGTTTAATCACAAACTCACATTTGCCAACACGACGCAAAACCACCAAAACATCACCAATCACCTCATATGCATAACTCATCACGCCAACATTGCAATACCAATGAATAGACTAGCTAAATCAACACAAACCATAAGATAGTCACACATGTACTAATAACACACACATTCAAAATACTCGTCAATCGATAAGTAAATCACAATATCGAACAAGTACAACAAACCTCTCGACCATGCTACTAGTATCTCTCAATCAGTAGTGTATACATCGCTGCACTCAAATACACCTATCCAAGAGAAAATAAGCACCGACCAAACACAAAACTTACACGTACGTCTCTATCACAACCGATAAGCGAACACGGCTCATTCAAGCTGATCTGACCAAACGAACCAAAACGAAAGGAAAAAAAAACAAAACAGAAACAGAAACAGAAACAAAACAAATCCGAATCGAACCAAACAACTCGACCAAATCGAGCAGCCAATACACGTACACATCCAAACCATATGATGCACATTAACAAGAGAGCAATTTCATGTCACCATCAGCATTACAATATTGACGTTCTTCCAAAATGTGAGGACAGAAGTAAGTAGGTGTATCGATTAAAATGAGCATCAGTAACAGCAATAGCTTCGTGATCAGATTGAGTTTCACATTTGGTATTGGGTTTCGTTTGGATGTGAGTGTTGGTGTGAGTATGAGTACTAATATAAGTCTGAGTGTGCGTATGGGTATGATTAAGAGTATGTGTAAGAATATGAGCACAAGTATGAGGGAAGGGAATGAGCGTGAGCGGTGTGCTCATGTTCATCATGGTGATGCTAGTTAGGAAGAGGGCGAGCACCGTGTTGCTCAAGTTGAACATGATCAAACTAAAGATGAGGATAATCCGAATTCAATCGGTAGTGATGTACAGGCTGTGGTGATCGTGGCAAAGATGGGAGTTGTTATTATTCTTACTGTTGTAATTCACATTGGGTAATATTAGTAAAGTTATGAATAAACCACTTAGATAAAGAAGCAGGAGCAGCGCCAGCAGCCGCCGTTAGCAGGAGCAGCAGCGTCAGTAGTAGTAGTAGTGGTAGTAGTATTACCATTATTATTCGTAGTAGAGGTGGTAGTAGTAGTAGTATTAGTAGTAGTAGTAGTAGTAGTAGTAGTAGTAGTAGTAGTAGTAGTAGTAGTAGTAGTAGTAGTAGCAGTATTAGTAGTAGTATTAGTAGTAGTAGTAGTAGTAATATTATTAGTAATGGTAGTAGTAGTAGCATAGGCAGCAACAGTAGCAGCAACAGCAGCAGCATTATTCTCTGTAGCATCGGCCTGTATCTGATTGCCTCGTCGTGGTACTTTTAACTGGTAATTTGCGAACTATTCGGATCATGATTGTCACGTTCGCTTTTCGAATCTGGAATTTCCGACTCAATATTTTCGAGGGCGATTTTCTATGTGACGCGATGTGTTATACTTGCTAATGCGATCACTCGATGTTAAATAGTTGGTGTCATTGGTTTTAATTTGGTATTTGTATGGAAAAATGTACCTGTTCCTCATTCCCACGTATGTGTGATGTGTGTAATTTTCAATGGTATTTTGATATACCCCAAAATGAACAGTTGTGTTTTGGCGATGGGTGTAGACGTTGCTATTTATCACTTGTTTTCTGGTGACAATTGCTCATGAAATATTGTACATACATTGTTGTTGTGAATGTGTAGTATGGTATTTAAGTTATTGAGTGGTAAAATTTGTTGGTTTTGTTATGTCTTCGATTTGGTTATTATATGATGCAAGTGTTTTTCTGTAGGATTTGATATGAATTGTATTGATTGTACTGTGTTGTGATGTGGTTTGTTTAGATTGAGTGAATTGTGTTTAATGGGAGTAAGGGATCATCCGAGGACGTCCCCACTGACAAAAACTACGCGTCCGAGCGATCCCGATTAGGGATCGTCGCAGGCTTCAACCCGCCAGAGTGCAAGGGCGAGCCTCCACCTGAGGCCAAGGCATTCGTGATCACCCTGGTCCCGGCGCCAAGTAAGTTTAATCACAAACTCACATTTGCCAACACGACGCAAAACCACCAAAACATCACCAATCACCTCATATGCATAACTCATCACGCCAACATTGCAATACCAATGAATAGACTAGCAAAATCAACACAAACCATAAGATAGTCACACATGTACTAATAACACACACATTCAAAATACTCGTCAATCGATAAGTAAATCACAATATCGAACAAGTACAACAAACCTCTCGACCATGCTACTAGTATCTCTCAATCAGTAGTGTATACATCGCTGCACTCAAATACACCTATCCAAGAGAAAATAAGCACCGACCAAACACAAAACTTACACGTACGTCTCTATCACAACCGATAAGCGAACACGGCTCATTCAAGCTGATCTGACCAAACGAACCAAAACGAAAGGAAAAACAAACAAAACAGAAACAGAAACAAAACAAATCCGAATCGAACCAAACAACTCGACCAAATCGAGCAGCCAATACACGTACACATCCAAACCATATGATGCACATTAACAAGAGAGCAATTTCATGTCACCATCAGCATTACAATATTGACGTTCTTCCAAAATGTGAGGACAGAAGTAAGTAGGTGTATCGATTAAAATGAGCATCAGTAACAGCAATAGCTTCGTGATCAGATTGAGTTTCACATTTGGTATTGGGTTTCGTTTGGATGTGAGTGTTGGTGTGAGTATGAGTACTAATATAAGTCTGAGTGTGCGTATGGGTATGATTAAGAGTATGGGTAAGAATATGAGCACAAGTATGAGGGAAGGGAATGAGCGTGAGCGGTGTGCTCATGTTCATCATGGTGATGCTAGTTAGGAAGAGGGCGAGCACCGTGTTGCTCAAGTTGAACATGATCAAACTAAAGATGAGGATAATCCGAATTCAATCGGTAGTGATGTACAGGCTGTGGTGATCGTGGCAAAGATGGGAGTTGTTATTATTCTTACTGTTGTAATTCACATTGGGTAATATTAGTAAAGTTATGAATAAACCACTTAGATAAAGAAGCAGGAGCAGCGCCAGCAGCCGCCGTTAGCAGGAGCAGCAGCGTCAGTAGTAGTAGTAGTGGTAGTAGTATTACCATTATTATTCGTAGTAGAGGTGGTAGTAGTAGTAGTATTAGTAGTAGTAGTAGTAGTAGTAAAAGTAGTAGTAGTAGTAGTAGTAGTAGTAGTAGTAGTAGTAGCAGTATTAGTAGTAGTATTAGTAGTAGTAGTAGTAGTAATATTATTAGTAATGGTAGTAGTAGTAGCATAGGCAGCAACAGTAGCAGCAACAGCAGCAGCATTATTCTCTGTAGCATCGGCCTGTATCTGATTGCCTCGTCGTGGTACTTTTAACTGGTAATTTGCGAACTATTCGGATCATGATTGTCACGTTCGCTTTTCGAATCTGGAATTTCCGACTCAATATTTTCGAGGGCGATTTTCTATGTGACGCGATGTGTTATACTTGCTAATGCGATCACTCGATGTTAAATAGTTGGTGTCATTGGTTTTAATTTGGTATTTGTATGGAAAAATGTACCTGTTCCTCATTCCCACGTATGTGTGATGTGTGTAATTTTCAATGGTATTTTGATATACCCCAAAATGAACAGTTGTGTTTTGGCGATGGGTGTAGACGTTGCTATTTATCACTTGTTTTCTGGTGACAATTGCTCATGAAATATTGTACATGCATTGTTGTTGTGAATGTGTAGTATGGTATTTAAGTTATTGAGTGGTAAAATTTGTTGGTTTTGTTATGTCTTCGATTTGGTTATTATATGATGCAAGTGTTTTTCTGTAGGATTTGATATGAATTGTATTGATTGTACTGTGTGTTGTGATGTGATGTGGTTTGTTTAGATTGAGTGAATTGTATTTAATGGGAGTAAGGGATCATCCGAGGACGTCCCCACTGACAAAAACTACGCGTCCGAGCGATCCCGATTAGGGATCGTCGCAGGCTTCAACCCGCCAGAGTGCAAGGGCGAGCCTCCACCTGAGGCCAAGGCATTCGTGATCACCCTGGTCCCGGCGCCAAGTAAGTTTAATCACAAACTCACATTTGCCAACACGACGCAAAACCACCAAAACATCACCAATCACCTCATATGCATAACTCATCACGCCAACATTGCAATACCAATGAATAGACTAGCAAAATCAACACAAACCATAAGATAGTCACACATGTACTAATAACACACACATTCAAAATACTCGTCAATCGATAAGTAAATCACAATATCGAACAAGTACAACAAACCTCTCGACCATGCTACTAGTATCTCTCAATCAGTAGTGTATACATCGCTGCACTCAAATACACCTATCCAAGAGAAAATAAGCACCGACCAAACACAAAACTTACACGTACGTCTCTATCACAACCGATAAGCGAACACGGCTCATTCAAGCTGATCTGACCAAACGAACCAAAACGAAAGGAAAAACAAACAAAACAGAAACAGAAACAGAAACAAAACAAATCCGAATCGAACCAAACAACTCGACCAAATCGAGCAGCCAATACACGTACACATCCAAACCATATGATGCACATTAACAAGAGAGCAATTTCATGTCACCATCAGCATTACAATATTGACGTTCTTCCAAAATGTGAGGACAGAAGTAAGTAGGTGTATCGATTAAAATGAGCATCAGTAACAGCAATAGCTTCGTGATCAGATTGAGTTTCACATTTGGTATTGGGTTTCGTTTGGATGTGAGTGTTGGTGTGAGTATGAGTAATAATATAAGTCTGAGTGTGCGTATGGGTATGATTAAGAGTATGGGTAAGAATATGAGCACAAGTATGAGGGAAGGGAATGAGCGTGAGCGGTGTGCTCATGTTCATCATGGTGATGCTAGTTAGGAAGAGGGCGAGCACCGTGTTGCTCAAGTTGAACATGATCAAACTAAAGATGAGGATAATCCGAATTCAATCGGTAGTGATGTACAGGCTGTGGTGATCGTGGCAAAGATGGGAGTTGTTATTATTCTTACTGTTGTAATTCACATTGGGTAATATTAGTAAAGTTATGAATAAACCACTTAGATAAAGAAGCAGGAGCAGCGCCAGCAGCCGCCGTTAGCAGGAGCAGCAGCGTCAGTAGTAGTAGTAGTGGTAGTAGTATTACCATTATTATTCGTAGTAGAGGTGGTAGTAGTAGTAGTATTAGTAGTAGTAGTAGTAGTAGTAGTAGTAGTAGTAGTAGTAGTAGTAGTAGTAGTAGTAGTAGTAGCAGTATTAGTAGTAGTATTAGTAGTAGTAGTAGTAGTAATATTATTAGTAATGGTAGTAGTAGTAGCATAGGCAGCAACAGTAGCAGCAACAGCAGCAGCATTATTCTCTGTAGCATCGGCCTGTATCTGATTGCCTCGTCGTGGTACTTTTAACTGGTAATTTGCGAACTATTCGGATCATGATTGTCACGTTCGCTTTTCGAATCTGGAATTTCCGACTCAATATTTTCGAGGGCGATTTTCTATGTGACGCGATGTGTTATACTTGCTAATGCGATCACTCGATGTTAAATAGTTGGTGTCATTGGTTTTAATTTGGTATTTGTATGGAAAAATGTACCTGTTCCTCATTCCCACGTATGTGTGATGTGTGTAATTTTCAATGGTATTTTGATATACCCCAAAATGAACAGTTGTGTTTTGGCGATGGGTGTAGACGTTGCTATTTATCACTTGTTTTCTGGTGACAATTGCTCATGAAATATTGTACATACATTGTTGTTGTGAATGTGTAGTATGGTATTTAAGTTATTGAGTGGTAAAATTTGTTGGTTTTGTTATGTCTTCGATTTGGTTATTATATGATGCAAGTGTTTTTCTGTAGGATTTGATATGAATTGTATTGATTGTACTGTGTGTTGTGATGTGATGTGGTTTGTTTAGATTGAGTGAATTGTATTTAATGGGAGTAAGGGATCATCCGAGGACGTCCCCACTGACAAAAACTACGCGTCCGAGCGATCCCGATTAGGGATCGTCGCAGGCTTCAACCCGCCAGAGTGCAAGGGCGAGCCTCCACCTGAGGCCAAGGCATTCGTGATCACCCTGGTCCCGGCGCCAAGTAAGTTTAATCACAAACTCACATTTGCCAACACGACGCAAAACCACCAAAACATCACCAATCACCTCATATGCATAACTCATCACGCCAACATTGCAATACCAATGAATAGACTAGCAAAATCAACACAAACCATAAGATAGTCACACATGTACTAATAACACACACATTCAAAATACTCGTCAATCGATAAGTAAATCACAATATCGAACAAGTACAACAAACCTCTCGACCATGCTACTAGTATCTCTCAATCAGTAGTGCATACATCGCTGCACTCAAATACACCTATCCAAGAGAAAATAAGCACCGACCAAACACAACTTACACGTACGTCTCTATCACAACCGATAAGCGGACACGGCTCATTCAAGCTGATCTGACCAAACGAACCAAAACGAAAGGAAAAACAAACAAAACAGAAACAGAAACAGAAACAAAACAAATCCGAATCGAACCAAACAACTCGACCAAATCGAGCAGCCAATACACGTACACATCCAAACCATATGATGCACATTAACAAGAGAGCAATTTCATGTCACCATCAGCATTACAATATTGACGTTCTTCCAAAATGTGAGGACAGAAGTAAGTAGGTGTATCGATTAAAATGAGCATCAGTAACAGCAATAGCTTCGTGATCAGATTGAGTTTCACATTTGGTATTGGGTTTCGTTTGGATGTGAGTGTTGGTGTGAGTATGAGTACTAATATAAGTCTGAGTGTGCGTATGGGTATGATTAAGAGTATGGGTAAGAATATGAGCACAAGTATGAGGGAAGGGAATGAGCGTGAGCGGTGTGCTCATGTTCATCATGGTAATGCTAGTTAGGAAGAGGGCGAGCACCGTGTTGCTCAAGTTGAACATGATCAAACTAAAGATGAGGATAATCCGAATTCAATCGGTAGTGATGTACAGGCTGTGGTGATCGTGGCAAAGATGGGAGTTGTTATTATTCTTACTGTTGTAATTCACATTGGGTAATATTAGTAAAGTTATGAATAAACCACTTAGATAAAGAAGCAGGAGCAGCGCCAGCAGCCGCCGTTAGCAGGAGCAGCAGCGTCAGTAGTAGTAGTAGTGGTAGTAGTATTACCATTATTATTCGTAGTAGAGGTGGTAGTAGTAGTAGTATTAGTAGTAGTAGTAGTAGTAGTAGTAGTAGTAGTAGTAGTAGTAGTAGTAGTAGTAGTAGTAGTAGCAGTATTAGTAGTAGTATTAGTAGTAGTAGTAGTAGTAATATTATTAGTAATGGTAGTAGTAGTAGCATAGGCAGCAACAGTAGCAGCAACAGCAGCAGCATTATTCTCTGTAGCATCGGCCTGTATCTGATTGCCTCGTCGTGGTACTTTTAACTGGTAATTTGCGAACTATTCGGATCATGATTGTCACGTTCGCTTTTCGAATCTGGAATTTCCGACTCAATATTTTCGAGGGCGATTTTCTATGTGACGCGATGTGTTATACTTGCTAATGCGATCACTCGATGTTAAATAGTTGGTGTCATTGGTTTTAATTTGGTATTTGTATGGAAAAATGTACCTGTTCCTCATTCCCACGTATGTGTGATGTGTGTAATTTTCAATGGTATTTTGATATACCCCAAAATGAACAGTTGTGTTTTGGCGATGGGTGTAGACGTTGCTATTTATCACTTGTTTTCTGGTGACAATTGCTCATGAAATATTGTACATACATTGTTGTTGTGAATGTGTAGTATGGTATTTAAGTTATTGAGTGGTAAAATTTGTTGGTTTTGTTATGTCTTCGATTTGGTTATTATATGATGCAAGTGTTTTTCTGTAGGATTTGATATGAATTGTATTGATTGTACTGTGTTGTGATGTGGTTTGTTTAGATTGAGTGAATTGTATTTAATGGGAGTAAGGGATCATCCGAGGACGTCCCCACTGACAAAAACTACGCGTCCGAGCGATCCCGATTAGGGATCGTCGCAGGCTTCAACCCGCCAGAGTGCAAGGGCGAGCCTCCACCTGAGGCCAAGGCATTCGTGATCACCCTGGTCCCGGCGCCAAGTAAGTTTAATCACAAACTCACATTTGCCAACACGACGCAAAACCACCAAAACATCACCAATCACCTCATATGCATAACTCATCACGCCAACATTGCAATACCAATGAATAGACTAGCAAAATCAACACAAACCATAAGATAGTCACACATGTACTAATAACACACACATTCAAAATACTCGTCAATCGATAAGTAAATCACAATATCGAACAAGTACAACAAACCTCTCGACCATGCTACTAGTATCTCTCAATCAGTAGTGTATACATCGCTGCACTCAAATACACCTATCCAAGAGAAAATAAGCACCGACCAAACACAAAACTTACACGTACGTCTCTATCACAACCGATAAGCGAACACGGCTCATTCAAGCTGATCTGACCAAACGAACCAAAACGAAAGGAAAAACAAACAAAACAGAAACAGAAACAGAAACAAAACAAATCCGAATCGAACCAAACAACTCGACCAAATCGAGCAGCCAATACACGTACACATCCAAACCATATGATGCACATTAACAAGAGAGCAATTTCATGTCACCATCAGCATTACAATATTGACGTTCTTCCAAAATGTGAGGACAGAAGTAAGTAGGTGTATCGATTAAAATGAGCATCAGTAACAGCAATAGCTTCGTGATCAGATTGAGTTTCACATTTGGTATTGGGTTTCGTTTGGATGTGAGTGTTGGTGTGAGTATGAGTAATAATATAAGTCTGAGTGTGCGTATGGGTATGATTAAGAGTATGGGTAAGAATATGAGCACAAGTATGAGGGAAGGGAATGAGCGTGAGCGGTGTGCTCATGTTCATCATGGTGATGCTAGTTAGGAAGAGGGCGAGCACCGTGTTGCTCAAGTTGAACATGATCAAACTAAAGATGAGGATAATCCGAATTCAATCGGTAGTGATGTACAGGCTGTGGTGATCGTGGCAAAGATGGGAGTTGTTATTATTCTTACTG
This sequence comes from Fasciola hepatica, assembly GCA_948099385.1. Lineage (NCBI taxonomy): Eukaryota > Metazoa > Platyhelminthes > Trematoda > Plagiorchiida > Fasciolidae > Fasciola > Fasciola hepatica. The sequence goes on from CANUEZ040000142.1 coordinate 21,570,606, forward strand.
TTGTAATTCACATTGGGTAATATTAGTAAAGTTATGAATAAACCACTTAGATAAAGAAGCAGGAGCAGCGCCAGCAGCCGCCGTTAGCAGGAGCAGCAGCGTCAGTAGTAGTAGTAGTGGTAGTAGTATTACCATTATTATTCGTAGTAGAGGTGGTAGTAGTAGTAGTATTAGTAGTAGTAGTAGTAGTAGTAGTAGTAGTAGTAGTAGTAGTAGTAGTAGTAGTAGTAGTAGTAGTAGCAGTATTAGTAGTAGTATTAGTAGTAGTAGTAGTAGTAATATTATTAGTAATGGTAGTAGTAGTAGCATAGGCAGCAACAGTAGCAGCAACAGCAGCAGCATTATTCTCTGTAGCATCGGCCTGTATCTGATTGCCTCGTCGTGGTACTTTTAACTGGTAATTTGCGAACTATTCGGATCATGATTGTCACGTTCGCTTTTCGAATCTGGAATTTCCGACTCAATATTTTCGAGGGCGATTTTCTATGTGACGCGATGTGTTATACTTGCTAATGCGATCACTCGATGTTAAATAGTTGGTGTCATTGGTTTTAATTTGGTATTTGTATGGAAAAATGTACCTGTTCCTCATTCCCACGTATGTGTGATGTGTGTAATTTTCAATGGTATTTTGATATACCCCAAAATGAACAGTTGTGTTTTGGCGATGGGTGTAGACGTTGCTATTTATCACTTGTTTTCTGGTGACAATTGCTCATGAAATATTGTACATACATTGTTGTTGTGAATGTGTAGTATGGTATTTAAGTTATTGAGTGGTAAAATTTGTTGGTTTTGTTATGTCTTCGATTTGGTTATTATATGATGCAAGTGTTTTTCTGTAGGATTTGATATGAATTGTATTGATTGTACTGTGTGTTGTGATGTGGTTTGTTTAGATTGAGTGAATTGTATTTAATGGGAGTAAGGGATCATCCGAGGACGTCCCCACTGACAAAAACTACGCGTCCGAGCGATCCCGATTAGGGATCGTCGCAGGCTTCAACCCGCCAGAGTGCAAGGGCGAGCCTCCACCTGAGGCCAAGGCATTCGTGATCACCCTGGTCCCGGCGCCAAGTAAGTTTAATCACAAACTCACATTTGCCAACACGACGCAAAACCACCAAAACATCACCAATCACCTCATATGCATAACTCATCACGCCAACATTGCAATACCAATGAATAGACTAGCAAAATCAACACAAACCATAAGATAGTCACACATGTACTAATAACACACACATTCAAAATACTCGTCAATCGATAAGTAAATCACAATATCGAACAAGTACAACAAACCTCTCGACCATGCTACTAGTATCTCTCAATCAGTAGTGTATACATCGCTGCACTCAAATACACCTATCCAAGAGAAAATAAGCACCGACCAAACACAAAACTTACACGTACGTCTCTATCACAACCGATAAGCGAACACGGCTCATTCAAGCTGATCTGACCAAACGAACCAAAACGAAAGGAAAAACAAACAAAACAGAAACAGAAACAGAAACAAAACAAATCCGAATCGAACCAAACAACTCGACCAAATCGAGCAGCCAATACACGTACACATCCAAACCATATGATGCACATTAACAAGAGAGCAATTTCATGTCACCATCAGCATTACAATATTGACGTTCTTCCAAAATGTGAGGACAGAAGTAAGTAGGTGTATCGATTAAAATGAGCATCAGTAACAGCAATAGCTTCGTGATCAGATTGAGTTTCACATTTGGTATTGGGTTTCGTTTGGATGTGAGTGTTGGTGTGAGTATGAGTAATAATATAAGTCTGAGTGTGCGTATGGGTATGATTAAGAGTATGGGTAAGAATATGAGCACAAGTATGAGGGAAGGGAATGAGCGTGAGCGGTGTGCTCATGTTCATCATGGTGATGCTAGTTAGGAAGAGGGCGAGCACCGTGTTGCTCAAGTTGAACATGATCAAACTAAAGATGAGGATAATCCGAATTCAATCGGTAGTGATGTACAGGCTGTGGTGATCGTGGCAAAGATGGGAGTTGTTATTATTCTTACTGTTGTAATTCACATTGGGTAATATTAGTAAAGTTATGAATAAACCACTTAGATAAAGAAGCAGGAGCAGCGCCAGCAGCCGCCGTTAGCAGGAGCAGCAGCGTCAGTAGTAGTAGTAGTGGTAGTAGTATTACCATTATTATTCGTAGTAGAGGTGGTAGTAGTAGTAGTATTAGTAGTAGTAGTAGTAGTAGTAGTAGTAGTAGTAGTAGTAGTAGTAGTAGTAGTAGTAGTAGTAGTAGCAGTATTAGTAGTAGTATTAGTAGTAGTAGTAGTAGTAATATTATTAGTAATGGTAGTAGTAGTAGCATAGGCAGCAACAGTAGCAGCAACAGCAGCAGCATTATTCTCTGTAGCATCGGCCTGTATCTGATTGCCTCGTCGTGGTACTTTTAACTGGTAATTTGCGAACTATTCGGATCATGATTGTCACGTTCGCTTTTCGAATCTGGAATTTCCGACTCAATATTTTCGAGGGCGATTTTCTATGTGACGCGATGTGTTATACTTGCTAATGCGATCACTCGATGTTAAATAGTTGGTGTCATTGGTTTTAATTTGGTATTTGTATGGAAAAATGTACCTGTTCCTCATTCCCACGTATGTGTGATGTGTGTAATTTTCAATGGTATTTTGATATACCCCAAAATGAACAGTTGTGTTTTGGCGATGGGTGTAGACGTTGCTATTTATCACTTGTTTTCTGGTGACAATTGCTCATGAAATATTGTACATACATTGTTGTTGTGAATGTGTAGTATGGTATTTAAGTTATTGAGTGGTAAAATTTGTTGGTTTTGTTATGTCTTCGATTTGGTTATTATATGATGCAAGTGTTTTTCTGTAGGATTTGATATGAATTGTATTGATTGTACTGTGTGTTGTGATGTGGTTTGTTTAGATTGAGTGAATTGTATTTAATGGGAGTAAGGGATCATCCGAGGACGTCCCCACTGACAAAAACTACGCGTCCGAGCGATCCCGATTAGGGATCGTCGCAGGCTTCAACCCGCCAGAGTGCAAGGGCGAGCCTCCACCTGAGGCCAAGGCATTCGTGATCACCCTGGTCCCGGCGCCAAGTAAGTTTAATCACAAACTCACATTTGCCAACACGACGCAAAACCACCAAAACATCACCAATCACCTCATATGCATAACTCATCACGCCAACATTGCAATACCAATGAATAGACTAGCAAAATCAACACAAACCATAAGATAGTCACACATGTACTAATAACACACACATTCAAAATACTCGTCAATCGATAAGTAAATCACAATATCGAACAAGTACAACAAACCTCTCGACCATGCTACTAGTATCTCTCAATCAGTAGTGTATACATCGCTGCACTCAAATACACCTATCCAAGAGAAAATAAGCACCGACCAAACACAAAACTTACACGTACGTCTCTATCACAACCGATAAGCGAACACGGCTCATTCAAGCTGATCTGACCAAACGAACCAAAACGAAAGGAAAAACAAACAAAACAGAAACAGAAACAGAAACAAAACAAATCCGAATCGAACCAAACAACTCGACCAAATCGAGCAGCCAATACACGTACACATCCAAACCATATGATGCACATTAACAAGAGAGCAATTTCATGTCACCATCAGCATTACAATATTGACGTTCTTCCAAAATGTGAGGACAGAAGTAAGTAGGTGTATCGATTAAAATGAGCATCAGTAACAGCAATAGCTTCGTGATCAGATTGAGTTTCACATTTGGTATTGGGTTTCGTTTGGATGTGAGTGTTGGTGTGAGTATGAGTAATAATATAAGTCTGAGTGTGCGTATGGGTATGATTAAGAGTATGGGTAAGAATATGAGCACAAGTATGAGGGAAGGGAATGAGCGTGAGCGGTGTGCTCATGTTCATCATGGTGATGCTAGTTAGGAAGAGGGCGAGCACCGTGTTGCTCAAGTTGAACATGATCAAACTAAAGATGAGGATAATCCGAATTCAATCGGTAGTGATGTACAGGCTGTGGTGATCGTGGCAAAGATGGGAGTTGTTATTATTCTTACTGTTGTAATTCACATTGGGTAATATTAGTAAAGTTATGAATAAACCACTTAGATAAAGAAGCAGGAGCAGCGCCAGCAGCCGCCGTTAGCAGGAGCAGCAGCGTCAGTAGTAGTAGTAGTGGTAGTAGTATTACCATTATTATTCGTAGTAGAGGTGGTAGTAGTAGTAGTATTAGTAGTAGTAGTAGTAGTAGTAGTAGTAGTAGTAGTAGTAGTAGTAGTAGTAGTAGTAGTAGTAGTAGCAGTATTAGTAGTAGTATTAGTAGTAGTAGTAGTAGTAATATTATTAGTAATGGTAGTAGT
>CANUEZ040000142.1:22185000-22451921 GCA_948099385.1 Fasciola hepatica
TGTCCGAATGCACGGATAGACCCACAAGGTCTGTAGCTCCATTCGGCATGTGTAAAGGGCAAATAATGAAAATCCTTGCAAATGTTCCGCGTGCCTTGTGAATGTGATTGAATTTGACATTAATTTGGTAAGCTCGTTTATACGCCACACTTTTGCACATTTTTTCGTTTGTGTGAGATATTTGAATTTGGCCTTGAACCGTTTCTGACTGTCGTGTTCGAGACATGGGGCTTTGAACCTTCGAGTTTTACTGTTGAGTCTATCTGACCGCATACTTGAGGTTTGTACATGTTCGTACTTTTTGTGAGTTTCAATCCAGTACCTTGGAAACTATGAATCCACCTGGTTCTGGTTTTGCGATTCGTTTGGATTGGCTACGCGCTGCTTGATTTGTGATAATTATGACTTACAGCATGCTCTTTGCATCTTCAAAATGTAAAGTGATGTTTCAGGACTGGGCGTCAACGTGTCCGAGCTTGATGCTCGATGGGGAGATGCTGGCAGTTGTCGGCCGCTTCACTTACCTCGGTAGCAGCATGAAGACGGATGGGATCACGGTAATAGAGATGAACACACGCATATCCAAGGCTCGAGTGGCGTCACTGGACTGAAGCGTCCGTACCGTTGACCTGATATTTCGCTGAAGTGTAACGGTCGTGTTTATTGTACCGCGTTGCGTTCAGTTTTGTCGTCTGGCTGCGAGACATGAAGTCTGTGTGCCGAAGATTTTCGTCGTCTTGAGGTTTTCGACTACCAGTGTTTGCGTAGTATTGCTAATATTGGATGGAATGACCGAGTATGCAATGCTGAGGTCGGATATCAAGTACTGTGTACTAGTTCGGAGAATATTTTGCCATATCGTATCCAGCTTAATAGACTTCGTTGGTTGAGGTACGTGTTGTGTATGGCGAACATACGTCTACCATACCACACTCTTTTTCCGTTCCTGCTCGGGAATGGAAGAAGACACGTTGAAATCAACAGATAACGTGGCAGCAGGCGATGGTAAAATGTACAGAGAAGTTTGAAAAAGTAGGTGCCTCACGTCTTCGTGGTTGGGATCCCAAAGATCCCTCGATCAGTCGGCTGGAGACACTGGAGGATATGGTGGCGAACGGTGAGCGATAGCGGTCGTGTTGTCACTTTTCGTCGGATGAGAATGATTGATCAATGCGTGTTGGTACAGTTAGACTGTGTATTCCGTGTGTTGGCTACTTTGGTGTTCTTTCCTTTTCCCATCCCGGTGAGTCCACTCCTTGTCCATTTTGTGTATTCATTCTTTCTACTTCTATGTACAACATGGTGAGAAAGGCAGTGATCAGTGGGGCACACTCTGCTATTTATTGCTGTACGATGATGGTGAGGAGGAGGAGGACGATGTATCATCCGAAACCGGAACACAAAGATGCGAGATTTGGTTTTTGAGAGAATTGAACTGAACTTGCGATTTATTGCGTTGTATTAGTGCCACTGGTTCTCTTTTAGTTTTTTGTTTCCCTGGTTTCCTGTCTTGTCAATGTGTGTGTTGACAGCAGTGTAATAGTCTCACGAATAGCCGGATGAACCCAGGTTTGGGAAGACTTGAGTGCACCGGACAGCGCGAATGCGTATGTTAAGTGTGTTAGAACATACACTATTGCTGGTTTGCGAGTGGTTGTTGGAGAACGACATACTGCGACGATATTGGCTGACACATCGTCCATAGACGACCGGATTTGTTTTGCAAACAACATGTCTTCACTTATTCAGAATTGAGGGCAAGGCTGGAACTAGTGAAATGGATCGACGGTTCAACCGGCTGCCAACGATTGTTTTAACCGAATGGAACCAAATCAGCCAGTCAGAAGATCCGGTTGTGATAAACGTGATTCAATGTGTTACTTATCTTTAATCTGGATTTTCGCTATCAGACGGCACAAGTTGACGATACAAGCAACAGTTTTGAGTCGTTGTCAAAAATTAAGAATGAATAAAATGGCCAAGTGAAACAACGAGCTTCCGTCCCATGGATGTCACTTCTGAAACTTGGCAGTGTTTGGGATTTTTACTGGCAGAAACAGTGCGGATACGTATCTCGAAAAATTGCATGATGCATCAAGATAACTGTAATGGTGGCGAGTAGTATGTAGATCGATGAAAAAAGCTTCTTGGAAGCACACAACTGGTTTCGCGGGTATCCTTACTCAATAATCACGCCCATCCGGTGCTCTTCTGCCTGCTTATTTTCATACTTGTACAGTCCGTGAATGTTTTACTCACGATTATCGAACTTGTGCATCAGGAGTGTGAGTGGGTGCTGGTTTTAGAGGAGTTCACTAGGGATTCAAAATTGTTGTTTGCTGAACTTCAAGAGTAATGATTGCGATTTTTAGTTGAAATTTCAGAAGTGAGAAGGATACTGATGAGCGGACAAAGCTCATCGAAAACAGAACTGTCAGAGTTGCGGGAAAAATTCGGGTCGGATTTTGAGGGCCGGTGTAAAGGAGTTCAGGAAACCCCGTTCCATGCATTAGCATCCATATTACAAACGACATTTATCATTCGTATGAACTATCTTTGCTGGAATTCCGATTGTTTGTTTTATTTCTCTAAATCTTTGTCACAAACCGGACTCCTACCGTTGCTTCGAGCGAGAGTCGCTCAGCTTGAATTTCGTTGTGACTGTATTTGGTAATCTCATCTTCTGTAGCTAACCTTTGCTGTAACCCAGCTGCAGTTGTTGTATTGTTGTTCAATTTGGAGCGAAAGAGCCCAGAAGGAACACTATTGAGGTTTGATTATTGTAAAATTAATTAATTTGTTGTATGTAGTAACGTAGCTATTTGGAATCGAGTTTGTTTTGAATTGTGTCGAAATTGGTTGCTACGCGTCGCTCGAACGTTCCGGTGGCTGGACTTTACAGTACTCAATATCCTTGGCAATTGCTGAGGCATGAAATCACGCAGCAAATCGGCAAACCATTCCGAATCAGAGGACTATACCCTGCAGGTGGACCAAAACCCTCTGCCCTTAGGTTTTGGTCATGTTTCTTGCTCAGGCTCTAGTATATCAGGTTGTTCTAGGGTTTGCTCGGTTTCCCATAGAGCTAGAGCTGATCTGTTGTTAGCTTAGTTGAAGGAGAAGCAAGTTGCAGAACTGTTAGAGTTAGAGAAGCAACGTAAGCTGCTCCAGGTGAGGAATGAGACGGAAATGGCGAAACTGCGTTTGGCAATGGCTGAGGAAGAAGAAGATCTAGTCAACAGAGAGTCAAGGGTGGAGTAATGATCGGTGAACATCTTCCTCGTTATCTAGGTGATTGCCACGTGCAGAACGATGCGCCGCGAACAACAAGCTTGGTTTCAGTGGCGGAACCTGCAGTGAATTATCGTTTGGACTCATCCAGGGTGGAACTGGAGTCATTTGCGGGCTGCTCGTCAACGTACTGGAGGTTTGTGAAACAGTTCGAATATTACGTCGAAGGTAGAGTTCGAGACGATGGCCAGCTCCTACTTTATTTGATGCATTACTGCAAGGGACAAGCAATTGATGCGATTACCGAATGTGTTATGTTGCCTCCGACAATGGCATACAATAGGGCTAGGGAAATCCTAAAGGATCTGTATGGACAAGATCATGTAGTGGCTCGTTCACTGATTGACGGTTTACTGTAAGGTTTGAAGCCTCTGAGGGAAGATTCGGATGCCCTGACCAAATTGTCGTTAAAAATGCTGAACTGTGAAGTTGCCCTCACGCAGATAAATTGCATGTCAGACCTCAACTCATTGCAGACTATGGAAAGTATCACTCGAATGCTACCAACGCGTCTCCAGGATTTGTGGGCTAGGCCCGTTGATGATATTTTGGGAAGAGGAGACGAACCGAGGTTCCAAGATCTGCAGCACCTAGTGTCCCGTGAGGCACGGATTGCTTGAAGTAGGTTTGGCAAACTGGCTGCCAGTAGCAAGGCTCAGGGGTATTCGCGGTCATCCAGTTGGAGGAATTATGCACAAAACCAGCATCCAGAAGCGACACGGTTCATGCCAAATCAGAGTAGTACTTTGTTGATCGCAGCTAATAGGTGTTCGGTATGTAATGGAATACACGCACTTGAGGAATGTCAGCGATTCCTTTCTCGTGATATACCCGGTCGTTGGGCATTGATCAAAGAAATCAAGGCTTGTTTTTCGTGTCTCAAGTGTGGACATCTGTCTAGCAACTGTTCTGTTTCCAAACCATGTTCAACATCAGGTTGTCCTAAACGGCACCATCCTCTACTGCATGTTGCACAGAAGCAATGGACCGATCGAGTCACGCAAGATACAACACAAGGGCTGTAGCTGGATAAGCTGGGTACGGACAGAGCAAAAACCCTGGGCAGCGGACCAATAATTGTGCGGCTACTCTTAGGCCAGAATGTCGGGTCAGTTTGAGTGTACTACCAGTGCCAGTAGACGGACCGGGGCCTCTGTGGAGACCTACGCTCTGCTGGACAGCGGGTCTGATGTGACTCTAATACAAAAAGACATTATGGAGCTGGTTGGCCTGAAGGCATCCCCGACCTCATTTTCGATTTCGACCGTAAATGGGACTACCACTTGGAATTCGGGAATAACGGAGTTGCGACTGAACTCATTGTCAGAGAATGATTTCGTGAATGTAGAGAGAGCCTTTTGTGTTGATAAGCTACCAATCCAAGCAGTTCAGTACTGCACAGATGCGCACATTTTATCCTGGCCTCACCAACATTGCGCCCAAAGACAGAATCTGAAAGATTCGAGAGTGCGAATCCTGATAGGTGCCGACGTCCTAGAAGCACATTGGGCATTACAGCAAAGATGCGGCAGAAGAAAACAACCCTATGCTGTGCGGACGATTTTAGGATGGATTGTTCTCGGTCCGATAAACCAGGAACCACGCTTTGTGAGGACAGTAAACCACATTCAGAGGGGAATGGACCCCTTAGCAAAACAGATCGATCGACTGTACAACGCCGATTTCTGCGATGGGTGTGCATCGGAAAACTCCCCTTCATTAGGAGACAAACAGGCCGTTCATATGGTTTCCAATGCCACGACCTGGTTGAACGGACACCATGAAGTTGCACTTCCGTGGAGTAATCCTGAAGTGAGACTTCCAAATAACTATATTGTGGCCAAAGAGAAATTGAACGGCTTGAGGAAGAGGTTTGCGCGTGACCCGGAATTCTTTGACAAATACTCTACAGTAATAGAAGGTTATTTGGGCAAGGGCCACGCCCAGTTAGTGCCCGATGTGCAGCTAAAAATGGGTTTTGAGCCAAAGTGGTACCTACCACATCACGCAGTTGCAAACCCTAAAAAGCCTAGCAAGTTGAAGGTGGTGTTTGACTGTGCGGCTGCATTCCAGGGACGTTCCTTGAATGATTACTTGCTAGAGGGCCTGGATACGACAGCAAGCTTAGTTGGAGTGTTGCTTCGTTTTCGAAAGGAATCTGTCGCATTGGCTGCGGATATTGAAGAAATGTTTATGCAGGTTCGAGCGCCAACGAGAGACAAAGGAGAAGTGAGGTTCCTCTGGGGGGAAAATGGTCGACTAGGTGGTAATCTTGTTGAATATTAGATGAATGCCCACCCGTTTGGTGCCACTTCCTCCCCATTTTGTGCAAATTTCGCATTACGTCGCACGGCAGACGATTGGGGAGGACGGTATGAGGATTACGTCTCCAGGGCCGTGTATAACAACTTCTATGTAGACGACTGTCTTGTTTCTTTGCCCAAACCGGAGAATGCAAGAGTTTTTGCTATCCAGATCAGTGAGTTACTATCACGAGGTGGGTTCCGGCTTCATAAATGGGTGTGTAATCATAAGGAAGTGCTGGATATTTTACCAAAATCTTAGCCGGCTTATCCCACTTTGGAAATAGAAGATTGTGTGCCTGTGCCGGAGAGGACGTTGGGGTTAGAATGGAATGCAATAGAAGACACGTTCCAGTTTTCATTCGCAACACGCGAAAAACCTCAAACAAGGCGTGGCTTGTTGTCAATAGTATCATCAGTGTTTGGTAAGATCTACTACTGGACGGACTCTGCTATGGTTTTGCACTACATATACAACACAAACGAGATTTAGTACGTACTTTGCCAACTGTTTGGCTGAAATCCATCAGTGGTCGGAACCCTGGCAGTGGCGTCATGTCAGATCGGAGGCTAACCCTGCAGACTTGACATCAAGAGGCACAACATCACCTAGTGATATCAGCTGCTGGTTCGAAGGTCCTCAATTCTTGATGAACGATGAAACTTCATGGCCGACCATTCCTACGGTGTCTGCAGCACCACCAAACGTTGAGTTCAATCAGCCTTCGAGTACAGTTCTCACAGTGTTTCAGGATGCATGGACGGACGCATTTTTAGCTCAGCACTCCAGTTGGTTTCACTTGCTAAAGTCGGCAGCGTGGTTAACCCGTTTTAAAATGTACGTTGCAGTCATGAGAGGCGAGCGCACGGATCTAGGATTGACAACCGGGCCGTTGAAAATGAACGACATTGCTAATGCGGAGGAAAATGTTATTTTGATTGTACAAGCTAAGGTCTATGGCGAAGAGCTAAAATGACTACGAGACAGACGCAATAACCTATGCACTAACAAATCTCCGATGAACAGGACCCTTATAAAACTCGATCCAATTTAATTAAATGGAATTGTTTGTTTTGGAGGACGACTGAACTACTCCAGTCAGCTTCAGGGTGTGAAACATCCGGTGATATTACCCAAGAGTCACCCGATTACTGACTCGATAATCCGATGGTATCACGCGACGGAAGGACACGCAGGACCTTCTCAGTTACTCGCGGAACTTCGCAAAACATTTTGGATTTTACAGGGGGGAGCTGCCGTCAAGCGAGTACTTGGAGGATGTTGGAAATGCCGGAAGCATTTGGCGGTCGTAGGCAAGCAGATGATGGCTCCTCTACCAGCCATTAGAATCCAACAAGGTTGGTTTCCGTTCAAATACGTCGAAATAGATTACTTTGGCCCATCTGCGGTTGAACATGGGCGCAGCATGGAGAAACGATATGGATGCATCTTCACCTGCCTATAGATGCGTGCGGAACATATTGAAGTTTCTTATTCTCTAAGCAAGGATTCATTCATTATGACATTGCTGCGTTTCATGTCGAGGAGAGGGGCACCGTCCGAGATTTTAAGTGATAACGGTACAAACTTTGTTGGGGCTCAAAGGGAATTGAATAACCTAATGGGAAACTGGTCTAGTGATAAGATTGCTGATAGATTGTTGCAACGAGGCGTGCAGTGGCATTTCAATCCCCCACATGCTAGTCACCGTGGTGGTATATGGGAGATCATGGTGCGCTCGGTTAGAAGAGTACTTCTTTCAATTTGTGACGAGCAGCCGATGACTGACGAAATATTGTTGGCATTCCCTACGGGAAGTGAGCGGATAGTAAACGGACGACCGCTAGTGCCTTTGACCTCGGACTGTCGTGATCTGCCAGTACTCACGCCCAATGACCTACTTATCCTGAAGGCGAACCCACGAGATATTCCAACGGATTTGTTGCGCAATAGACTGGTTCGTCAGTAAAGGCAGGCAAACTACCTAACATCTGTGTTTTGGAAGAGATGGATCAGGGAATATCTTCCACTATTACAACAGCGGCAGAAGTGGATAACTCGAGAACGCAACTTTAGATCGGGTGATGTAGTGCTACTAGTTTCGGAGGCCTTGCCGCGTGGCCGGTGGCCGATAGGAGTCATCGAAAGCATCTCAGTTTCGGACGATGGTTTTGGTGCGAACGGCACCAGTGCGAACTAATGGAGGATTAGTGCTCCGTGACATTAGAAAGATTTGTCTTATTGAGGGCGAACCGGACACTGCTGGTGTAAGTTCAGAGGCCAACTATTCTCAGGTGGGAGGCGGGTCTTCGGATCTGCCGAATCGGGAGGGACCACTGAGAGTTGATCCACTTGTCCGACTGGGAGCTGCTCTTGACGGTGATACGTTTTAGATATTGGGGAACCGTAAGGCGAGCCGATGCATGAGGCCGACCACACCTAGCGGTGCACGGGAAAAACCCGGGTCCGATTTTGAGGGCCGGTGTAAAGGAGTTCAGGAAACCCCGTTCCATGCATTAGCATCCATATTACAAACGACATTTATCATTCGTATGAACTATCTTTGCTGGAATTCCGATTGTTTGTTTTATTTCTCTAAATCTTTGTCACAAACCGGACTCCTACCGTTGCTTCGAGCGAGAGTCGCTCAGCTTGAATTTCGTTGTGACTGTATTTGGTAATCTCATCTTCTGTAGCTAACCTTTGCTGTAACCCAGCTGCAGTTGTTGTATTGTTGTTCAATTTGGAGCGAAAGAGCCCAGAAGGAACACTATTGAGGTTTGATTATTGTAAAATTAATTAATTTGTTGTATGTAGTAACGTAGCTATTTGGAATCGAGTTTGTTTTGAATTGTGTCGAAATTGGTTGCTACGCGTCGCTCGAACGTTCCGGTGGCTGGACTTTACAGATGGGATCACGGTAATAGAGATGAACACACGCATATCCAAGGCTCGAGTGGCGTCACTGGACTGAAGCGTCCGTACCGTTGACCTGATATTTCGCTGAAGTGTAACGGTCGTGTTTATTGTACCGCGTTGCGTTCAGTTTTGTCGTCTGGCTGCGAGACATGAAGTCTGTGTGCCAAAGATTTTCGTCGTCTTGAGGTTTTCGACTACCAGTGTTTGCGTAGTATTGCTAATATTGGATGGAATGACCGAGTATGCAATGCTGAGGTCGGATATCAAGTACTGTGTACTAGTTCGGAGAATATTTTGCCATATCGTATCCAGCTTAATAGACTTCGTTGGTTGAGGTACGTGTTGTGTATGGCGAACATACGTCTACCATACCACACTCTTTTTCCGTTCCTGCTCGGGAATGGAAGAAGACACGTTGAAATCAACAGATAACGTGGCAGCAGGCGATGGTAAAATGTACAGAGAAGTTTGAAAAAGTAGGTGCCTCACGTCTTCGTGGTTGGGATCCCAAAGATCCCTCGATCAGTCGGCTGGAGACACTGGAGGATATGGTGGCGAACGGTGAGTAATAGCGGTCGTGTTGTCACTTTTCGTCGGATGAGAATGATTGATCAATGTGTGTTGGTACAGTTAGACTGTGTATTCCGTGTGTTGGCTACTTTGGTGTTCTTTCCTTTTCCCATCCCGGTGAGTCCACTCCTTGTCCATTTTGTGTATTCATTTTTTCTACTTCTATGTACAACATGGTGAGAAAGGCAGTGATCAGTGGGGCATACTCTGCTATTTATTGCTGTACGATGATGGTGAGGAGAAGGAGGACGATGTAGCAGTGATCAGTTGGGCATACTCTGCTATTCAATACTGTATAGTCCTGATGCTTATGTTTGGGCGGGTCTGTTCCTTCACCCATTTCTAAGACGGGAGACAGGACAGTGCGCAAAGTCTACCGGCCACCACCTTGGTCGGCGTAGCTGCAGAGATTTCATGTGCACTGCTTCTCAATTGAAGGGTTCTCCCACGTTTTACAGGACCTCGAGGGTTTTCGCAGTGTCGGTCGTTGTATCGATCCCATTGTCACATTCTTCTGAGTGCTGGGATAACGCTGTAATTTTCAACAGCCAACGATGACCTGCTTCATCGATCTTCAGGCTGCCTTTGACAGGGTTAGTCGTGAATACCTTTGAGGCATACTAGAATCCGACGGCACTACTCTCGTTGATCCCGATGGCTTATGACGCTCCTATGGGACCATGCGTCCCGGAGCATGGCAACAAATCTTCGGTGTCCTCGATCAATTCAGGAGTTAGGCAGGGATCTGCCGTCTCACTGGTGTCGTTCAGCTATGCAGTCTATTAGACAACTAACAAAGCCTTGGCTGATTACCATGGAGTCCAAATGGGTTCAAGGGTGCACATCTCGGACCCGGAGTTTTCGCACGATGTTAGACTACTGAGGAATTCTTCCGCAAAGCTTCAGCCAGTCCCACACTGAATTGAACGCTTCTCATAGCCTATTGTTCCCTAAGCCAAACTAACGAAAGACGAAGGCCTTTTCGACTTTCCCTAGTGTGCCGGGGAACTGCCCGTTGATGGTAGGCAATCTGGAAGGTACAGTCATTCCGAGAGTTCGGTCGAAGTGTGGAGTACGGTCAAGGTTGACGGTGCGCGGACGGCTTTTCCTCAGCTCCGGTGTGTGCTGTGGTCAAGGATCAAAATTAGCCTTCGAAAGAATCTTCGTGTCTCCCGTGCAGCTATTCGACCTGTGCCCTTAAACTGCCGTGAATCCTAACAACACAGTTGTAGACATCAGGACGCTGGAGGCGTTTGAACTCTGGTGCTTGTGCTGAATTCTTCTTACAAACTAGGAAGAAATGCCGTCGAACAACGAAATAACGGGGCGACGTTGCGACTTTAACCAACTGTCTGTTCTCCTCAAATGCCACCGCCTGTGGTGGTTCGGCTATCTACTCTGGCGACCCAACACCGAACTGTCCAGAAAAACAGTCCGCTCTGCGCCACGTTCGAGATGGCTTTGTTGCCTTGGTGGTCAAGTGAAAACGTGGTTCATCACCGTCAAGAAAGACACGGACCGCCCCAGACGACATACAGTCTATGGTCTACCATACCAGAAGGAAAACTGGATGGCGATTAGTGCTGAGCTGGCATCAGGCCGCCGAGCATTGCTGGTTGCAGGCCGCGATATCCATGGGGGAGATTTGTCCGCTGGTGAGAGATGGTCGTGTAAAAGTTTTAAATTTAGTGATTAGGCGCTAAGTATGGAAATGACCTGAAGTTCGTGAGCGTGGGTTCAGCATCCATATGCCAAGCCTCCGGCTTAACGTCGCAGAAGCAGTGAACGCGCCTTACAACGTGCTTCTTCACAGTTTTCCGGTATTCGCCTATTGACTGCGTTATTACATGAAAAGGATGACAATACTCGGCAAATACGAGCAAGCGCTGATAAATGAAAATAACTTCAATGGAACACGCCGGATCTGTTGGAAATGCGGAAAAGTTCGTGGTCGCTCCGAAAAGTGATGTTCTATTAGCTTTTAGAGGAGAATGTTTACAAAATAACTGCTAAAGTGGTGGAGCGAATGTTAAATAGGTTGAAGACGGACAGTCTACAAGATGCTTTGGCTAGTGTACATGAAGGCCACATCGCGTTGTTCGCGGCTACTTCAGAATACGCTGTCCAGTGCGCTCGGGTTATCTGCCACGGTGGGTGGGGAAATGATTGAGGACCTACGGTAGCGCTTGTCGCACTTTCTAGAATGTCGTCGAAGTGTATAACTTAAGGTTGTGCACAATCAGTGGACATAGTTCAGTTCTGCCATTACGATCGACAGGGTAAAGCCTATCATGTCGCTCGGATACCTTAACCGGACCTTCATACGAGTGCTTCAGAGATCTCCTAGTTGTATTCACGCATACTGAAGACACTATCCAAGCCGTAGCAAATGGCCAGCGGTTTTCCCCGAGAAAGCGGTGAATTTTTGCCTGACAAAGAGTTTGGCATCATACAACTAGCAAAAGTTTGTGAAAAGCGCTGTGATATGGTGATTTACCCGCCAATAAATATTGCCATGGCCACATATCGTGATGCACTTATCCGACAAGGGGTTCCGAAAAAGTCGAAAGAACTGCGTAAAAAGCCTCCCGCCTGTCTGTAATAATTCCGCTGCCCTTGCAGACTGCACTCCGTGGGCAGGGGCTACAGGCGCATCCTTGAACAAAAGCCCTAGTGGGATCTC
Organism: Fasciola hepatica; assembly: GCA_948099385.1. Taxonomy (NCBI): domain Eukaryota; kingdom Metazoa; phylum Platyhelminthes; class Trematoda; order Plagiorchiida; family Fasciolidae; genus Fasciola; species Fasciola hepatica. The sequence goes on from CANUEZ040000142.1 coordinate 22,196,768, forward strand.
AGAAACCGATCCCATGATCAGGACTGGATGAAAAGGTAGGGCGGCATCCCCGAGCGGAGCCAAGGACGAGGCCTCATATCAAATTCCCAAGAATCCTCTTAGACACCTTCAGAAACATGCACCCTCATAGTGCTATGGGACATCGGAAGAACAGTGTCTCGTGCTCCAGCTGTCGAAATGTAAATATAACAAGCTGGTGTAGAGAATTGCCGAAGCCGAAAATCGACCTTTCAAGTAGTGACTGCTAGCCACCGTTAGATAATTTGACCAGCAGCGCCATCACTTTTAGCTACCTAGGAATACAGAAGGGTTAGTAGAAGCATCAACTCAACATTCCCAAGGTTAGGTTGTTCAGTGCCCAGTGAACGAATAAATGTGACCCGATTCCAAAAGCCTTTATCGCGGCAAAGTTGCAAACGGATGGTTGTTTCTTTTTGGACTGCATCATGGAAATAACACGAACGAGTACCTCCGGGCACTACCGAAACTTAGACTCCAAATAAAGTCCACCTGAAACGGGACGATCCAAGAAAATCTCATTTCACGAGATCGGCAGAATTCGTGGTGATCTTCATAAGTCGGAGGCCCGGCGATGAAAAAAACTCATCATGTTTGGATTTATTCTCACCCGCAAACCTATACATTGCGACTTTTGAAGTGCTGCGTCACAGTTACTCATGGACCAAGCCGAACTGAGCTCTTACACTCGTATGGCCCAATAATTTTTCATCACGGCTCAGCAACCTGAACCTGTTGTTGAGCAGCATCTGGTTCTAGCCACCAGGCTGCTGAAGAGGGCGCTCCAGAGAAAAAGTATGGAGCGGGACAGCTCACCGGTCTAAAATCCCCCACTAAATGGATATAGGAGTGAAGCACTTGGGGTTTCTCTCAACGATGGGAGAAGTTATTGTACTTCGAAGTGTCCGTAGACGAGTATTCTTGTAACTACTTTTGCATGGTACGGCCTAGTGAGGCTAAAATGTTTTTGGGGCGTTCCATCTATTAGTAGTGCCGTCTATAAAGACTCTCAGTCGACTGAGTCAGGGACGGCCAGAAAATCAGTAAAACAAGCTGCAACCAGTCGCTGAAGCTTGCACCAATGCCTTGATATTCACCGGATGGTAGTATATAGTTCACACGCTCTATAACACGGCAGGAGCCTCCTGGATCGAGATATGTGCGCGCGTCCCACACCACCTGGAAGCGGTTTAAAACGGGCACGGGGACTATTTTGTCGGCCACGTCGACTGAAATTACACCACGGTAGTTCGTGCTGGATTCCAGTATCCTTCCTTTGAAACAGACTGTAGTATTGAGCTTTCCCAAACTGAGATAAACAAGATGTGCAAAAGCTCCGGTAGTGTTCAGAGAAAAGCTTTATGTCTGCGGTGCGACGCCATTCTCTCCAGAAGGTTACAGGCCCTTCAGGTTGTTTATCTCATCGGTGGTATTATAGTGGTGTTAATATTCCCTTAGTGCCCAACCGCTTAGTACGAACGAACGACACTACACCAAGACAACTGTTGACGTGTATTGCCTTAGCTAGTTAACAGTTATATGTGTACAGCACAAGCATGCTGCAAGCGTGAGTGTAAAATGAGAGCAGGGGCACAAACACGGAAACGGGTACGAGATTCAGAGTCACGTGTTACCGAAAACGGGAGTCAGGGGTACAGTCAGAACGGGTCATGATAGGCCAGTGCTTGATTGGTCACCATCGTGTGTAGTGGAGTATGACAAGCGTCAACGTGCATGCGCGTGTGTTTACACATGGACGGGAACGTAATCAGTTGTCAGTGATGTGCGTGCGTGTGGGACGGCTTTGGCTGAGCTTGTGACTGTTTGGACTGAATCATACGCCAAAAAGAGACAACTGTGTGTGGGCGATCGACTGGCGGTCTGCGCGGGAAGCCTCCAAAATGGCTATAACCGTATCGACTGCGAACCGTGGATGGAAAATAGATTGACTAAGTGCAAAATAAATGAGGGCCGAGATTGTAACAAAGTCAACGTTTACTCTACAATATCACCTCGGCTTGGCAGGCAGTCATTGGCATCATGGATCTTGCTCTAGACAGATGGGATTTGGTTCACCGAGTTAGCCGCGAGACGGTTCAGCAGGCAGTCGAACCGTTGTATCATTTTGGCCTGCTCAGTAGTGATCACCCCTGCAGCATCGCGAATGAATTTTTCTGCAGACTGTCGCTTACCAGAGACTGCGCGGATTAGGCCGAAGGGACTTGAGGAGTCCCGCCGGTTAGCCGCCGTCTCTGTGATTCTCAGGATTTCGGTCTAAATTTTGTTGCGGTCACTCCTGACCGAACGGATGGCCTTTCGGCAAATATTACGGAAATTCGGGTGATCAACTGGGCGAGCATCTCTGTCTCCCCAGGATCGGGTCTTCCTCTCGTCGCCGAACAAAGTCAGGCTCATCAAAAGCGGATTCTTAGGTCGACGTCTTACGTGGATTCCATTGGTTTTCCACCTGCGGAGGCAATAGCGTCTGAGGCCGCTTCGCGCTCTCTTGGTGATTTCAAGGCCGCAGCGCTGATCAGCCTTGGAGCACAGCTCTTGCGGCTGTAGGTTACGTCGGTCCAAAAGCGCGCACGGACGAGGATGTGGTCTGTGCCGTTCTCGGTACCAGTCTCTGAGCCGCGGTCGGACCATCAGATTTCTAATCAAAGGTGACCATCGTGACCTGGTGAAAAAGCAGTGGATCTGGTGAGCTGCGTGACCTTCTTAAAGTTCCGAGTTAGCAGGCGTCTAGTGGGATGTTGGAAGCAAGTACCGGTTGCCGTTGGGCTGTTGATGTCTGCCAAGTTTATGAGGCGTTCACCGTTTCTGCACTGCTGTCCGGGGCCACATTGCCCCACGACCTGCCTAGTTTCTCCGGCGGAGACACCAGCGTGAGCTTTCCAGTCGTCCGCAACCGGAAGGATGTCGTGTTTCCTGACGCTGCTTCTTCCCTCTTGTAGTCAGTAGTAGAACACGTCCTTTGCAGATTCTTAGGCTGAGAATGTCCGGGCTTAGACCGAAGCAACCGATACTTTCAAGTTTGAGGCGCGGAAGCCAGCCAAGTCGATCCAAGGTTGTGTTGGGTTCCATGAAAGCAACATTTTGTTGGCCTTGTTGCTGACAAGTATGGCGAAGCCGGGAAGGCCTGGGGTGTTCGTGGGTCCACTGTGATAGAGGTGGTAACCGTTGTCTAACTCTGTTCGGTTCAGTTCAGATTATCATAACCCATGCACTGGGTCCGGTAGCCTTGATTGCCATCATTCGGCGACAGCCTTAGATGAAACCATTTAGAGAGGGTGGGTATATTGAAGGAGAAATACAAGAACCACAAACAATAATATCAAATCCACAAAGGCTTTGTGAATACAGGAGCGCCGCTGCTCACGACTCCTGGCCATATCTTCTAAAGTACATAACCACTAGGTGGGAGTTTCTGCTGGACCCCACCCAGGGAGTCTAACATGCCCCGCATGACCAAGTCCATGAGTTACGATTTTCATATCTCTTTTCCATGCCATGGACTGGTCACCCTCAATGATCTTCCAGTCGTTACACGCCTCAGTGGACACGCTGCACAAAGAAATCCAGTCGGGAGACATGCCCAACACACTCCTCCACTACCTTAGTCCGGCGACCTTGAGTGTTTCATCCAAAGGTTTGGTGCGTTAGCCTAAACCCCCCTCCCCCCCCCCCGCCAAGCCTCAGTACTACTTACACCGTATTCCGATCAGATTTGAGCAGTTTACAGAGACGTCAATTCTCAACTACCGACAGCCACTGTATATCCGCCAGCCTTAGTGGCCGTCTGTGAACCACGCAGAAACACTGGCCTGACTGCCGCAGCGTACACCAGACCCTTGAGGATAGACGGAATTCAAGTTGACATCGCAGATGATTCAGAATAGCAAATTCCAAGTGAGCTCTCTGCATACACAAGGAAACTTCATCCAATATCCGACCTCCGGGTGAAATGCTGCCGATCAGATGACATGACGTATCTACCAGGTCTACGGTTTCTCCAGAGGCTCAAAGGTTTGGTGTGGGACTAACCCAATCCTGCAAGCCATATTACACTTTGCAGGCACATAACGCGTACCGAACATTGCCATTCAGGCACTTAAACTGTTAAAAATCCCCTCACTATATCTGGTCTTCACTTAGAGAAGCAGGGTCATCCGCGTATTCCAGGCCTGAAAAATTGAACCTGAGAAAGAAGCGTTCTTTATGACAAAACCAATCATGAAGTTAAGCAAAAAGGGAAAAAGAGGACAACCCCGAGTTTGAGCGACCCTCCGCAAAGAAAAGGTACTTTTCTACACTTTCAAAACCGCAGAATTCAAACTTGTTAATATCTTTCCGGCAAACTGCTTGGTTTTTGAAGAATTCGCATTTTCATACTCAGACGAAATTCAGTTCCTGTCCAGCCGGTTGGATATTTTCAATATAGCTCTCAGTTGTTGTTTTCCTGATGCCCACGTAACTCCGCCTGTTGGATTTTGTGTGTGGTGACGGTATGTTGAGCATGAGCAGGATAGTCAACCATGACAAACTCAGTCAGGCTGTCTTCCATTAGTGTAGCGGGGATCGTATCGGCCTTTTGAATTCGGACCTGGACAAGACAACATGAGAAGACAAGAAAGGTTGTCAATGAACGCCTGAGCAATAGGTTGCTATTGTATGTTCTCACTCTGTCATTTGCATAGTGTCCCCACATGTTACTATACTGCATTCTAGGACCCTCTCCTTCTTCTTCTTGCGTACTACGAATGGCGACCCTGCCAGTGGGACCGAGTAAACTGAGAGACCCCAATAGTTATTTGGTTCTGAGGCGCAGTGGGTAATAGTGATTTTGTGGGAGAAGACACGTTCGCCAGCCGCGCCTGAGTGTCTTCTTTACTGTCATGTGATGAAGCAGTGTAATGAGCAGACTGTTAGCAGCCATATTAGTGCTCGATCAATGTAGGTGTAGGATCCCGTTGATGCACCTACTGAAATTTTACACTGACGGGGTTTTTGAGATTTTGTATTTTTCAGGTCAAAAATGAGCAACCCCCACGGATATTACACATGCGTGATTTTTACAAGGTCGCTCATACGGACTATGCAAATAGCAGAGTTGACACCTCAGCTTGACTTGTGTTCGTTGTCACAGGCAAAATCGTGGTACCCTGAGGTGTGAGGCTTCTCACTCGAGCCAGCGGGTGAGTTATCATCACTGAAGTCCGCATCTAGTGCAAGGAAATAGAGGCACGCCAGCTTGGTGAAAGCCGGTGGATCGACGATCAGGCAAGAGGGGGACAAAAGCTGGTTGATCTTCAAGGCCACAGGTAGAAAAAGAGCATGGTTACGGTACAGAGAGGATAGAGACTTAACAGTAAAAATCCAACGAGGGGCAAAGAGAAATTTTGAGTCGACACTGGCCAGAGAAGTCAAACAAAATCCAAGAAGTGAATAAATAAACGTTCGGCCAAATGCCTTGCTTAGGAACGCAGTGGGATCACTGCCCTAGAGGGATGGGGGTGAAATTGGTGAGGAGGATCAGGGCAAAACGCACACCTTAGGCCTATCCCTCGAGCGTGTTTTTGGACGCGATGGGCAAAACAAACATCAAACGAAGCGCAATTGTTTGCCCTTATCCTCACCGTCTTGCAAATTGGGGAACGGGAGACAAAGAAATTATTGGAAGGGCTTAACATACACAAGTCGGCGGAGCCTGATGGCATACATCCAGCTATCATATTGCCATTGGCTGCCATGACCAGTGGACATTTCTGCCACCCATACCGCGCCACACTCACCCAAGGGGCTGAACCAGAAATCAGCTACGGTTGTGGCCAACTACAAGGGAGGGCCACGGTCAGACAAATAGTATTGCTGTCCCGTAAGCCTCTTACGCATTCGCTGCAAGTGTTTAGAGCGACTGGCAAGGAAGCATATATGTAAACACTAACTGGGCCACACGTTGCCTAGTCAGGCACAACAAGGTTTTTCCCAACGCAAATCTTGTATTTCAAACCTAGCAGCATTTCTAGGAGAGGTGAAAAACCAGTTGGAAGAGGACAAGATGGAAGAGGTTTGCTATCTAGGATTCGGCAGGGCATTTCACTTCGTCAACCATCGCCTATCGATGGGGGAACTGAAGACGTTTGGGATAGAAGGGCAACTAAACGAGTGCGTAGCAGCCTTCCTGACAACGGGACGCTTCATGTTGGAGAAGGAGCCTGCAGATCAAAAGAAGCAGCTGTAACCAGCCGAGTACCTCAAGTGTGAGTTTTAGGTCCACTACTTTTTCTTCTCCACATTAATGATTTGGTGGAGGGATTATCACTACGGTGTTTCACTTACGCGGACAATGTAAAATTTGTGAGATCAGGAGATCGCGATGACCTAGCAAGGGGCCTGACTTACGTAGTTAGTCGGGCAAACAAAAGGGGCATGTTCTCAGACGAAAACAAGAGCCACCCGCTAACCAGAACTTAGGTGGGGTTAACGGTTGTATTGACCTCGATCGTTCCGAGCAAATGACCGTTTTCAGGATACCATTTGGATCTATTTTCTCTACGTTCTCTTCTGACGTTTGATATTGACCTCATTACTCTGTTTGGTTGTGTACGTTTTACTAGGCCAACCTTTCTGAGGTTTCCATAGACCCCGCTTCGAATTATTTTCACTTTCGTTTATTCGCCGATTGTACGCGCTCGTGTTTCGCTTTCTGCTAAGCTGTTGCTTTCATTTCTGTTCGGGGTATTTATCGTATCGGTACTGTTTCGGTGCCACGATATGCAGGATTCACCTTTGCGTCTGCAAACCGACTCAAGTCCTCTCTATTTGTCCGATAGGAGGATTACCTTGGTATTTCACTGCCAGACCGAATAGAAGACACGTTCGCTAGTCGCGCTTGAACATCATCCATACTGTCATGTGAAACACGGGCCATTCACATTTGAGGCGACACAGGGTACAAGGGACTTGAGTGTCCAAATGACAACGGACTTCAAGAGCGCCGAACAGTGCAAGCTGACTGCTCACGAAGCAGGGGGTGAGCTGGTTCGGCTGCGCTCAGCAAATTCTTCCATGTCAGTGGATGTGTTCTTACCTATAAACAAGGAAGTATCAAGGCCATTTTTAGAACATTGCGTACAGGCTTAGGCACTTATTTGGAGACGGATGCGGCTCGGATGGAAAAGATCCAGCGACCAGCCACTCGGATGGCTGCAGGAAAACGAAGGAAGTCATATGAACAACTAGTGTGGAATACGGAACTCTTCCCATCTGCGAAAAGAAGACTCAGATAAGACCGCAATAAAGCGTTTAAAATTCTGAAGGGTTTATCGGGCATAAGTGCAGGGAATTTAATCGACCAGGCCACAGATTTCACAGCGGGAGGAAATAGCATAAAATCGCGGAAGCCACGTTCTGGGCTAAATGTGACGGCGAACTTCAGTAATGCAGTAGCGGGAATGGTGGACAGACTAACGGAGGAAATAGCTAGCGCGCTATATGTAAGGCATTTTCAAAAAATGCTGGATGCCCAATGGGACGGGGTATTCCCAGAAGTAGAATACTGAGGGGTAGAGAGAAATTGTAGTTTACTTCAGGCTTTACAGTGTTCTACGTCCAAGTCTACAACCTGGTGGTAGGCTAGCATCATGGTTGTTTCTCGTCTGAATGAAGGGAAGAGATGTTCTACTTCTTTGTTCCGCCAAGTTAGGGGAAAAACCCATTCCATCTTTTGATATTAGTTTTCATCCGTTTGGTCCAAGATCCACACGGTTTACTATGTCTGACACTGAATCTATTGACGTCCACGCGGAAGCCTTCAAAATGCCTGTATTGCCCCGACCAACCCTCGAGCGTGGTTTTGACAAATGGAAGCTGTATTCACCATTGAACGAATAAATGGAGAGCGCTCGAAATACTCTCCCATTTTCCAAGAGCTTCATTTTGACATCGCATTCGACGTGGAAGATCTCCTTGATCCCCTTCCGTCAGAAGCCCTCACAAGATGCCCAAGGAGGTAGTCATTCAGAGCAACGGGAAATCAGCCGCAGAAATGCTCCGTGAGCTGTCCGCGTGGGTGGAGATGGGAGACCAAACTCCGCCATACGGCCCCTCAAGGCCGGACATCAAATGGATGACTCCATTTTCCGTGAGATATGAGTTGATAAACTGTCTCTCCCGGTGCAGCAGGCTTTGTCAATGCTGGAGCTTGTTACACCCCTCGACAAATTTGCGCAACAGGCCGATATGATAATGGAACGCTACACGGCTGGTAGGCCCTCTGTTCACATGAAATCTTCCGCCAAAACTACTCCAAAACACGAATCCACTGTGACATTACCAGCACTTGCCACAGATCGCCTTGGCGATGGTTCTCACATATATGAACCCCAGTCTCATCACTTTCATATCGATAAGGGCATTGCGGGTCTGAAAGAAACCGTTCGCATGTTGTGCAATGAGGTCGGCGCAGTGTGCAAAGCATTGGCTGCCCATCTGCCAGCGTCCACCGTAACAGCTAATTGGCCTAGGACATGGTCCGGAAATGGCCGGTTGCAAACCTGGTGGTGGTACCACCGCAAATTCGGCTCCCAGGCACGCCGATGTGATCCCTCATGTCCATATCGCACTTCCAACTCACGGTAAAACGGCCAGACCAGCCAGTGAAGGCGATGACCAAGGCTGGCTCTCAGCGTGAAAGTCGCCCATTTCATCCAGTAGACTGATCCAGAGACCTTCAATTACTGATTGATACCGGATCCGAGACCAGAAACGTCCCTCCACCAAACCATCATCGTCCTAAACTATCTCAGTTCACATTGTAACACGCTTTTGAGCAATACGTAGCCGAAGCAGAAAAGGAACCCCAAAGTCAAAACTCGATTACCCGTAAATCTATGATACTGGATTATTAAATGAACAACAACACAAAACATATACGAACCTCATTTATGCGATCACCGATACTCAGAAAACGAGAACCCAGTTTGCGGCGTGCGAGGGACAAGCACGTGCGTCACGCTGGTCCAAGATGGGATGCGACATGGAAACAAGAACACACAAAGGTTGATTCATGAAAACTTAAAGTGCATAAAAGTCACGTAAGTAGTGTATGCGAGCGCGTGATATCAAGGAAGTCCGAAATTGTAGAGTCTTTGGAGGATTTTCCACTACCTGTCGTTTCACACACACACACAAGCAGCAAATACAAAAACTAATGCGACATTCGCCTACGATCCTTCGCTCTTGATCTAGGCCTCCGACGATCATTTTAATGGGCCTTCGTCCAGGTCGATGCTCAAACTCCCATCTTCGGCGCAGATTTCCTCTCACACTTTGGCTTAACTGTGGACTTCAAAAATCGTAAGCTGATAGGCGCCACCGACAAGCTTTGCGCAATCGGCTTCGGTAAATGCGCCAACTCCCTGGCTATTCGGCTGGCGATCCCGCGGTCACCATTGCTGACATTTTGAAGGAGTTTCCACACCCGGTAATTCATGTCAGTTCACCAACCCAGTCCCTGATGTCGTACGTCACCACATCACCGCCGAAGACCAACCGCGCCGACTCCACGTCGGCGAACTCCGTATTGCACGCCTTGAACTCGAACACAAAGAATCTTGGAATCATTTGACCATCTTCAAGCCCATGGGCCTCGCCTTTGCACATGGTTCCAAAGCCATCTGGTGATTGGAGACCCTGTGGAGACTACCGTGCTCTCAACAACGTGGCGGTCCCCAACTGGTACCCGCTCCCGCACATCCGTGATTATGCTTGGAATCCCTCTGGGAAGACCTTTACTATTATCGACTCCATGAGGGCATATCACAAAATGCCCGTGGCTGAAGAGGACATTCACACGCCTGTCATCACCAAGCCTTCTGGCCTGTTCCAGTTCATATGCATGCCACCTGGATTACGAAAAGCTGCGCAAACTTTCCAACCACTCATAGATGGTGCGCTTCAGGGTATACCCCTTGCGTTTGGCTATACTGACGTCATCTTAACTGACAGCGCCTCTCCATCAGTGCACGCCGTTCATCTGCGTCAACCCTTTCAGAGCATCCAACAAACGGACTTCAACTGAACCCTAATAAATGTGTGTTCGGAGTCTCGTCCCCCGACTTTCTCGGGCACTACACCGATTAAAATGTTTGACACCCCTCCCAGGAAGGGTGTGCAGCAAGCTCTCATTTCCCACACCCAAGACAGCCACATATCTGCGTCGTTTCTTGAGACTTTTATACTACTACCGCCGTCTCGTTCCCCATCGTGCGACCATCGTTTTGCCTTTAACCGATCTACCCAAGCCCAACATCAAGATGGTGGATTTCACCTCAGGGGCCCGGCTAGCTTTCGCAGAAGCCATAAGGCTCTGGCTGACACCAGCATGCAGCACCATCCACAGTCAGATCCGAATACTGAGTTAATCCCAACAACTGATGCATCAAATACTGCCGTCGACGCAGTGCTCCATCAAATTGTGGACAGTCAAATACCACCACAAGCGTTCTTCTTTCAAAAACTGCAGGCGACCCAGACAAGTTACAGCAAGTTTTCTCGTGAACTAATGGCCATTTACTTGCCCGTCCGTCACTTCCGCCATTTTTTGGGAGGGCGACAATTTCGTGTGCACACTGACCACTAACCCCTGACACACGCACCTCATGCCAGGCCTGATAGACGTTCACCCAGAGACATCCGCCATTTGGATTACATTTCCCGGTTCACAGCAGATATCCGCTACGTGCGTGGAGTTGATAATGTTGTGGCTGATGCTTTATCCAGGCTTGACATCAACATGCTGCAAACGAAAAGTTCGATCTCATGGAACTAGCAAACCTCCAACGGGATGATCCGTCTTTCTTAAACAGCGCACAACCCCCACAATCCAGATGAAGGATTCACCCCTACCTTCAGCCGATGGCACAGCCCTGTGTGACTAGTCCACAGGCAACCCTCGTCCTGTCTTTCCAACTTCCTACGGGAATGTCCTTTTCGATCATTTCCATTCTCGTTCCCATCATGGCATTCGTGCATCTCGCAAACTCATTTCTGCCAGGTTTGTTTGGCCCATTGTGAATTCTGACATTGCATTACGGACTAAACGGTGTTTACTCGACCAGAGAAACAAAGTCCACAATCGAACGCTTTCTCCTCCAAGTACATTCACCGTTCTCGATGTCAGCTTCAAACATATTCACGTTGGTCTTGGAGGTCCACTACCACCAGCAAACGGACATACCCAAGTAATAACAGCCGTCGGTCACTTCACACCCTGGCCGGTGACAGTACCCCGTTTCAGACACCTCGGCGAAAAATATTACGGAAGTACTACTCCAGCACTGGATTACTACATCTGGTGTACCATCTACCGTCGCCACAGACCGAGGCAGTCAACCCCAACCGACTTTGCTCCGTGAGTTCACCAAACAGTTTGGCCGTAAACACATCACAACAACTGCGTACCGTCCTTCGTCCGACTGCATGGTAGAGCGCCTGCACGGCCAGCTCAAATCTGAATTCATATCACAGCCAAACCCCAATTTTTGCAGCGACAACCTGCCACCAGTTCCCTTGGGTCTTCGGTCATCAGTCAAAGAAGACCTTCACAGCACGTCACCTGAACTCGTTTTCGGTACAACCATTTGCCTTCCAGGTGGGTATGTTCAACCCAGCACTGTTGACAGCCCTAACCCATCTCAGTTTGTTCAACAACCTAAAGGCCGTGTGTCACACCTACGTCCAACGCCCACGCGCCCATCATCCACGCACGTTTTTGTACGTAACGATCTATACACGTCACCTTTCATTTTTATTCGTAACAATGCTGTAAGCAAACCGCCCACAACACCGTTTGACGGCTCACTTAAGGTACTTAGCCGCACAGACAAATATTTAGTGGTTCAGGAATCTGATGAACCAGACACTGTTTCCACTGACCGATTGAAGCCCGCGCATTTTGATACACCACCGTCACCATCCACAGACACACCACCAACAACCTCTGTTGATGATCCACACTCCACCACCACGTCAGACATTACGCCACCCATACCAGCATCACCACAACAACAACCAGCCCTGGTAACCAGGCGTTCTGGCAGAAACTTTCGACTTCCTGTCGGATTTCGGGACTTTGTCACTTAGCGTTTTCTTCCGCTAACCAGCCTTCTCTCACTATTTTGCTATGGAGCGCTTATTTCCTACAACAAACGCCCTGGAGGGGATTGTGTAGATACGTGTACATTTCTGACTTTTCCAAGATTCTCAGTGTCCCTTGGGGCAATACCCCTTTGTTGTACCGACGTTTTAGTGTAAAAACACACCTTTTTTGATAATCGCCACCGCGCTATACAAAAAAGGTTGTCGATAAATCTCTCATTCTGACACCGTCTCATCATCTGATTTGGAGTGCTTCGGAATATAGCAAACCGGAACTGACTGTGAGAAACGAAACATTTTAGAAGCTTCCGCGGCGTCACTTGGTACTCATCTCAATATAATCCTGATTTGTCCAACGAATGGTTTTCAGGCCGAAATGAACTGAAGATATTGGCGGATATAGGCTCTTTGGTGCTCATTTCCTAATCACGAGAACCACTGACAACTGTGAGTTTGTGTCATACCTCTTGTTTCATGGTAATTTCTAATGTACACACCCTTTAGGCCTTTTACCTCAACAAGCTCCCCCGCCTATCTGGTCTGCCAGCGGCGCCCTAGATATTGCTGATATTAACTTACAGCACCATATAGACTAAGTAGTGCGCCATAGAGCCGATCTCTGTGCGTACCACTGAAGGATTTCCGGACGCTTGAATGGCCCCCGCAGCTATCAGTCCTGTGCAACCTGACCAGTTCTGACTTGTGTTCGAGTTGTGGGCCGGACGAGGGCCATTTTCGTTGTGCGACTAAGGGACTGCAGAGTTCGGCCCCGGCGATCGGTTGTCAGTAGCGTCCAATTAGTCCAAAAAAAATTTTGAGCAACCGCCGTTTCTAAGATGGTTGCCATGTACGCCATAGGCGGTCGATTTAATAATTAAATTAGTAAGGTGGGATTGAACTACTGGGTGTTTTGGTAAAGGAAGATTGGTCTAGGTTTACGGTTTTTCCTTTTTTTCAATGGCCGTTCCTATTTTTATTGCTGGGGAGGAAGGGTTTACAAATTTATGAATTGCTTTGGATTGTAGTCTAAGAAACTGGGGAAAGCATGTAAAAATAGTTATAGACAGCTCTAATTTATGCTTTTAGAATGAGTAAAATATTCTACTCATAGTACTTATATAAAGATAACTCCAATTTCACTCAGTCGCTTAAAATACCGCTACAGTATTGGCGATGTCTTCGACTTTAACCACTAAATGAGTCCCACCAATTAGCTGCGCAATGGAACATATCCTTTGTCAACAAGTCGCACGCCGGATCCACTGGACACCCCCATCCCAGGCGCGCCGTGCAGCACGCGGCACCCGACTGACGGAACTGCGGCTCACAAACGTTTATATATGACCGGTGGGCCAATCAAAACTCACGAAAACAAATTAAAAAGCACGACCAAACAAAAACAGAGGAAAGAAGTGAAACCTGTCAGCATTCTACAATGAAAGAGATTCATCAATTCCTATGGAAATAGCATTATACCGTGACATTGGTGTTTTCCCCATTCATTTCACAACTGCTGAGTGATGCTTTACACCAGCACTTCTTCAGTGATTGGACGGTACCTCGGTTGTCATTGGTAGTGGCGGAAAGATCTCAGAAGCCCCTTTAAATGCTGGCGGTTGCTAGGTGGCCAATGGATACTGTGTTGGTTGGGTTTTTGAAGCTTAAGTAGACGTTCTTTAGTCTCACGCGCGATTTCCCGTTTTGGAGAGTTAATCTAAGTGTGGATAATTTCGGTAATGAGCTGAATTTGGCTAGTTTAATTTGATTTATCAACCGGTATATATGTGAATATTCACGTCGTTGTAGATATATATATATACATATACTCAATATGTTAGGCAGTATTATTATATATATATTACACACATATATTACACATATATACAAGTATGACATAATACTACACATATACAATAAACGACATTTACTGGCTTTTTTACGCATGCTCATATGCAAATTTAACCGTGAACATGCGCGTACATATATGCATGTGCGTGTGTACGATGAAACATATATGCATAACGTGAAATACGTGCAAGCCGCGGGTTGTATAGTATATGCATATGTGTGTGTACGTGTGTATGCACATATATATATATATATATATATATATATATATATATATATATGATACATGTATGTACCACATGGTGTTTTTGGTGCTTGCATACACCAACAATCACAGTGCATGCACTAGTGCACTAGCTGTTTATTATTTCTGCTTCTATGGGTAAGGAGTGACTCTTCAGAGACTTTCGATGGGACGTCAGTTAAATCGAGAGCATTATTTTCTTTCCAAATAATGCTTCCGTAAACCGTTGTTTGCGCTTCTGGGAGGCATACTTAGTCAGCAAAATGGACCTCAATAATGAGATACGAATTCGTATTGTGAATGAGCCACATTCAATCCGCTTAATGAGCATGGCGAAACCTCGTGAGATCCTCAAATATCTCTGGGATTTTTGATACATTTGTTTGGGAAACTGAATGATAATACTTTCGAGAGCCGACGTGTACATCTTCAATCTTCTTTGTAAAAGACAGGAAGAACATCCCATGTGAGCCTCTTCACATGGGCTCTGTAATTTCCGTTCGGAAGCATTCCTCCACAATGCCTCCAGAGGTGCGTCGAGAAGCCGTTTGAACCGAGCGTCGTCCTTCTCTTCCATCACTGATGCAGGTAAGGCGTTCCAGAGGTTGGTCGTCCTTCACGAAAGACGGTTAACTAGTGGCGGACCAGTTGGCGGAAGCTTCAGCACCTTTAGGGAATGGCCTCGAGTTCGGTCTTCCATCTGAGGAGGAAAGTATGCTCCCAATTCCGGGCCCACGCCACCACAAAAGATCTCCCTCAGACTGATTATATCGCTAAGAACGCGTCGATAGTACTCGGGGAAAAGATCAAGAGACCTCAGACGATCCTCGTAGTTGGTCCCACGTAAGCCGCTGACGGGTCTCGTTGCGAAGCGTTGCACTTTCTCCAGTCTCACTATCTCGCCGATAGTGCAAAGTTAGGTTGTAGCATCTCCGTATTCGTGTCTCGGAAGAACGTGGGAAGCATACAATAAATGGAAAGCTTCTGGATTCAGCGGACAGAATGATCGGCGTATGGCTCCGAGAATAGCTTTGGAAGAGGCATGGGCATTATCCATATGAGGAGTCTTGAGGGACGACGACAGCATACCCCCGAGGTCTCCTTCGCAAGACGATCGCGGTAGTATTTCGTTTCGGATGCCATACCCTGCCTCTGAAGCTCTTCTCCCAACGGGCTTGTACGCGCATCTGGACAAATTGATTGGTGTGGCCGAGAAGTACAGATCCCTTTGCAGAACCTCTCTGCCCACATCTGATTTCAAGACCCGCTAAAGTTTAATGTCATCCGCGTAAACAAGGCAAGGTGACTGGAAGACTGATGGCAAGCCGTTCATGTAGACCAGAAACGTTACCGGTTCAAGAACCGATCCGTGGGGGAACCGACTTGTTGCATCACGCCAAATTGACTTCAATTGAGCAACTCTGACTGAAAGCGTCCTCCCTTTCAGGAAATCCGCGGTCCAGTCAAGCATCGAACTCCGGAGACCAAATGTCCCGAGTTTTTCCAACAGTCGGTCGTGAGGCACTTCGTCAAAGACCTTGCTGAAATCGGCGAAGACCACATCCGTGATGAGGCCGCCCTCTTTGAACGTAAACCATTCTGGAGGGGCTCCCGGATTCGCACCGACATTAGCCTCTCCACCACCTTTCATAAGATGCAGATTAGGCTCACCGGGCGATAGTTTGTGGCTAGGTTCTGCGAGCCTCGTTTAAACAGTGGACAAAATATTGCGGTCTTCTATTCGCCCCTGGCAAAGTACCAGTGCGTAGTGATAGATTGAACAATTAGGTTAAGGTTGATGCGAGTTCGTTAGCCAGTGCGCGCAATACTGCCGGATGGTTGTTATCTGGTTCGGGCGACTGACGCTCTTTCAGTTTCTTTAGTTTCCTGGTGACTTCATCTGGATGGGAGGTCCAGAGCATGAGGGAAACATCCGTATAGGACAGTCACGGCGATGGGGTTGACCCTGTCGCGTACACAGGTGAGTAATGACGCACAAGGACCTCTGCTTTTTGAACGTCCGTTTCAGAAAATGTTTTCTGGTCGACTAATGGCGGGTTAACCGCACAGCGTACAGCGTTAAACAGTAGGGAAAGCCCCACTGACCACTGCCTTTCTCACCATGTTGCACGCGGAATTAGAAAGTATGAATATACAAGATGGACAGGGAGTAGACCTACATGGGTGGGAAAAGGAAAGAATGCCCTAGTAGCCAACACACGGAATACACAGTCTAACTGTACAAACGCACATTGATCAGTCATTCTGATTCGATAGAAAGTGACAACACGATCTCCACTGTCCGCGGTTCGCAGCCATATCCTTCAGTGTCTCCAGCCAACTGGTAGACGAATCTTTTGGACCCCAACCACAAAGACATGAAGCACCTACTTTTCCTCCCAGAAATGCATGAAGTCGTTTGGGTGCAGTGACGTATTTTCAAAACAATTTCTCCTTTCCGTTTTCATGAACGAACACATTTCGGACAGCACTGTACCGCTCGTACCCACCTTCGGTACCCTGATCTCGTTGCCGTGCACGGTTCCTCCTGCGGAGAGCACTAAGTAGCTCACGACCAAACCATGGAGGACCCTTTCTATGCCCGCGAGAACGAACGGGGGGCACAGGTGTACGTATCAGTCCAGTGACCGCTTCCCGCATAGTGGACCAGGAAGATTCTACACTAACCGGCGCTGCGGCAGTCCACACCACTTATGACGCTGCTACTTACATTTCATCAAAGTTTATAAGCCATATGTTGCGGCCCGTATCAGATTCGCGAAAACGAGAAACACCACGCCTCCAGTGGACTGAGAGGACGGAGTGGTCGCTGGCGCCGATTGACGGGACGTATCGAATTTCCCCCCTGAAACCAAGACACAATTGATCCGCAAATTCTGCGATACTGGATTAATAAATGAACAGTAACACAAAACATATACGAACCTCATTTATGCGATCACCGATACTCAGAAAACGAGAACCCAGTTTGCGGCGTGCGAGAGACAAGCACGTGCGTCACGCAGGTCCTAGATGGGATATGACACGGTGGAGCGTTAGACACGAACAAGTGAAAGCTGGTCCATGAAAGACAAAGTGTATGAAAAACACGCAAGTAATGTATATGAGTGAGTGATATCAAGAAAACATGAAATCATAGTGTCTTTGGAGTTTCGCCTACAGCTGATCGTTACGCCCATCACACTGTAGGGATTTGTCGTGAAGGCGAACAATCTCTGAAAAAACTAGACATGGATGCAACGTTTTTGGCTTTCTTTGGAGGCACCGTGGTTAGATAATAGTTCACGGATTGACACAAACCACAGAAAAATATATTCCAAGAAGCACACCGAACGACTAGCCGGTGTAGCGCAATAGTGTGTGCATATATATATATATATATATATATATATATATATATATATATATATATATATATATATATGCCTTATAAGCATGCATAGAGTGGTATAACACGCTGGGCGTATTAGTTATTGCTAATAAGCAGTCATTTCTTTGAACTATGACATTATTTCAGCCAAGCAATAAAAGCTGACAAATTCTACTAGTAAAATCTGATGAGCACGCCATCCACAGGGAAAGAAAGGATGGATTCATTGGGAGTCGAATAAATTTGTGCTGTATATTCATGCACTGCCATCATATCCCTTTCAGTTCTACAACTTCGGTAAGGTAGGGTTTTCAGTTTCATGGATCCTAAGCGGCTCTAAATGGGATAAACAGTAAGTCGGTAATTGGCGTTAGATACAGAGCATCAACAGGTGGGTTTATTTTCTTCAAAAGCAGTAGGATGTGCTTGCAAGGCAGATCCTGAGTAAGCGGAAAAGAACAGTCACAAGTGATACGTCCTACAATTTCAAAGTGTGCCGAGCGCGATTGTGGCACTTAACAAGCAACACTTCATCCTTACAGACTCTACGATCAACAGTTTTGGACAAGAATCTCATTGGTTTTGTGGCATTTTTAACCGAACTATAGACCGCAGAACGGGAGGACGAAACCCCTTCTATGTCTCCGTTTTCTGTCTCTACGCGACCGGTCGTGAAGTTGCCCAACAGTGAGCGTTTACACAAACAACGTCCGGCCCAACAACGCTTATAAGGTAATCAAAGACAAAGCCTCTACATTCCCATTCTCTCTGACTACTAGGAACATCTGATATTCTCGATATCTTGGAGTGCAAAAATACGCATCCATCGACATGTAATATGTCTTTCCGTTGCACGCTGTGCAACCTGTTACATCTGTTTCATTTCTTCAAAAACAAAAAAGACGAAGCACTACGTGAGAAGTGGAGTGCGCCTCCCTAATTGCCAACAAAGAGTACTCAGAACACATACTTAACCACTGAACCATCTAGAGCTATATGGTGCCCGCTGTGCTTCACAAGCAGGCCCTCGATCTGATCGTCTCCGTGAGTGAAGTTTCCCATTTTAATCGACCAACCAAACGAGACTAATGAAGGCGCACTGTCCCACCCCGCTATCGCTCGATGGTACAAGTGGCCATAAGAATGACAACAGCTTTCCCGAATCCAAACCAAAAGCAAAGCCAAATGGTTTTCTCGTTGGTTATTAGGAAAATAAAATGAAAAATGTGCATCCAAATCAGTGATATCCTGTGGTCTCGTATTTTCTCCGGTACAGATGAATCACCATTGGTAGTTGAGACATACTGGCGATATTTGTCTCGCTTGTTGATTTTGTTTTCCGTACCATGCACCTACGGTCGTACTGTGCCGCGTAACATAATAGGCAGTGCCTAAAAGGCGCAGCCTGGTGAAAGCACTATCCGATTTCGGATGCCTGGCACAGCTAGAGTTAGTCTCGGGCAAACACGCAAACTACCTTGCCGATCGATTACCTTTCCGGCGATGGTGGAAGTAACAGTAAGTCCGGTAGTTCTATGGAAAACCGTCAGAACATTATGTGCCTTGTTTCTTAGCTCCAACGGGCATCAGGAAACGTATATGTAAAACGACGCGCATGTTACAGCAACAAAGCCAGACCCCACCACACCACCGGACACCAGAGTACACAACGACCAACTGACCGAGATGGCCCGCGCACCTACATTATATATGGACTGCAAACCAATCAAGTTTAAATAAGGTAACTGTAACGTGAGGACGGGAGTAGACGGCTACAGTTATTAATTTTTGCAGGCACGATCGTTGCACGCAACACACACCGAGAATTCAACGGACAACTCCAGGCACACAATAACTACCACTGAGTAAAGACCAGCCACAAGGAGAACACAATACGAACCGACAACGGCAATTGTGTTGTATATTTCTAGGTACACATAGATCTGACATTCGTAAAGTTTTCAGTCTGGCCTCCGGGCCCCTTTTTCAGCGTCATATTCGTACGTCACCTCCAACGTATCTTCCGTCTGTCCCGCCTTTAATGCGTTGAGTCGTCTTCCTGGAACGGATCGGAGAAACAGGTTTTATCAATAACCGGTTCAGTGTGTTCGATCAGCAACAGTTCAATGCCTTTACATAACCAATAACGGGCAAGGTTCACTACGATGGTGATCGCTGTGGAACATGTAAAAAAGATGTTCGTCATAAATAAAGTGATATGAAATCTGTACACAACATAAAACACATACCCGTGACGCGGATGACCAAGTAAACTAGCATTTTCTAAAATTAATTGCACAACAATCAAGGGACTATGCCAGCTGCAGCACACCAGCGTTTCAGCTCCATTCACCACTACCGTTATCATTGATCCTACGAGGCCGTAGATACTGCCCATCGTCCACGATTGTGTTCCGTGTCTCGTGTGCCTGCTTGGCGTGTGTCTCGTGTTCCGTGTCGTGAGTCTATGTGGCCTCGTGCCCTGTGTTTTCCCTACAGTTTGTTCATTTGGCTTCGTGTTTGTTTTGTGTCCATTTAGCCGTGTGATTTCACCGCGTGTGACGTCTTAACGCCATGTAATTTGTTATTGAATCTCTGAGTTGAGACCTTCTGTGCCGAGTGTGTGTGTGTCTTGCGATATAACACCCGAACGCATCCCTTGCAGCAAAACCGCTCCGGTTTTCGGGCGGTTTTTACTGTTACGCCGATCGGTTTTCGAGCGGTTTCTGACCGGTTTCTGAACGGTTCTCGAGCAGTTTGTGCCAGTTGTTAGAAATACGTGAAATGCTTCGTTGGTTTCTGTCACTTTTCCCAAATTACGCTTTACGATGCTCATTTCTATCTCCCAAGTTATGATTTTCCGAATAATTGTTCTTATTTGACCCTTTTCGAGGGCATGAAATAGAGCGGTCTATAACGGGACACCTCAGGCCATTTCGATGACCTAAACCAATATACTGAAATAAAACGCCAACGGAGCACTGCGCATTACCCCGGTCGTCGATTTTCTTCGGATCAATTTATTTTTGATCTGTGTAAAATTGCTACCAAACAAACAGATTGAAAACCGATGTTACGAATGGGCTGTGTGCTACAAGGGACATTACTCATGGTGAACTCGGATAAAAGCGCCATGAGCCCGAATCAGGTCTAAACTCAGCCTGATTCTGGCGCGAGCACTCCCTTGTAGCAAAGTTGGTTCAAAACCGCTCCGAAACCGATCGGTTTTCGGTCGGTTTGTTTAGTAACCATTTTACACGGATGAACAAGGAATTGATACGAAGGAAATTGAAGACCGAAGTAATGTGCAATGTTCCGTTGTTGTTTTATTCAAATGTATTGGTTTTATTCATCAAAATGTCCTGAAAACCTCAGTATAGATCGCTCTATTTTACTCCCTCGAAATGGGTAAAATAAGGACGGTTATTTGGAAAATCATAAATTAGTAGGTAGAAATGAGCGTCGTAATACGTAATTTGGGTTGTTGAAATAAATCAACGAAGCATATGATGTACTTCAATGACTGACACAAACCGCTCGGAACCCGTCCAGAAAGTCGGTCGTAAACCACTCAGAAACCGCCCGAAAACCGATCGGCGTAATAGTGAAAACCTATCCAAAACCGATCGGTTTCGGAGCGGTTTCTGGCCGGTTTTCGAGCGGTTCTTGCGAATCGTTTGGAATACGTGATATGCTTCGTTAACTTCTTTCAACAACCCAAATTACGTATTACGACGCTCATTTCTACCTACTAATTTATGATTTTCCAAATAACCGTCCTTATTTTACCCATTTCGAGGGAGTAAAATAGAGCGATCTATACTGAGGTTTTCAGGACGTTTCGATGAACTAAACCAATACATTTGAATAAAACAACAACGGAACATTGCACATTACTTCGGTCTTCAATTTCCTTCGTATCAGTTCCTTGTTCATCCGTGTAAAATGGCTACTAAACAAACCGACCGAAAAACAAACGGAAACCCACCGAAAACCGATGTTACGAACGGGCTGGGTGTTACAAGGGCTGTTCACGAGGTGGAGAATAATACCAACGTGCAGATTGGATGGAATTCTGACAAGACTTATTCCCCTGTGGTTTTCACAGGAGAATCTCTCACTTTTCTTGTAAATCGGCACAATCACCGATTCATGCCAACTGTTTGGAACTTGTTCCCTATCCCGTACCAAACCGAAGAGTTTTGTCAACTCCAATAACAACGATGATCCATCGTCTTTGAAAAAAGACGGAGGCAACCCATGCAGTCCGGCAGCCTTATGCCGTTTAAGGTAGCCTACCTCACGGAAAACTTCCGCTTCTGAAGGAAGATTAGTATCTACAACCAGAGCTGAACTATGGTGCTACTTAGCAAGCCTGTCGTGGATAAAGGCGAATTAAACTGCTCGGAATTCTCCGCCCAACGAACTAGACAACGCTCCTGAGTTTGAATCAGTGGGCCGTTCGTCTCTTTGATCAGCTCACTAACGCCTGGCTTTCGGGAGCCGGTATTTCTGATTAGGTGGAAAAGGCTACGGCTATTGCCGATCCCCGCGTCTTTTTCCATCTTTCTACACTCATGGTTGTTTATCAGGCCCCGAATCAGTTGGCGTCTAAGGAATCTCCATGTTTCATCATATCTGTAATCCGGAGAAATCGATCTGCGCTTCTCACTGTGCAACCGATGATGCACATATCCATCCTTTGTATGTGTGTCTGGTTGTTGGTACTTGGGCAATATCTGCAGCCTCACGTAGAGCCTGCTGGATCTCTGTCCATCGCTCTTCTGGATCCTGGACATTTGACTGCGTCAGTAATCTGGTAGATAATTCTACTTGGAAAGCAGGTCGATGGTTATTGTCCAGTAGCAGCTACGAGGGACGGTTGGCTCTGGTATTATATCGGACACCGACGAGACGTAGGCTGAAGCGCGCGAGGACAGGATTGTGGTCAGCGTCTACAGACGTGGACCAAAATGATCGACAATCTTGAACTGAATCGTGCCAGTGGTAACCGAAAGCAATTTGATCGATCTGGGTCTAGCACTGTGAAGGCACAGGAGAATGCCAGGTTAGTCAGTGCCGCTTTTTGTGCGAGAAATTTGTGTTCTCTTGGAGTAGTTCATGGTCAGATGAGTCGGTCACCGTTATCGGTTCGATCGGCAGGAACGCCAAGTCGGCCTCCTGTTTCTCCCCGTCTCGTCTAGGCTTCTAACTTAAGCCTTAAAAGCACCGGCAGCAACCTTGATGTCCGTAGAGCGCACGCTGCAGTGCAGCGGAGACAAATCTGGGTAGAGTTCGTCTTTAGCCCCAGGAGAGCTATAGTCGGTTGGGACGTGCACAGAAACGACAAACAGGCATCGGCGCTTCAGTCTGGCTGGGGTCAAATTGAGCAGTGCACATTCAGCTTTCATGCTCAAAGCCATGCCAACGCCAGCTTGACCACGAGCACTAGACACCCGACACGTGAAGAGTAAAACAGGAGGCCAAGTTTATCACCGGGAAGCGAAGTGTTAACACTGAAGTTGGATCTTGTGTGTGTTTCAGAGAAGCAATACGCATCTATGTTAAAGGTTTCAAGAGTGCTAGCTAGGGCAGCCTGTTGCCCCGTCTGGTATAGTGTACAGACTTCGGAAGCAGCAAAGGTCGGAGAACCGATTCGCGTTTCTTCCCTGTCTTTAAGTTGCTACCCTTACCGAGAGTTAGAAGTTCACGATCACGAATCACTGTGGCTCCTCGTGCTTACTTAAAACTGGGATGTGAAGTATTAAAGACGTTCAAGCGCGGCTTATAGACGTGTCTTCCATCCGGTCTCAGCGAAATTACTAGCGAAATCCCCTCTATCGAATAAACAGAGAAGACGCGAGTCGGTGGGCAGATGCGAAAGTGTATTCTATATATCCTGGTACCGAAACAGTACCGATACGAGAAATGCACTAAGTGCAAACGAAACACAACGGCGAAGCAGGAAACCAACCGCAAGCGTGTACAGTCGGCGAAGAACCGAAAGTAAAAGTGCTTCAAAAACGAGGTTGACAGAAACTTCGGGAAAGTCAGTCTTGTTAAACGTACGCAACCGAACAAAACGGTGAGGTCGAGATCAAGCGTCAGAAAAGATCGTAGAGAAAATAAATCCCAAAATGGTGTCCAGAAAACGGCCATTTTCTCAGCACGATCGAGGTCACTTCAGAAGGATGAAGAACACAGAAGAAATGTTTCTCGAGGGACCGCTGGAGATTTTCAGGCATACCGTTCTTCGTCCCTGTCCACATCGCAGAAGGCGGTTTCTTTGGGAAACCTAGCCGGAGCCTTTGACTCAAAAGTCTGACCGACAAGGCAGTGGGACATTAACCCAACACGGTGACGTGACCCAAGAAACCGTGAAGGAAGTTCTTTTGGTCTGTCACCTGAGACCTGATGGTTGCAATTATTCTGTCTTGTTTTCGTTGATACTTCGTTATTAATCCGCTTTTCGGATTTTACTGTCAGCCCCATGCACCCAGTGCAGCAAGCGGAACATGGGCGGGGCAGCATTGTTTGGTCCGGGGGCTGCCCAGCTTAGGGGCGCGATAGCTGTTCAATCAAGTGCGACGACTTCTCCCACCGTCGAGAGAAACCCCAGGTACTTCACTCCTATGTCCATTTAGTGGAGGGTTTTAGACCGGTAAACTGTTTCTGTCCGTGTTTGTTCTCTGGAGTGTCCTCTCCAGAAGCATAGTGATTAAAACTAGATGTTACGCATCAACTGGTTTGGAGACTGGATTTCATTCGGTTTCTGCCCATTGACCTGTCAGGCATGATTGCATCTCCGGCTTAAGGAAGCCATCCTGCATAGTTCTTCGGGTCGTGGAGGCACGTAAGCCAGCACACCACACCACACCAAGTTGCAGTCTCGTCGTGATGGCTCGTCTACCACGGGAATCTTCATACAGCGGGTGCCACAATTTGGCAGCGGTATTTGGAAAGAAATGCAGTTTCGATGCAATTGTCATATAGCGTTCGCACTTTGATGGCTCGGCTTCCGATTTCCAAGTGTTCTCACTCTCCAGCAGGCGATTTGGATGCGATTGCTTGTCATAAGGTCCCCAGCTAGCGTATTTATCACCCTGGCCGCAGAGAGAACACGGCGCACGTCGCTTTCCGTGGATGCCATAGCATGAGTGATGTGTGTAAAGGAAATTTCCATGAAGTCTTGGGAATTTGGGTACGAAGTGGTGTTTCCAGCGTCACTCGGCTTTTTGTTTGTGCTCGTGCAAAACCAAGTGCTACCTGTCGAGCAACAGAAAGTTTTTGTGTTGGAAGCCAGTGATCAAGCGAGCATTTCTTACGCCTTTTGGATGGTGGTTTACTATTCCGGGATGCCCAACGCATCCCAGTGATCTTGGTGCATTGTTGCCGGGGACTCTCTAAGAGCTCGTTCGCCATTTTATAAAGGTGACCTAAACCCAGGAGTGCATGCAGCCCTGCATCTTGGTAGCCGTTGGATCCCAGCAGATCTCATTCGCCTATGCGAGAGCATCCGTCTTTCCATACTGGGAGCCATCTCACCGAGGTTCTTACGCCTCGGTTATCCTCAACCTGGTTTGGTCTCCCTGTCGAGCGGCTTGCCGGGGTGTGCCGCTGGTGCATGCCTCAGCCTCGTGGAGCCGCAGGTGAGAGTTAGGCAGGCGATGGAAACCAAAGAGATGGAAGATACCCCAAGAGGCACGAAAGTCTACCAACTCAGAGGCGCTACTCTTCTCAAATACCCCATACACGTTCTGCCGGATGGTCACAGATCCGTCCCTCCGGATGCCACATTCTGAGATACCAACTGACTAGGAGCTCAAGAAATGACCGTGAACAGTGGTGGATCGCGAAATGTAGGGGAATGGAGAAGGCTGTGTTTATTGGCTATACTCGCAATCTTTACGTTTGATCAGAGGTACTGGTCCACGGAATCCCGGTGCAAGTGAGTTAGTCAAGGAATCCAACGGCTCACTGATCCAGTTTCAGGGATGTCGTCTGGACCGTTGGGCGGAGCACTTTGAGGAACAATTCAGTTGGCTCACTTCAACAGTAGACCTTGCAAATATACCTGCCACAGGAACGATGCAGCTGGATATCACTCCTCCATCAGAAACGGAGGTTATGCAGGAGATAAGTTACTTGAAAAGGTACGAAGCCACTGGATCGGATGGGTTGTCTCCATCTCTTTCCAAGGATGGACGCAAAGCTTTGGTTTCGGAGCACCAAACTCCGAGTTATTTGGGATAGTGGGCAGATTTCCAGGGAATAATGTGAATCGGCGATTGTGCCGACTTATGAGAAAGGTGACAGATCCTCTTGTGAAAACCACAGAGGAATTAGCTTGATAATTATCACGTGCAAACTGCTCACCGGGCCTATTCTCCACCGATTATCCAGTGCCCGCAAAATGTGTACGCGTGAGAACCAAGCCAGTTCCAGACCCGATCGTGGTTGTATCGACCACATCTTTACTTTTCGGAATAGACACATCTTCTGTAGGCCCACAATCTGTGGCTTTCTTGATCTGAAAGCGGCGTTCGATTCAGTCGATCGCCCAGTTCTCTGGCGCTGCCTTTTATTGAAGAGTGTGCCAGAGAAGTTTATTTCCCTTTTCCAATGCTTGTTTGCAAACAGCCAAAGCTAAATTCGCGTTTACGGCGATCTTTCACTCTAGTTCATCACGAAAAGTGGCGTTCGTCAGGGTTGTCCTCTTTTACCATTCCTCTTCAATTTTGTAGTTGAATTGGTTCTTGAGCTAGCCCCATTCTCCTGCGAGAATAGCGGTATCGATCTTTGCTTAGGCAGTAAACTGTCTGACTTGGAATGCGCGGACAATATTGTTCTTCTGAGTGAAGACCCAGGTAAGTTGCAAGCTTTCTTAGATAAACTAAACAACAGTGTAAGAATGTTTGGGATGCGTTTTGCACCCTCCAAGTGTAGAATGCTACTGCAGGACTGAATGGGCTCTACATCAAACCTCTTCTTGCCAGGGTAAGCTCTAGCCGAAGTACATGAGTTTTGTTACTTGGGCAGTTACATCTTATCAAATGGACAAAAATTGGACGAAGTGTCATCCCGAATACAGCAGACACGTTTGGCTTTTGCCAACCTCAGCCATTAGTGGCGCCGGTATGACATCTGATTGTTCACTAAGGGTCAAGTGTGCACTGCGGCAGTTATGTCAGTCTCCTATGCGGCTCAGAAACATGGGCGTTAAGAGCAAAAGATAGACGAAGACTGTCGGTGATCGAGTGTCGATGACTCCGTAGTATTGCTCGAATATGGTGGGAACACCGTATCAGCAATGCTGAGATTAGACGTAAGGTGTTGGGAACCAGAGGTCAGTCTCTGGATCAAGTACTGAATCTAAACAGATTGAGGTGGCTGGGACATGTGTTACTCATGCCCACCGATAAACTTTCTCGGCTTACACTGTTCTCCGAGGCAGGGAGTGGTTGGGGGGTGGGTCGAAGTGGTTAGCCCATGACATGGCATAAAGGTGTGAAAATATTGACCAGTGGAGTGGACCACGTAGGGTGTGTTAGACTTCTGGGTTGGGGTCCACGTGACCCACCTAGCAAATGGTTGGAGACATTAAGTGATATGGCTGGGTGTCGCGGTCAGTGACTTACTTAAATTTTTGATTTTGTAAGGATTCTTTCACTTCATGCTTCCCATCACGACGAGACTGCACCTGGACGTGGTGTGATGGCTTGCGCGCCTCTGTGACCCAAAGAGCTATACAGGATGGCTTCTTTAAGCCGGAGATGCAATCATACCTGACAGGTCAATGGGTAGAGGTCAGACAAAGTCCAGTCTCCTGGTCCTCCAGGTTGGGGGTTGATTTGAGCTGGCAACTCAATCGGCAAAATCAGTGGAAGAATAATTGATCCAAGCAAATGGGCTTCCACTGAGCCATCTCGCTGCCTTGCGGATAGGTTCTTGTTAGAACTAAAGGCTTTGGATGAGGACCCTAATCGTTCTCCTGCTTTGTGGCTGGACACCCTAGCAGTACCCGTCCAACATCTCCCATGAACTGCACGACTACAAAGAATTCCATACTGCATCGGTCGTCGCGCAGGCTAATCAGGACCGCGCTGCCCATTGCATCGAGCGGGGTGGGTAGTGATAAGTGTGCTACTGCTCAGAGTTCCCTCTCTGTTATTCAACCTTTGTCTTCTGTCCCTAACCATCCCTCTTTGCCCCCTCTATCCACCCATAATGCTCCCACTGATAACACATTCGATACTCGCAACGATTCACTGTCGAATAGTATTGGGAATAATCCTCTGTCCGGTAACTCACATTTTCTCAAGCCTCGTCAGCCTCTTAATCTTGGCTCCTTCAACGTGCGTACACTCATGCAGGCCAGTCAGCAGGCGTGCCTAGCCCTCACATTAGATTCTCTGATGATTGATGTCTGCTGCTTAAGTGAAACGCGTATCCAGGATTCGAGCAGTGTAATTCAACTAACTGCTCCTGGTATCTCATCGAGGTATATTCTGCGCACCTCAGGAGACGAAGCAGCTCGAGCTGTGGGTCAACGTGGTGTAGGAATTGTCTTGACTGACAAGGCTGAGGTTGTCCTTTTAGACTGGATTCCTGTTAACAGTCGTTTATGTGCTGTGAGACTCCAAGGGTCATTGGGCGTTCGAAAGGATAGTTGCGTTAAGCGCAATTTGTTTGTGATCTCGGCATACGCCCCAACGGACTGCAGCTCAGACTTGCAGAAAGATGATTTCTATGATGCCCTCGCCACTCTCGTTCGCAGCAGTAAAGGTTCTGACATTGTAGTGCTAGCTGGTGACTTCAATGCACAAGTTGGCAAACTTAGTGTGTCAGAAGCCTGTTTAGGTGGCCGTTGTGCTTTACCTGCTGAGCGTACAGATAACGGGGATAGGCTTCTCCAGTTTTGTGCAGACAATCGATTGTTCTTAATTAGCATCAATTTCCGACACAGCTCGCGTTGCACAGCGACATGGCGCTCTAACTCTACAGGTACCCTAAGCCATATTGATCATATCACCGTAAGCTACCGGTGGCGCAGTTCTGTTTAGAACTGTAGATCTTACTGGTCCATGTACGTAGAGTCGGACCATGCATTAGTTTTAATGCGATTATCTCTCCAGCTCCATGGTCATCGTCGCAAACCGCAAACCCGATTAGCCGTGTAACGTTTGTGTGATCCAGAAGTACGCACCCGGTATGAGCAGAAGTTAGAACATGAGCTAAGATCCGCGGAGAACAGTAATGTAGATGAGCATTGGGCTCATATCAAACAGGCGATGCACGTTGCAGCAGGTTTTGCCTGTAGTCCTAGATCCGTTGTCCATCAACGACACTGGATCTCGAAAGAGTCGCTGAGTATAATGGAGCAAAAGCGTCAGCTCTTGAACCGTAAGGAGATGAATAAGATGCGGAGAAAGCTACAAAGGCAAGTTACGAAAAGCTTTAAGAAGGATCGCGAAAATTGGTGGGTCAAGGTAGCCGAAGAAATGGAAATAGCAGCTGCTTCAGGTAACAGTCAAAGACTGTTCAAACTTATTCGTGACACCGGTGGACGGCGAACTCAGGTCAGTGAAACGATTTGCGATAGAAATGGAGAACCCATCCATAGCAAACAGCAAAGGCTTGACCGTTGGGCCGAGTACTTCAAGGAACAGTTTAGCTGGCCACACGCTAGTGCAGTTACTCCCGTGTCAACAACTGTGACTCCTTGGGTGTTATCACTTGAGCCCCCATCGAAAGTAGAAGTAGTCATGTATTCGATTACTAAGGCGGGGAAAAGCGGCAGGTCCCGACGAACTTCCTCCAGTTCTTTTCAAACTGAGTGGTGAGGCGTTGATAAAATCACCTACCGCCTTGCTCCGTGACATTTGGAACGAGGAGCGTATTCCGTTAATATGGAGCGAATCATTGATTGTTCCCATCTTCAAGAAGGGAATACGCAATGACTGCAGTAATCATCGTGGGATTAGCTTAATCCCGATAGTCACCAAAGTATTAGCTTCGATTTTGCTGCATCGTCTTACACCTGCTCGCAAGAGGAATGTCCGCGAGCAGCAGGCTGGATTCCGCCCAGGTCGAGGATGCATCGACCAGATTTTCACTCTTCGTCAATTATTTGGAAGGCGTCACACACACCGTCGACCGACAATAATGGTTTTCTTAGACCTGAAAGGCGCCTTCGATTCAGTTGATCGAACATCGCTTTTCAGTGTTCTTCATCGAAAAGGTATGCCCCAGAAGTTCGTGAACTATCCGGTCGGTTCGAAACGACCAGTGGTGTTCGACAGGGATGTCCCAAGTCTCCATTCCTTTTCAACTTCGTCATGGACGAAATAATGGACAGTGCGCTGCAAAATCTTCAGAATGTAGGCGTCGAACTAGGAAATAGTGAAAAGCTATGTGACCTAGATTACGCGGACGACGTTATCTGCTTGTTCGAATGCACGGAACATGCTCAGCGTGCACTAGATAATCTCGGAAGAGCTGTAGCTCCATTCGGCATGCGCTTTGCACCTTCAAAGTGCAAGGTGATGTTACAAGACTGGACGTCAACGATTCCGAGCTTGATGCTCGATGGGGAGGTGCTGTCAGTTGTCGACCACTTCACCTACCTCGGTAGCAGCGTGACGACGGATGGGAGCACAGTAGTAGAGGTGAGCACGCGGATATCCAAGGCTCGAGCGGCGTACGCGGGACTGAAGCACTTGTGGCGCCGACCTGATATTTCACTGAAGTTGAAAGGCCGTGTATACTGTGTTGCAGTGCGTTCAGTTTTGTTGTATGGTTGCGAAACTTGGAGTTTGCGTGTTGAACATATTCGTCGTCTTGAGATTTTCGACCATCGATGTTTACGTAGTATCGCTAGGGTTGGGTGGAATAGCCGAGTAAGCAACAATGAGGTCAGAAATCGAGTATTGGGTACTTATTCAGAGAACGTTCTGTCACAGCGTATCAAGCTTAGTAGACTTCGTTGGTTGGGACACGTGTTGCGTATGGCAAACACACGTCTACCATACCGTGTCCTATTCTCCGCCCCTCCTAGGGAGTGGAAGAGACCACGTGGAGGTCAACAGATGACGTGGCAGCGAGGAATGAGAAAATGTACAGCAGACTTAGGAAAAGTAGGTGCTTCTCGTCTTCGTGGTTGGGGTCCAAAAGATCCGTCTACCAGTTGGCTGGAGACACTGAAGGATATGGCAGCAAACCGCGAACAGTGACGATTGTGTTGTTACTTTCTGTTGAATCAGAATGACTGATCTGTGTGCGTTTTTACAGTTAGACTGTGTATTCCGTGTGTTGGCTACTAGGGCATTCTCTCCTTTTCCCACCCATGTAGGTCCACTCCCTCTCCATCTTGCATATTCATACTTTCTAATTCAACGTGCAAGATGGTGAGAAAGGCAGTGGTCAGTGGGGCTTGTCCTACTGTTTAACGCTGTATAATGATGATGACTTCATGCTTCTATCTTGTTCGCCCTTCACTCGACGATGGTATCAAAGGAAACCAGGACACAGAAGTCTGAGGTTAACGGTTGAATAAATTGAAACCGAAACTGAGTGCGGTTCTATCGACATAATCGAAAGCCGCGGGAACGTCTGGGAACACAATGATTGATGGTTTTAGAAAGATATGACGGTGGTCTAGCAGCCGTCGTCGGGTGATAGATACATCCACGACCGGTGTGAAATCCAAAATTTTCTCTGCGACGGCGCCCTTCACGCGTGTGGCGCAAGCTGTGAAGTATGACAGACGCTTCGATACTACTGGGATAAGACTTATACCCTTGTTGTGAGCAGTCGCCGCGCGAGCTCCTCCTGAAGATGGAGGCAACAATCGGGGACCTACTGAGAATTACAAATTTTAGAGAACAAAATGTGAAGTTCACTAACAAGTTTAACTTGACCAACATGGAACAGGGCTGGGGGAAGTCTATTGAGGCCAGGCGATTATAACGTCCCAAAGTGTGGATCATCTTGCGGATACCCGCCTCAGTTGGTGGTACTGTTAGAACAAATCACAAGACACGTACAGAGGAGCAGTTTGTGGCAGAGTCCAACGCGAAAGAGAAGTGGGCAGTTGAACCGTACTTTAAAGCGCTCCGCTCATTGTTCGAGATGTCACTGCTGACTGTGAACTGGTGAACCGTCAGCTTCTCAGATCGTTTCACCTAAAACTAGCTGTTTCCTACTGGTGACACGGATGAAATGGGACAATATGTGGGAGTTGCCCGGGGTTGCTGCATGTTTCATCTCAGATGCATATTGCAACTACCAGATTTTGAAATCCCTGGCCCATTGATCTTTCGCGGGTGGTCATATGTATTTGATCTGCAAAGACAAAAACACAAACTCCATGAGCCAAAAGCTCAGTAAGTGCCTTATCAGGTTCGCACATCAACATCAAACAAACATCATCATGGTGACCTACCGCCTGACCATTAGACCCTAATTGGGCTTGCGCTGAACTCTCGTTCAAGGAGAGGCGTGTAACGTTTTGCTCACTGCCAGCCAGGAAAGGCCGGTATGTGTCTTGAAGACTCGAAGGTCAACAGAAATCCAGTCTTCCGATGCGATATGTCAGACCACAGCCCTCCACACAAGAAGAATACAGAGCATTTTAGTAGTGACCATGGCCAGTCTTTTTGCATTTCCTACGAGCAACGAAAAAATTTCATCACTGTAGTACACGATCATCTCTCGTGGTGACGTTTCATAATGCATACTTTGGACGAACTGATCCCAGCAACACCACCTCGCATTTTAAAGATGAAAACCACATTTTGAACACTGTTATTTGCTGTTATTCAGAACGTTTGGAAAATTTTACAATCTATTTAGATAATTACGGAGATCTTCGCGCAATCTCGTTCGAATACGCTAGAGCACATACCTTTTTGGTCCAATCAAGAGCAAAGCCTGTCATCGTCAGGAGAGTCGATGACATGGGCAAACAAAATCATTGCATGGGAGTAGAGTCACCGATTAGTCTTCGGACCACAGCGAGTCTTCCGGATAGTGATTTGACCCAAGTTAATACAATACTCTTAAACCCGATTTCGGGTTTAAACAAAGAACACTGGACAATTGGAAGCGGTCGATCACCGATACCTGCCACGAAGTTTGAAGCAAAAATCATCCATCGACGAAGTAAAAAGACAATACTACAAAGTGGGGAGAAAACTGTGCACTCATTCAATGATGACGGCTATCACGGTATCGCCACATCGTATGAAAACTGATCACACAGGCATCTAAACAGTCCATTTAACCTACTCGGGATGCCACTGATAAGTTAGACACCAGCGCAAAACGGATTAGTAGTGTTAATTCATACGGAGATTGTCCAGTTATTTAGTTTATTTGTGATATCCGCCAATGGAATGAGAAAAGGGTTTCGACTAGTATCAAACTGACTGCCACTTATGTGAAAAAATCGATGTCAAAGTCGGTTGGTGTTGCATTTCCATATACAGCATCTGTGTCGTTCACTGTAGATGCTTCACTGCACTCGCAAAACAGTCCGAGGATCTTTCGATTGCAAGCACGAGGTTCACGAAGTACGAACCTGCCACACAACTGTCTCCTGCTACCTGGGTTGACCCTACACAACGCATCGCACCTGGAGGCCGTACAGTATTACAGCATTTCTTTCCTACTATAAAACGTTAGTTATCATCGCAGACAACGTTAAACTACTGCATGATGCATTCATTCTCGATGGAAATGGAAATTATCGCGTCCAAACAACCGTGCTTGCGACTTTAATCACTGGGCTATCAAACCATCCGGTTCGTCACATTGTCAGCGTATGAATCATCATTCAAAAGCTAGCCATTGATAGTTCTGCAGTGGAGAATATCAACTGCTGAAAGTTTTCACACAAAAAAAGTACCGGAACCAAAGTCAAGGATAGTGGGGACAACCAAGGTTTCACAAAGATTCATGCTTTGCAACGAGCTAATGTGTATGGCCAATTTTTACTGGACAAAAGGAAAAAATGAAACGATTGTTATCTGCGACTCCATGAGAAGTACAGAAAAATTGGCGCGTGATAAAAGACTGACCTCAGGGCTCGTAGACCGAAATTCTGCATCGCCTCCAACTTGGCCGGGGATGGAATGAATCCTGTTTCGGAGCCTTCTTTGATCAATCGACCGATCCACCATTCATCGTTAAACTTCTCTTTGATGTGCAAGAAATCTTTCACCTCCACCGCAAGTAAAACAAAATCGAGAGGAAAAGCAGTTCACATCTTTGGTCAATTGATTGACTCAGCATGAAAACGTCGAACGGGGGTGGTTCGGGGCTCGAACCTCGCCACAATCAACAACCTTGATGATAGGCAGCAATACACTCTAGTCCATACATATTATGTACTATTAATACTGACTTCAGATAACTTGAAATACATCAGAATACTCGTTAGAGACCAAGCTTATTTTCGGTGCGACACAACTGGGTAAATACAACACATTTTATAGGTATTGAAATTGAGATTATTGAAGAAACAATGAAATTGGTAATCGTGATGGCGAAAATGGCAATTCCATGTCCTCATAGTTGCGATGCTATCGGTGTCGCGAGAGATAGTGTGCGTTGACTGTTGTCGCGTCGAGTGCATGAAATTTAGATTTTCGTCACGCTATCTTGCGTCGATGATCAGGATAGAATAAGAGGATATATTCGTATTTGAAATAGAATCTATAGATGGTGTGCCATTCTCAGGTATATTCGTCACGCTGCCTGGATGTCTCGCTGAAATGATCACGTTATCATACGAAGACATGAACGGGCCAAAATACACACTACCACAGTTTCGTATCAGTACGCCAGAAAAAGAAGTTTATTCAGTACTTGACAGAGCCACCAAGATGTGCTCTACAGATACCATTGATGAGGAACTTGAAGGAATGAAACAATATTTTCTTGAGAACAGATATCCCTAATGTTTCATCTGTAAAATCATTATGAACAACAGAATAGAACCTAACCATCGAACAGCCAAAAAGACGGCCGTCTACCTATCGATACCTTTCCGAGGAGACTAAGTAGCAGGTGGTACCGAACCGCTATAAAAACAACGCATTTTTCGGTTAAACTCCAAGTATTTTACCTCTCGACCAGTTGTCTTTTTACAGACGAAAGACAGGCCATCAGTGGATTCCATCTCTTACTGGAGATATTAAGTGATATAGCTACGTGTCGCGGTCAGTGACTTAGTTGCATTCAGACTCTTTCTTTGTCTTCGTGATTTCCACTTATC
The DNA here is from genome assembly GCA_948099385.1 of Fasciola hepatica. Taxonomy (NCBI): domain Eukaryota; kingdom Metazoa; phylum Platyhelminthes; class Trematoda; order Plagiorchiida; family Fasciolidae; genus Fasciola; species Fasciola hepatica. The sequence continues at coordinate 22,231,709 of CANUEZ040000142.1, forward strand.
ACTTAGGGTTTGTAAGGATCTTTTCCACCTAATGCTTCCTTTCGTGTCCTTTACAGGGCGATGCTGGAAGGTGGAAATCGAAATGAGAGCGCGGAAGTTTGAGGTTAATGGTTGAATAAACCGAACTGAACCGCACAGAAACGGGTAAAACTGATTGAAATCCGCATAAATTTGCACTTTCGTGACCGCATGCAACTCTTTTCCTATTATCACCCTGGAAATCTTTTTGACTTTAAGGGGTTTCATCTACTTTGTTAACTTCCCCCATTCTTAACTCGATATCCGACCGAGCAAACAATCGGAGAACTAAGACGATGGAAGAATTAACCACCAAAAGGTGGAGGCGACGCATGTGTTGAAATCATACCCTTGCGGGACTTTGTGCATTTTATTTTCGAGGTAATGCATACAGCCAAACAAAATTAAGCGTAAAATCAAGTATCAGAACGAATTTGAAAGAAAACACCGAAAATGGTGTATGGAAATTGTTCATTTTTTGTGATAATTCGATAGAATCTATCGCCGGTATGTATTCTCGTTCAACTGAATGTTTCAATCTCTTGCACTGGCTTACCAGCTACACCAATGAACTCTAGGCCCACGAGCCTTCAGTAAAATATAATCGATACATCTCATACCCAGATTTCAATCGCCAAGTTACCAATCTCGATGACTTTAATATCCACAACAAGAACTGGCGTTTGCACTCTTCTGACACTGCGGCTGTAAAGCGCAAAGCCGAAGCTTCCGCTTTGGTCAACAATCTAAGTGAACTCGTTGATTTACCGACGGACATTCCGGGTCAGGGCGGTGATGGAGCAACTACCCTCAGTCTTGTCACTTTCCTTTTTCTTTATTCTCTGACATGACCTCCCTTTCTCCACTTGGTTCGTCGGACCGTTGTCTTATCTCCTTCACCACCTTCTCTCGTCGTTTGTGCAACTCCAGACGCACCTTCTGGTGTCACGACTCCGCTTGTAGTCTCTTCCCACAGGTCAGAAATAAGTGCTCCCTTTCCGTTGATAAAGCCGAAGATCGTTTCATCCGCTAGTGAGCCGAACGTCCAGCTTCTTCCGCTACTGGTGGCCGATCATTTTAATCTCTCGACAAAGCGGTTTCCCATAGTTTTACCCCTTCAATTTCTCCTTTTTTTCTAATTCTTCTGGCTCTCTAGTTAGTGAACCCCATGAGAAATTCGAGGTTTTCGTTTCCTGGTTTGTTTGTACTTCCACTTTACCCGACTCTTCTGTTTTCCCGCATCCAACCACTCTTACTGGCCATCCTTTTATTCCCCCTATCACAATCAGAAAGGTCCGCCCTACCGTACAATCACTCGACTAGAACAAATCAGCCGGTCCGGACGGTATTCCACCCATCGTCCTGAAAATGTGTGCTCCACGGTTGGCACCAATTTTGTCATTTTTTCTTGGCTTTTCTCTCCAATCTGGTGCGTTTCCTGCCCCATGGAAAGAAGCTGTAATTCATTCTATTCCCAAACACAGTGACTCCTCCGACCCGAACAAATACCGTCCTATTTTCCTAACTTCCGTCATTTAGAGAGTGATAAAGACCGTAATTCCTGAACGTGAAAGACTGCTAAACTATCGGTAATACGGGTTCTGACCTCGTCGTCTCACGGGTGATCTACTAGTTATGGTCTGGTACGCCTCCAAATGCCTCAATATGGTCGAGGATGGGTGCTTCAGGCTACGAGATGGCTAGTCGCCCTGAACACCTCTCGAAATGCTCTCAGATGACCGTGCATTTTCTACAACCTCTGCTGAGAAAGCCCTACTCATTGCCTTTTCTTGGCGGAGGTGTTCCCACTAAAGTGAGAGGACGAAGGCGAATGCCTGACACTCCACAGGGTTAACTGACTGATAGTCGGTCTAGGGGAGATGGCTAAACCCTGATTCCGAACCAATTACGGATGGCGTACAACAGTATGCTCAGCGGCATCTGTGGCGGAGGGATGTACTTGGCATCCAGGATGTTTGGCTTCATTCGAAGGGCGTATGTACTGAGCAATCAGTCACCGACCCCCAGAGGGCTAGGATACCCCCATATCGTCCTACTGCCTTGTAGGTTAGACACTGGTCAAAGTCTCGGGGTGGGCCCCTTAAGTCAACCCTCTACGTTGGTCTAGGTAACCGGGTAGTATCCAGCCCACATGTTTACGTGAAATCTCCACATATGTGTTCACATCTTCTCCAATCCGCCCGTCAGGGGTTATGCAGCTTCCCGAGTAAACAAACTTTCCAACAACTTCTAACCGATTGTTACCGAGGGTAAGTGCAGGAATGAGTTCCTACCAGCCTTGCAGAGGCACTTTACATTTGCAGGGTGATAAGCACATTCTGTACCGTAATACAGACGACGCGAAGTTGTCTAGGACGCACTGTGCCACAGTAGCATCGTCGCAAACCAATGCGATGTCATCTGCATAGTCTGTCTAAAAGTCTGTTACCAGGTGGGAGCTCAACGTCTTCGTTCGTTTGATTTCCTTGTGCGTTCCTTAGGATGTCGTCGATTGCAAAATTGAACAGGAAGGGTGAGAGTGGGCAACGTTGACGTACGCCACTTCCAACTGGAAAGCAAGGTGACCATGAGCCATATGACTGTACTCGGCCTGAAGTCTGATGGTATAGAGCTGGGATGATTTTTACAACTTATCAGGTACTCCCTGTCTGACGAGACAATCCCAGAGGGCTGTCCTATCAACGGAATCAAAAGCTTTTTACGAAATATGCATTCATTTTGATTATTTTGCTCATACGTATTTCAGTGATTGAGCACAATGTCTCGCGGACATCAGCACTCTGAGAGCAGTTTTGGTCACAATGCGGACGACTCTGTCGAGTTTGAAGATGACGAGGATTTTGTTGATCGTGATGAGGAGGATGAAGACGAGGAAGACGAAAAAGAAGCTATACGTGAGGAAACGGAGGAACGGGCAACTGTTCAGTTGGAGAAATCTAAGGTGAATTTTAAAACCGAACCTACAGTGTACGGCAAAAGTATAGGACCTCTCTCATTTTCCCGCATAGTTCCGCTTCTGTATTCTCTAACGAAACCTTGTATGGTCAGAACGATCGAATGCACGATGCGACACGTTATACCGAATTTCAGAACGAAGCTATGTATGATGTGCCAATTAGATTAGAAAACGAGTGACAGAAGTAAAGGACCCACTGTTTTGGTGGAATTTCGCAAAACCAGATGGACCATCAAGTCTAGCAACAACCTGATTAGTTCGATCTGCAGATTTTGCGACTGAAAACCCATGAAAACCGGAATCACATATTGAGTCATGTGCACGCGATGCACCTAATTTCCTATCCTTTTGCGGTGGCCTTTACTCACGTTGGTTACAATTATACACCCTACAGAACTCACACCGAATTTTGTTTGCACAATTCCGCACACAAAGAAACTAGCAGATTTCAAGAAGAATGAAACATCTGCGTTCTGTCAGATGGGACTCAGTTTGAATGAAATCGCCAGGCAGTACCATAGATCAAGAAACGCCGTGCGATGGTATATAAAATGCAACGAGCAAGGTGCGACTGAAATGTGAGTGAGTCGTCTCAAAAAATAATAAAGTTGGACGAACGTAGATTAGTTCATGTAGCCTCGTTTAACACATTCTCCATATCGACTTTGAAGGCTTTGGTTATAGTCAGTGTATCGAGACAAACGTTACAAAGGACACTTAAAGCTATGGATAAAATTAGGGAAAAAAATGAAAATTTATGTTGCTTTCACATCGTTGCATGATGAATAACGTTCACCAAGGGCCGATACTCACGTAGCATAGTAAAAAAAGTTGGAAAATGTTTACTTCAATGACAAAAAGTAATTGAATTGAATGAGCCGGCTGCCTGCAGTTATTACTGGCATATCGGAAAAGGAGAAAGCTTTTTTGTGGTTGTTTGGAGAGCCCTCTCATCCAGCGACCAAAACGAGCTAGTTATACTTGTGTATATTTGTACGTTGGAACAGTTTTTTTTTATTACATGCTTGCACATGAGTGTAGTGCGAGGAGTAAACTCCATAGCCACAAAGGCCCACTACACTTAGAGATAACCAGCATCCCGACCCTGAGACTTAGTGTGGTGAACTATATACGGCCAGGTGTGGCAATGATCCAGACGGTAATGGATTACCGTCTATCACCAAGTTGATCGGCGATGGTGAGGGTTCGAACTTCTGACCTCTGATGTGGTAATCAAACACTCAATCGCCCGACCAACACTGGCACAATCGACTAGCAGAGGACAAGACGACTCCATATTCCAACATGAAGATGCTTCTGTGTACTGCTCATATACTACAAAATGTTGGCTGTTGTTCCACGGGATCAACGTCGTGCAGCGGCCAGCCTGCAGCCCAGATCTAAACCCAGTTGAGAAACTTTAGGGTAGATTTGTTCGCCAGTTGTACAGGGATTTCATGGCTTACCAGTCAAACGGTAAATTGTTAACCGACTTTTAGCAAGACTGGGGGAATTTCGACCAAGGGACAATCACAGGTCGTTTAAAAAGTATGACCAGAGGATGTATTGAGGTCCTCAAGTGGGATGGCGGTTGCACAAAATTTTAAGTAGTAAGTATAAAAGCCAAGCTAAGAGGGTCTTATAGTTTTGTCACCCTCATTTTTCACGTTTTCTGCTCCATTTAGCACATCGTAAATATTTTCGTTTTGAAATTTGTTATGCCGTGCCGTACCGCGCATTCAGTCGTTCTGAGTGAATACAGGAGCAGAAGTATACGGAAAAAAGGAAGGGGGGGGGAGTCCTACACTTTTTGTCACGCACTGTAAGAAATCCACAATCTTTCCGAGTTTGAATTTTTCGTTCGCTTTGCTTTCTAAGCTTACCGCTAATGAAAGACTGTGCTTCGACCCAGATATCTGTATCTGTAGGTCCGCTTAGTGCAACTATTTGGTGTTGATAGTATGGTTCAGTATATTTGTTGCTCCATGATAAGACCTCAATTGACCGTTGATCTTCTATTTCATTTATCAGGCTCCTGACCGTATGGTCCGTTTGCCATGAGAAAATAATCCATGGAGTCACGCAAGTATCAGTCATATAGGTAGAACGATCAATATATCACGCACCAAACTGTAAAGATTAGGCTGGGTTTTGTTAATCTCACAGAGATTGCAAGCATGTCATATCACAAGTGCGTGTCAGCTTTACTTGCTCCCCTCTTAGAAAAACGTGTCAGAACTGAACATCAATAGGAGTAAAGATCCAAAGATTGTGCAGCAGTTGAATCATCGGACATCAGTGGTCCTCAACACTGTGCATAATCATGAATTCTGATCATGGCACCTTCTCCAGTCATCCACCAGACCAGCCTTATAAACTCCACGAAGGTATCTTATATGCTCCATACAACCAGGAGGAGTGGTTAAGATTTGTATACCCTTCTGTTGCATCATCGGTTGACAACTTGACTCATTTTCTGTCCGCCATCAGCCTCAACGAACAACGGATAGCACGGAATTGTATCAACAAGCCACTGTTTCTGTGTCCGCCAGAGAAACTGTCTAGACCGGTATCGAGACAGTTTATTGCAGTTCTTGACTAGTATCATAACCGATATACCCTTGTATCGTGCACCGTTCGCTTGCAGACTTCAAAAGTGGTGTTTGTGGTCCGCACAAATGTGGCGTTTGACGGGTCTCTTGCCGACGATTGTCCATTACCCGGGAAAGCAGTGAGCTTTCAGGTAAGCGACGCCGTTATTTCGTATTCCATAACTAAATGCTCATTCATTGTTTTTATTGCTACCATGGAGTGAAAAGTGATAGAAAAAGACAATAAAATCAAAATAGGATAGTATAGCCAAGTCAAAAAAGGTGCCGATGGAAATCCAATTGAAGATAGTCCCTGTCCACCGTGAAGATGGTACCCGCTTTTCTTGGTCGCGGACTAAGTTTTCGGTAGCGGCTTATGTATCCATTCATGATCTCAGTTTACCAACTGTAATTCTGATTTGGCCACACTGTGAACGAGTTGTTACCTAATGAAAATTTTCGGAAAACTACAAGACTTGCTGGGTTTCCAGTACACCACTTGCTACTATAGCAAATATAAACGTACCTGTTCCGTCTGTTCTGTTCAAACAACCATTAACCATGCGCTGGGTGCAGTGGCTTTGGTTGCTATCTCCTAAATATACCCAATACACGAACTACATGTAAAGATAGTAAGAACAAGAATGAATGAAGTGGAAGACTGCCTAGATATTGCATAACAACCATGGAAGTATATATATATATATATATATATATATATATATATATATATATATATATATATATATATATATATATATATATAATGAGTCAGTGTGAGAGGAATAGAAATGGGCGGGCTTGTCACTAGTCGTGTATTGTGATTGCCTATCGCAGTTACTCGTGCAGCAATTGCATACCTGAACGTAGCCGATTCACGGATGTCAGTCGGTTTTCATGCGTGAACACCGCGACTGTACTCGTGCGCGAGGTTACTCTTGTTCACATGACATTCAGCGTGGGAGCGGAAATTCGGATTATGTGGTTGGCTTGCATGGTAAACAGTAATTTTTGGGACTGGCTACATTAGTGGCAGTCAGTTTGATACTAGTCGAAACCCTTTTCTCATTCCATTGGCGGATATCACAAATAAACTAAATAACTGGACAATCTCCGTATGAATTAACACTACTAATCCGTTTTGCGCTGGTGTCTAACTTATCAGTGGCATCCCGAGTAGGTTAAATGGACTGTTTAGATGCCTGTGTGATCAGTTTTCATACGATGTGGCGATACCGTGATAGCCGTCATCATTGAATGAGTGCACAGTTTTCTCCCCACTTTGTAGTATTGTCTTTTTACTTCGTCGATGGATGATTTTTGCTTCAAACTTCGTGGCAGGTATCGGTGATCGACCGCTTCCAATTGTCCAGTGTTCTTTGTTTAAACCCGAAATCGGGTTTAAGAGTATTGTATTAACTTGGGTCAAATCACTATCCGGAAGACTCGCTGTGGTCCAAAGACTAATCGGTGACTCTACTCCCATGCAATGATTTTGTTTGCCCATGTCACCGACTCTCCTGATGATGACAGGATAAACGACCTACTTACACATGCCGTTTCAAGCTAATGAGCTACAATAAGTACACCCACAAGCTCCTATAAATTCTAACTCAGTGTTCGTCATTTTAGTAACCCACTTCTGAGTTGCAATAGTCGCCGAATCATTTCAGGAGGACCAGCCGAAGTAAAAACCAAATAAACATAGGAATCAGCTCAGCGACCTTCCCAGCCAATCAAATAGTTACATTTTGTGTCTTCATTTCGACTTTCTTCTTTCACATATCGACTTGGTAATGGTGGGAATATTCAGAAAATCAGAAATCCAAACAAGATTTTACTTGTTACAAGTTCCGAAAGTGCTACCTACTGACTGCTATCATCCTTCTTGGTCTAAATATTTGATATACGTAGTTCAATCCTCCTATTCGGTCTTTATGTTTAAACAGCGGAAGTCGATTCAGTCATAATAAGTAGCGTTTGTCAGCGCCCTCGATATCCTTTCATTTCAACTTGGTAACCATATTTTCAGCCGTGGTTCTATCCGCATAGGTAAATCAAGGCTTTGCTCTTGATTGGACCAAAAAGGTATGTGCTCTAGCGTATTCGAACGAGATTGCGCGAAGATCTCCGTAATTATCTAAATAGATTGTAAAATTTTCCAAACGTTCTGAATAACAGCAAATAACAGTGTTCAAAATGTGGTTTTCATCTTTAAAATGCGAGGTGGTGTTGCTGGGATCAGTTCGTCCAAAGTATGCATTATGAAACGTCACCACGAGAGATGATCGTGTACTACAGTGATGAAATTTTTTCGTTGCTCGTAGGAAATGCAAAAAGACTGGCCATGGTCACTACTAAAATGCTCTGTATTCTTCTTGTGTGGAGGGCTGTGGTCTGACATATCGCATCGGAAGACTGGATTTCTGTTGACCTTCGAGTCTTCAAGACACATACCGGCCTTTCCTGGCTGGCAGTGAGCAAAACGTTACACGCCTCTCCTTGAACGAGAGTTCAGCGCAAGCCCAATTAGGGTCTAATGGTCAGGCGGTAGGTCACCATGATGATGTTTGTTTGATGTTGATGTGCGAACCTGATAAGGCACTTACTGAGCTTTTGGCTCATGGAGTTTGTGTTTTTGTCTTTGCAGATCAAATACATATGACCACCCGCGAAAGATCAATGGGCCAGGGATTTCAAAATCTGGTAGTTGCAATATGCATCTGAGATGAAACATGCAGCAACCCCGGGCAACTCCCACATATTGTCCCATTTCATCCGTGTCACCAGTAGGAAACAGCTAGTTTTAGGTGAAACGATCTGAGAAGCTGACTGTTCACCAGTTCACAGTCAGCAGTGACATCTCGAACAATGAGCGGAGCGCTTTAAAGTACGGTTCAACTGCCCACTTCTCTTTCGCGTTGGACTCTGCCACAAACTGCTCCTCTGTACGTGTCTTGTGATTTGTTCTAACAGTACCACCAACTGAGGCGGGTATCCGCAAGATGATCCACACTTTGGGACGTTATAATCGCCTGGCCTCAATAGACTTCCCCCAGCCCTGTTCCATGTTGGTCAAGTTAAACTTGTTAGTGAACTTCACATTTTGTTCTCTAAAATTTGTAATTCTCAGTAGGTCCCCGATTGTTGCCTCCATCTTCAGGAGGAGCTCGCGCGGCGACTGCTCACAACAAGGGTATAAGTCTTATCCCAGTAGTATCGAAGCGTCTGTCATACTTCACAGCTTGCGCCACACGCGTGAAGGGCGCCGTCGCAGAGAAAATTTTGGATTTCACACCGGTCGTGGATGTATCTATCACCCGACGACGGCTGCTAGACCACCGTCATATCTTTCTAAAACCATCAATCATTGTGTTCCCAGACGTTCCCGCGGCTTTCGATTATGTCGATAGAACCGCACTCAGTTTCGGTTTCAATTTATTCAACCGTTAACCTCAGACTTCTGTGTCCTGGTTTCCTTTGATACCATCGTCGAGTGAAGGGCGAACAAGATAGAAGCATGAAGTCATCATCATTATACAGCGTTAAACAGTAGGACAAGCCCCACTGACCACTGCCTTTCTCACCATCTTGCACGTTGAATTAGAAAGTATGAATATGCAAGATGGAGAGGGAGTGGACCTACATGGGTGGGAAAAGGAGAGAATGCCCTAGTAGCCAACACACGGAATACACAGTCTAACTGTAAAAACGCACACAGATCAGTCATTCTGATTCGACAGAAAGTGACAACACAATCGTCACTGTTCGCGGTTTGCTGCCATATCCTTCAGTGTCTCCAGCCAACTGGTAGACGGATCTTTTGGACCCCAACCACGAAGACGAGAAGCACCTACTTTTCCTAAGTCTGCTGTACATTTTCTCATTCCTCGCTGCCACGTCATCTGTTGACCTCCACGTGGTCTCTTCCACTCCCTAGGAGGGGCGGAGAATAGGACACGGTATGGTAGACGTGTGTTTGCCATACGCAACACGTGTCCCAACCAACGAAGTCTACTAAGCTTGATACGCTGTGACAGAACGTTCTCTGAATAAGTACCCAATACTCGATTTCTGACCTCATTGTTGCTTACTCGGCTATTCCACCCAACCCTAGCGATACTACGTAAACATCGATGGTCGAAAATCTCAAGACGACGAATATGTTCAACACGCAAACTCCAAGTTTCGCAACCATACAACAAAACTGAACGCACTGCAACACAGTATACACGGCCTTTCAACTTCAGTGAAATATCAGGTCGGCGCCACAAGTGCTTCAGTCCCGCGTACGCCGCTCGAGCCTTGGATATCCGCGTGCTCACCTCTACTACTGTGCTCCCATCCGTCGTCACGCTGCTACCGAGGTAGGTGAAGTGGTCGACAACTGACAGCACCTCCCCATCGAGCATCAAGCTCGGAATCGTTGACGTCCAGTCTTGTAACATCACCTTGCACTTTGAAGGTGCAAAGCGCATGCCGAATGGAGCTACAGCTCTTCCGAGATTATCTAGTGCACGCTGAGCATGTTCCGTGCATTCGAACAAGCAGATAACGTCGTCCGCGTAATCTAGGTCACATAGCTTTTCACTATTTCCTAGTTCGACGCCTACATTCTGAAGATTTTGCAGCGCACTGTCCATTATTTCGTCCATGACGAAGTTGAAAAGGAATGGAGACTTGGGACATCCCTGTCGAACACCACTGGTCGTTTCGAACCGACCGGATAGTTCACGAACTTCTGGGGCATACCTTTTCGATGAAGAACACTGAAAAGCGATGTTCGATCAACTGAATCGAAGGCGCCTTTCAGGTCTAAGAAAACCATTATTGTCGGTCGACGGTGTGTGTGACGCCTTCCAAATAATTGACGAAGAGTGAAAATCTGGTCGATGCATCCTCGACCTGGGCGGAATCCAGCCTGCTGCTCGCGGACATTCCTCTTGCGAGCAGGTGTAAGACGATGCAGCAAAATCGAAGCTAATACTTTGGTGACTATCGGGATTAAGCTAATCCCACGATGATTACTGCAGTCATTGCGTATTCCCTTCTTGAAGATGGGAACAATCAATGATTCGCTCCATATTAACGGAATACGCTCCTCGTTCCAAATGTCACGGAGCAAGGCGGTAGGTGATTTTATCAACGCCTCACCACTCAGTTTGAAAAGAACTGGAGGAAGTTCGTCGGGACCTGCCGCTTTTCCCCGCCTTAGTAATCGAATACATGACTACTTCTACTTTCGATGGGGGCTCAAGTGATAACACCCAAGGAGTCACAGTTGTTGACACGGGAGTAACTGCACTAGCGTGTGGCCAGCTAAACTGTTCCTTGAAGTACTCGGCCCAACGGTCAAGCCTTTGCTGTTTGCTATGGATGGGTTCTCCATTTCTATCGCAAATCGTTTCACTGACCTGAGTTCGCCGTCCACCGGTGTCACGAATAAGTTTGAACAGTCTTTGACTGTTACCTGAAGCAGCTGCTATTTCCATTTCTTCGGCTACCTTGACCCACCAATTTTCGCGATCCTTCTTAAAGCTTTTCGTAACTTGCCTTTGTAGCTTTCTCCGCATCTTATTCATCTCCTTACGGTTCAAGAGCTGACGCTTTTGCTCCATTATACTCAGCGACTCTTTCGAGATCCAGTGTCGTTGATGGACAACGGATCTAGGACTACAGGCAAAACCTGCTGCAACGTGCATCGCCTGTTTGATATGAGCCCAATGCTCATCTACATTACTGTTCTCCGCGGATCTTAGCTCATGTTCTAACTTCTGCTCATACCGGGTGCGTACTTCTGGATCACACAAACGTTACACGGCTAATCGGGTTTGCGGTTTGCGACGATGACCATGGAGCTGGAGAGATAATCGCATTAAAACTAATGCATGGTCCGACTCTACGTACATGGACCAGTAAGATCTACAGTTCTAAACAGAACTGCGCCACCGGTAGCTTACGGTGATATGATCAATATGGCTTAGGGTACCTGTAGAGTTAGAGCGCCATGTCGCTGTGCAACGCGAGCTGTGTCGGAAATTGATGCTAATTAAGAACAATCGATTGTCTGCACAAAACTGGAGAAGCCTATCCCCGTTATCTGTACGCTCAGCAGGTAAAGCACAACGGCCACCTAAACAGGCTTCTGACACACTAAGTTTGCCAACTTGTGCATTGAAGTCACCAGCTAGCACTACAATGTCAGAACCTTTACTGCTGCGAACGAGAGTGGCGAGGGCATCATAGAAATCATCTTTCTGCAAGTCTGAGCTGCAGTCCGTTGGGGCGTATGCCGAGATCACAAACAAATTGCGCTTAACGCAACTATCCTTTCGAACGCCCAATGACCCTTGGAGTCTCACAGCACATAAACGACTGTTAACAGGAATCCAGTCTAAAAGGACAACCTCAGCCTTGTCAGTCAAGACAATTCCTACACCACGTTGACCCACAGCTCGAGCTGCTTCGTCTCCTGAGGTGCGCAGAATATACCTCGATGAGATACCAGGAGCAGTTAGTTGAATTACACTGCTCGAATCCTGGATACGCGTTTCACTTAAGCAGCAGACATCAATCATCAGAGAATCTAATGTGAGGGCTAGGCACGCCTGCTGACTGGCCTGCATGAGTGTACGCACGTTGAAGGAGCCAAGATTAAGAGGCTGACGAGGCTTGAGAAAATGTGAGTTACCGGACAGAGGATTATTCCCAATACTATTCGACAGTGAATCGTTGCGAGTATCGAATGTGTTATCAGTGGGAGCATTATGGGTGGATAGAGGGGGCAAAGAGGGATGGTTAGGGACAGAAGACAAAGGTTGAATAACAGAGAGGGAACTCTGAGCAGTAGCACACTTATCACTACCCACCCCGCTCGATGCAATGGGCAGCGCGGTCCTGATTAGCCTGCGCGACGACCGATGCAGTATGGAATTCTTTGTAGTCGTGCAGTTCATGGGAGATGTTGGACGGGTACTGCTAGGGTGTCCAGCCACAAAGCAGGAGAACGATTAGGGTCCTCATCCAAAGCCTTTAGTTCTAACAAGAACCTATCAGCAAGGCAGCGAGATGGCTCAGTGGAAGCCCATTTGCTTGGATCAATTATTCTTCCACTGATTTTGCCGATTGAGTTGCCAGCTCAAATCAACCCCCAACCTGGAGGACCAGGAGACTGGACTTTGTCTGACCTCTACCCATTGACCTGTCAGGTATGATTGCATCTCCGGCTTAAAGAAGCCATCCTGTATAGCTCTTTGGGTCATAGAGGCGCGCAAGCCATCACACCACGTCCAGGTGCAGTCTCGTCGTGATGGGAAGCATGAAGTGAAAGAATCCTTACAAAATCAAAAATTTAAGTAAGTCACTGACCGCGACACCCAGCCATATCACTTAATGTCTCCAACCATTTGCTAGGTGGGTCACGTGGACCCCAACCCAGAAGTCTAACACACCCTACGTGGTCCACTCCACTGGTCAATATTTTCACACCTTTATGCCATGTCATGGGCTAACCACTTCGACCCACCCCCCAACCACTCCCTGCCTCGGAGAACAGTGTAAGCCGAGAAAGTTTATCGGTGGGCATGAGTAACACATGTCCCAGCCACCTCAATCTGTTTAGATTCAGTACTTGATCCAGAGACTGACCTCTGGTTCCCAACACCTTACGTCTAATCTCAGCATTGCTGATACGGTGTTCCCACCATATTCGAGCAATACTACGGAGTCATCGACACTCGATCACCGACAGTCTTCGTCTATCTTTTGCTCTTAACGCCCATGTTTCTGAGCCGCATAGGAGACTGACATAACTGCCGCAGTGCACACTTGACCCTTAGTGAACAATCAGATGTCATACCGGCGCCACTAATGGCTGAGGTTGGCAAAAGCCAAACGTGTCTGCTGTATTCGGGATGACACTTCGTCCAATTTTTGTCCATTTGATAAGATGTAACTGCCCAAGTAACAAAACTCATGTACTTCGGCTAGAGCTTACCCTGGCAAGAAGAGGTTTGATGTAGAGCCCATTCAGTCCTGCAGTAGCATTCTACACTTGGAGGGTGCAAAACGCATCCCAAACATTCTTACACTGTTGTTTAGTTTAGGAAATAAACTTCTCTGGCACACTCTTCAATAAGAGGCAGCGCCAGAGAACTGGGCGATCGACTGAATCGAACGCCGCTTTCAGATCAAGAAAGCCACAGATTGTGGGCCTACAGAAGATGTGTCTATTCCGAAAAGTAAAGATGTGGTCGATACAACCACGATCGGGTCTGGAACTGGCTTGGTTCTTACGCGTACACATTTTGCGGGCACTGGATAATCGGTGGAGAATAGGCCCGGTGAGCAGTTTGCACGTGATAATTATCAAGCTAATTCCTCTGTGGTTTTCACAAGAGGATCTGTCACCTTTCTCATAAGTCGGCACAATCGCCGATTCACATTATTCCCTGGAAATCTGCCCACTATCCCAAATAACTCGGAGTTTGGTGCTCCGAAACCAAAGCTTTGCGTCCATCCTTGGAAAGAGATGGAGACAACCCATCCGATCCAGTGGCTTCGTACCTTTTCAAGTAACTTACCTCCTGCATAACCTCCGTTTCTGATGGAGGAGTGATATCCAGCTGCATCGTTCCTGTGGCAGGTATATTTGCAAGGTCTACTGTTGAAGTGAGCCAACTGAATTGTTCCTCAAAGTGCTCCGCCCAACGGTCCAGACGACATCCCTGAAACTGGATCAGTGAGCCGTTGGATTCCTTGACTAACTCACTTGCACCGGGATTCCGTGGACCAGTACCTCTGATCAAACGTAAAGATTGCGAGTATAGCCAATAAACACAGCCTTCTCCATTCCCTTACATTTCGCGATCCACCACTGTTCACGGTCATTTCTTGAGCTCCTAGTCAGTTGGTATCTCAGAATGTGGCATCCGGAGGGACGGATCTGTGACCATCCGGCAGAACGTGTATGGGGTATTTGAGAAGAGTAGCGCCTCTGAGTTGGTAGACTTTCGTGCCTCTTGGGGTATCTTCCATCTCTTTGGTTTCCATCGCCTGCCTAACTCTCACCTGCGGCTCCACGAGGCTGAGGCATGCACCAGCGGCACACCCCGGCAAGCCGCTCGACAGGGAGACCAAACCAGGTTGAGGATAACCGAGGCGTAAGAACCTCGGTGAGATGGCTCCCAGTATGGAAAGACGGATGCTCTCGCATAGGCGAATGAGATCTGCTGGGATCCAACGGCTACCAAGATGCAGGGCTGCATGCACTCCTGGGTTTAGGTCACCTTTATAAAATGGCGAACGAGCTCTTAGAGAGTCCCCGGCAACAATGCACCAAGATCACTGGGATGCGTTGGGCATCCCGGAATAGTAAACCACCATCCAAAAGGCGTAAGAAATGCTCGCTTGATCACTGGCTTCCAACACAAAAACTTTCTGTTGCTCGACAGGTAGCACTTGGTTTTGCACGAGCACAAACAAAAAGCCGAGTGACGCTGGAAACACCACTTCGTACCCAAATTCCCAAGACTTCATGGAAATTTCCTTTACACACATCACTCATGCTATGGCATCCACGGAAAGCGACGTGCGCCGTGTTCTCTCTGCGGCCAGGGTGACAAATACGCTAGCTGGGGAACTTATGACAAGCAATCGCATCCAAATCGCCTGCTGGAGAGTGAGAACACTTGGAAATCGGAAGCCGAGCCATCAAAGTGCGAACGCTATATGACAATTGCATCGAAACTGCATTTCTTTCCAAATACCGCTGCCAAATTGTGGCACCCGCTGTATGAAGATTCCCGTGGTAGACGAGCCATCACGACGAGACTGCAACTTGGTGTGGTGTGGTGTGCTGGCTTACGTGCCTCCACGACCCGAAGAACTATGCAGGATGGCTTCCTTAAGCCGGAGATGCAATCATGCCTGACAGGTCAATGGGCAGAAACCGAATGAAATCCAGTCTCCAAACCAGTTGATGCGTAACATCTGGTTTTAATCACTATGCTTCTGGAGAGGACACTCCAGAGAACAAACACGGACAGAAACAGTTTACCGGTCTAAAACCCTCCACTAAATGGACATAGGAGTGAAGTACCTGGGGTTTCTCTCGACGGTGGGAGAAGTCGTCGCACTTGATTGAACAGCTATCGCGCCCCTAAGCTGGGCAGCCCCCGGACCAAACAATGCTGCCCCGCCCATGTTCCGCCTGCTGCACCGGGTGCATGGGGCGGATCAATAACGAAGCATCAACGAAAACAAGACAGAATAATTGCAACCATCAGGTCTCAGGTGACAGACCAAAAGAACTTCCTTCACGGTTTCTTGCGTCACATCCCCGTGTTGGGTTAATGTCCCACTGCTTTGTTGGTCAGACTTTTGAGTCAAAGGCTCCGGATGGGTTTCCAAAAGAAAAACCCCTTCTGTGGTGTGGGCAGCCGCGAGGTATGATTCGCCCAGAAACCTCCAGCATCTTTCCTGTGAAGGGTCCTACCATACTTGGTAACAATCGGTTAGAAGTTGTTGGAAAGTTTGTTTACTCGGGAAGCTGCATAACCCCTGACGGGCGGATTGGAGAAGATGTGAACACATATGTGGAGATTTCACGTAAACATGTGGACTGGATACTACCCGGTTACCCAGACCAACGTAGAGGGTTGACTTAAGGGGCCCACCCCGAGACTTTGACCAGAGTGTCTAACCTACAAGGCAGTAGGACGATATGGGGGTATCCTAGCCCTCTGGGGGTCGGTGACTGATTGCTCAGTACATACGCCCTTCGAATGAAGCCAAACATCCTGGATGCCAAGTACATCCCTCCGCCACAGATGCCGCTGAGCATACTGTTGTACGCCATCCGTAATTGGTTCGGAATCAGGGTTTAGCCATCTCCCCTAGACCGACTATCAGTCAGTTAACCCTGTGGAGTGTCAGGCATTCGCCTTCGTCCTCTCACTTTAGTGGGAACACCTCCGCCAAGAAAAGGCAATGAGTAGGGCTTTCTCAGCAGAGGTTGTAGAAAATGCACGGTCATCTGAGAGCATTTCGAGAGGTGTTCAGGGCGACTAGCCATCTCGTAGCCTGAAGCACCCATCCTCGACCATATTGAGGCATTTGGAGGCGTACCAGACCATAACTAGTAGATCACCCGTGAGACGACGAGGTCAGAACCCGTATTACCGATAGTTTAGCAGTCTTTCACGTTCAGGAATTACGGTCTTTATCACTCTCTAAATGACGGAAGTTAGGAAAATAGGACGGTATTTGTTCGGGTCGGAGGAGTCACTGTGTTTGGGAATAGAATGAATTACAGCTTCTTTCCATGGGGCAGGAAACGCACCAGATTGGAGAGAAAAGCCAAGAAAAAATGACAAAATTGGTGCCAACCGTGGAGCACACATTTTCAGGACGATGGGTGGAATACCGTCCGGACCGGCTGATTTGTTCTAGTCGAGTGATTGTACGGTAGGGCGGACCTTTCTGATTGTGATAGGGGGAATAAAAGGATGGCCAGTAAGAGTGGTTGGATGCGGGAAAACAGAAGAGTCGGGTAAAGTGGAAGTACAAACAAACCAGGAAACGAAAACCTCGAATTTCTCATGGGGTTCACTAACTAGAGAGCCAGAAGAATTAGAAAAAAAGGAGAAATTGAAGGGGTAAAACTATGGGAAACCGCTTTGTCGAGAGATTAAAATGATCGGCCACCAGTAGCGGAAGAAGCTGGACGTTCGGCTCACTAGCGGATGAAACGATCTTCGGCTTTATCAACGGAAAGGGAGCACTTATTTCTGACCTGTGGGAAGAGACTACAAGCGGAGTCGTGACACCAGAAGGTGCGTCTGGAGTTGCACAAACGACGAGAGAAGGTGGTGAAGGAGATAAGACAACGGTCCGACGAACCAAGTGGAGAAAGGGAGGTCATGTCAGAGAATAAAGAAAAAGGAAAGTGACAAGACTGAGGGTAGTTGCTCCATCACCGCCCTGACCCGGAATGTCCGTCGGTAAATCAACGAGTTCACTTAGATTGTTGACCAAAGCGGAAGCTTCGGCTTTGCGCTTTACAGCCGCAGTGTCAGAAGAGTGCAAACGCCAGTTCTTGTTGTGGATATTAAAGTCATCGAGATTGGTAACTTGGCGATTGAAATCTGGGTATGAGATGTATCGATTATATTTTACTGAAGGCTCGTGGGCCTAGAGTTCATTGGTGTAGCTGGTAAGCCAGTGCAAGAGATTGAAACATTCAGTTGAACGAGAATACATACCGGCGATAGATTCTATCGAATTATCACAAAAAATGAACAATTTCCATACACCATTTTCGGTGTTTTCTTTCAAATTCGTTCTGATACTTGATTTTACGCTTAATTTTGTTTGGCTGTATGCATTACCTCGAAAATAAAATGCACAAAGTCCCGCAAGGGTATGATTTCAACACATGCGTCGCCTCCACCTTTTGGTGGTTAATTCTTCCATCGTCTTAGTTCTCCGATTGTTTGCTCGGTCGGATATCGAGTTAAGAATGGGGGAAGTTAACAAAGTAGATGAAACCCCTTAAAGTCAAAAAGATTTCCAGGGTGATAATAGGAAAAGAGTTGCATGCGGTCACGAAAGTGCAAATTTATGCGGATTTCAATCAGTTTTACCCGTTTCTGTGCGGTTCAGTTCGGTTTATTCAACCATTAACCTCAAACTTCCGCGCTCTCATTTCGATTTCCACCTTCCAGCATCGCCCTGTAAAGGACACGAAAGGAAGCATTAGGTGGAAAAGATCCTTACAAACCCTAAGTGATAAGTGGAAATCACGAAGACAAAGAAAGAGTCTGAATGCAACTAAGTCACTGACCGCGACACGTAGCTATATCACTTAATATCTCCAGTAAGAGGTGGAATCCACTGATGGCCTGTCTTTCGTCTGTAAAAAGACAACTGGTCGAGAGGTAAAATACTTGGAGTTTAACCGAAAAATGCGTTGTTTTTATAGCGGTTCGGTACCACCTGCTACTTAGTCTCCTCGGAAAGGTATCGATAGGTAGACGGCCGTCTTTTTGGCTGTTCGATGGTTAGGTTCTATTCTGTTGTTCATAATGATTTTACAGATGAAACATTAGGGATATCTGTTCTCAAGAAAATATTGTTTCATTCCTTCAAGTTCCTCATCAATGGTATCTGTAGAGCACATCTTGGTGGCTCTGTCAAGTACTGAATAAACTTCTTTTTCTGGCGTACTGATACGAAACTGTGGTAGTGTGTATTTTGGCCCGTTCATGTCTTCGTATGATAACGTGATCATTTCAGCGAGACATCCAGGCAGCGTGACGAATATACCTGAGAATGGCACACCATCTATAGATTCTATTTCAAATACGAATATATCCTCTTATTCTATCCTGATCATCGACGCAAGATAGCGTGACGAAAATCTAAATTTCATGCACTCGACGCGACAACAGTCAACGCACACTATCTCTCGCGACACCGATAGCATCGCAACTATGAGGACATGGAATTGCCATTTTCGCCATCACGATTACCAATTTCATTGTTTCTTCAATAATCTCAATTTCAATACCTATAAAATGTGTTGTATTTACCCAGTTGTGTCGCACCGAAAATAAGCTTGGTCTCTAACGAGTATTCTGATGTATTTCAAGTTATCTGAAGTCAGTATTAATAGTACATAATATGTATGGACTAGAGTGTATTGCTGCCTATCATCAAGGTTGTTGATTGTGGCGAGGTTCGAGCCTTGAACCACCCCCGTTCGACGTTTTCGTGCTGAGTCAATCAATTGACCAAAAATGTGAACTGCCTTTCCTCTCGATTTTGTTTTACTTGCGGTGAAGGTGAAAGATTTCTTGCACATCAAAGAGAAGTTTAACAATGAATGGTGGATCGGTCGATTGATCAAAGAAGGCTCCGAAACAGGATTCATTCCATCCCCGGCCAAGTTGGAGGCGATGCAGAGTTTCGGTCTACGAGCCCTGAGGTCAGTCTTTTATCACGCGCCAATTTTTCTGTACTTCTCATGGAGTCGCAGATAACAATCGTTTCATTTTTTCCTTTTGTCCAGTAAAAATTGGCCATACACATTAGCTCGTTGCAAAGCATGAATCTTTGTGAAACCTTGGTTGTCCCCACTACCCTTGACTTTGGTTCTGGTACTTTTTTTTGTGTGAAAACTTTCAGCAGTTGATATTCTCCACTGCAGAACTATCAATGGCTAGCTTTTGAATAATGATTCATACGCTGACAATGTGACGAACCGGATGGTTTGATAGCCCAGTGATTAAAGTCGCAAGCACGGTTGTTTGGACGCGATAATTTCCATTTCCATCGAGAATGAATGCATCATGCAGTAGTTTAACGTTGTCTGCGATGATAACTAACGTTTGATAGTAGGAAAGGAATGTTATATATATATATATATATATATATATATATATATATATATATATATATGTTATATAATGCGCCGTAAGCATGATGCTAACGCAGCCAAGTGACGTGAACATTTAGGCTTCAGAAGTACATTCAGTTTATGCCCAGCTGCTGAACTACCGCTTACTTTAGTACCGGAAAACGGAATTTTCTGTATGAAGCCTAACATCAGTCTAATCCACTAGACCGTGGAGCATTAACCCATCACGGGAACGTGACGCAAGAAAACGTGAAGGAAGATCTTTGGTCTGTCACCTGAGACCTGATGGTTGCAATTATTCTGTCTCGTTTTCGTTGATACTTCGTTATTAATCCGCTTTTCGGATTTTACTGTCAGCCCCATGCACCCAGTGCAGCAAGCGGAACATGGGCGGGGCATCATTGTTTGGTCCGGGGGCTGCCCAGCTTAGGGGCGCGATAGCTGTTCAATCAAGTGCGATGACTTCTCCCACCGTCGAGAGAAACCCCAGGTACTTCACTCCTATGTCCATTTAGTGGAGGGTTTTAGACCGGTAAACTGTTTCTGTCCGTGTTTGTTCTCTGGAGTGTCCTCTCCAGAAGCATAGTGATTAAAACCAGATGTTACGCATCAACTGGTTTGGAGACTGGATTTCATTCGGTTTCTGCCCATTGACCTGTCAGGCATGATTGCATCTCCGGCTTAAGGAAGCCATCCTGCATAGTTCTTTGGGTCGTGGAGGCACGTAAGCCAGCACACCACAGCAACCAAGTTGTAATCTTCCCGTGTTTTCTATACACCATATGGCGTCCATCTGTTGTTTCTTCGGAACCGCTTTTTGCTATCCAAGATATGCATAACGTACATTTTTTTGCTGCAGTACGATGAATTTCTTTATTGTTTTTCTTCATTGGCACTTTATTGTTTCAAGAACCACTCGTTTAGGTGTCACCAAAAGCAGTGAAGTATAATAACGATGCTTATTTTCACGATAGCTGGCCGGTTTACTAGAAGACAGTTCCAGTGGAATCGAAGGATGTAAGCATGTGGTTCGTATGCCTTTCTTTGACTTACTGCGTTCAGTCCGTGTCCATTATTGCTTTTTGAGCAATTAACTGCTTATTCAGGTAGTTGTATGCATACTCCATCACAATAGCGGTATATTTACACAAAGTCAAATAACACTGTCACTTTTTTGGCCGTTTTGATTCTCCCCTAACGTTTTATTCTTCAATCACATTCGACTTAGTGATCATGTTTTTCTGCAGAAGAGCGAATTTCCGATCGATCAGATCATGGAACATACTTTCCGTACGCGTCACAGTCACGAGTGTTCGTCGCATACAGTGGTCGCTTGCCTCCCCCTCGTAGACTGGCACGGATTGTGCTTTTATCAACGAGAATTCAGCTCACCGGTAGTTGAAATTATCGTCGTGATGTGGGTTATCACGGAACAGAACTTCAATTGAAGTTAGAATGTCTTCAGTTTAACCTTATATGGTATACACAGTTCGCCAAATAAATGCTCCCTCCGCAAAGCATTGTACATTGGTGATATCATTTAGTAAAGTTGAAATGTTTTGCTCCGAATAGAATAGTGTGATCGTTCTCAAACGGTCACTCACTAGTATATGTTTGAGTCACATTTGGATGAAATTGGCATTTATCCGGCGACTTATGCTCGCTATTAACCGTCTGATAGTATCTTGTGGCATACGATCCCATTCCTCCTCGAAGGCGGTCTTCAACTCCCCTTGAGATTTCTATTGCCGCTTCATCCATTTTCCTACCAAGCTGACCCCACAAAATTCGATTAGATTGATACCAGAAGATCGAGTTGACTACGGAAGCGTTGTCGTTCTGAAAAATTCACTTTATTGGTTGTGCTCAACAGTGGAAAGATGTGTCGGATCAGAACTAGGCAAACTTGTCCATCGACAGTGTCGTCCAGAGACACCAGCTCGCTCTGACATTCCCACCCGATGGCTGCCCAGAACTGCACTGAACCTCCATTATCGCTGTCAGCATACCACTTTTATTAGTTTTAGAGATTTGTTTCCAAATACGCCTTCGACGATCATTTTTGAATAACGAAAATACTGACTTGTCGGTCGAAATAATGAATTTCCATTGTTGAACCGACTCACCTGCTCGCTGTCCATCTTGGTAATCGTGGCATGACTTCTCCTATTCTCACCTTCCAATGTAACGCCAGACGACTTTCACGTGAACTCAAAAGAACGTATAGACTGGAAAGTAAACAAATGTGTGTCTGTCCTTTATAACAAAACTCGTGCAACGGTAGACTGTTTGACATAAAGGTGCAACATTGTTAGGCTTCTTTGAAATATTTATTTTTTCGGTAGGAAAGCGTTTTTTGGCGAATAGTGTAGTTCATTCTAACCGTAAATTATTACGCAAATCTGTTAAGTGCATATAACATGACCATTCTTCAGCTTTTGACTTCATTCCAAAAACTGTTTTTAGAGAAGCTTCATTCCTTTGGTTGTTCATCTGGTTTTGTTTGTGTGACACACGGACTGATTTTTGGGACGTACCACAGATACTAGATTTACCTACACGTCGTCCATATTTCTGATCAGTAACTCGCGTTCTCCAGGTTGCTGTGCTTTCGTCTTTTTAACACCTAATTTAACTGCCTCTCGCCTGGCCCCTCCGGAACCGCAGTGCAGCCTGTTGAAGTAACTATTTGTCACGCTGTATCGACGGAAGAGGACTCTAATAACGTATCTACTAATCTTCAAAACATTGTGAATTCTTAGGAAGTGGTTTTCCCCTTGACCCTTTTAACTTAAATTCAGATCTGTGTAATTGAATAGTGCTTGGGACATAATAGTCGTTCATGATAGCTGAGCGAGATTGGGCTAAGATACATTCAGATCGAACGGATCCTGGCCGAAAAATGACCACTTTTAAGGATCGAGCAGGGTATGTAAAATGGTTTGATGACAATTTCACGTGTTCGCTCTCGTTTCGTTAAGCATTGAAGTTAGATCACTAGACAGTTCTGCGAATCGTTAAACACTAATGTTTTATAATCTATATCATGGTATGGGTGCTACCTATGGAGAAGATACTTAAAACAAAAAGGATCGACCTATTCGACCGCGACATCCTGGACTATCAGGAAAAGTTTTGAATCATTTAACGACTAGCATTCATCCAACTTCTATCACCGGACTTCATCGGTCTACTGAGTTCTAATCGCAATTTGTATTATATATGTATAATCGGCTTGAAACCAAGATTGGTGCCAACGCAACAACGTTAATAGAAATACAATAAAAATTAGAGAGAATGAGGTACAGCAAGGAGGGAGAGAACGGGTAATATATAAAAGTAACGCGAATGTCTTTTGTTTTTTCACTGTGCACGTTTCGAAGTGCAACAGACAGACCGAACAGCGTTCGCGCCACTGACCTCTATTATAAGCCATGTCCCTCAACGTTTCTAACCAATGACAGTTCTCATCTCGTGGGCCCCGACC
Source organism: Fasciola hepatica (assembly GCA_948099385.1). Taxonomy (NCBI): domain Eukaryota; kingdom Metazoa; phylum Platyhelminthes; class Trematoda; order Plagiorchiida; family Fasciolidae; genus Fasciola; species Fasciola hepatica. The sequence continues at coordinate 22,255,201 of CANUEZ040000142.1, forward strand.
AGGAAGGCGGAAGCACCAAACGAAGCATTTACTGGTGCTAGTTTCCTCATACCCCTACGCGAAGTCAATCGCAGTGGTTTCACCAACACTCGATCATTCCCGGGAATTGAAATAATTCTGGGAATTGCACTACTAAGAGAGCAGGGATCGTCCATTGACTGTAATACTTATACAGTGGTCGACGGCGGTCGACCGGTTATCAGTTGACCAGATTCATCATCAATTTTTTTGAATCATTGTTTTTATAGCCTTGATTCTGTTTTTAAACAGTAATCAAATCCGTAATTCCGTTTTCACATGTCTATCTCTGTGCCATACTTATACGCGTTATTATTGACTTTAGTAAAAGCTCAACCGGAAATTTCGACAGTTCCAGTGGTCCGCGTACAGGAAACTCCAGACCGTCCAGTCCCCCAGGTGAGTGTTGTCGAGAGGCATTGCGCTCTATACTATTTGACCAACTAGAAAACCTCCCGTGATTGATAACAGCTAGATGGTACCGGAATACCAAGGCAATGTCCAGACAACAACAACGTGCGGTAGAGCAAAAACGATACACATGCGGAATACATAATAAAATTCTCCCTTGAACGACATTATTGATCAAATTAAGCTTAGGTTGGTTGCTCGGGATTGTGCGTTGTCCGGAGGTCTGTTACAATAATCGATCTATTATTCGGCAAGTCTTAGAATACGCGGACGATAGTGATTTTTTGGATGAAGATCCAGGTAAGCTCCAAGTTTTCCCAGATAATTTAAATAACACTGTAGCAATGTTTGGGTTGCGTTTTGCACCTTTGGAGTGCAAAGTGTTGCTGCACAACTGTGTTGGCGCTACATCAAATGTTTTTATGGCACGGAAGTTCGAACCGAAGTAGATGAGTTTTGTTACTTGGGCAGTTACATCTTATCAAATGGACAAAAATTGGACGAAGTGTCATCCCGAATACAGCAGACACGTTTGGCTTTTGCCAACCTCAGCCATTAGTGGCGCCGGTATGACATCTGATTGTTCACTAAGGGTCAAGTGTGCACTGCGGCAGTTATGTCAGTCTCCTATGCGGCTCAGAAACATGGGCGTTAAGAGCAAAAGATAGACGAAGACTGTCGGTGATCGAGTGTCGATATTTACTTACTTTTACGCGACTATCTCCTGCGAGAGGATAAGTCGGCTCCATGGATATCACGAACCATTGCTGACCACGCGCGGCGGTCGAAGGCGAGCTCCGTACAGATCTTGATCCAGTCCTTTTTCCATCGCCGGGCTCCATAGACTGACCGAAGGCCTAGAAGCTCTACGTTTTTCTCGATTGTACTGGTCCACGTTTTGAGCTGCCCACCAAGGCGACAACGCCAACCAGGGCAGGGAGTGGGGCAGAGTGTTTGCTTGGTTATCTCTGACTCGGGTCGCCGAAGCGTATGGCCGAACCACTGAAGTCGTCGACGTGGAGGAGGACGGGGAGAGCATCGATATCACAGCATCGTCTCCTTACCTCGTCGTTGGACACCCTGTCGCGCCACTTGACTTTGAGGATTTGCCGCAGGCACCAGTGGAAGAAAACCTCCAGCCTTCTGGTATCCTCAGCTCGTAGTGGCCAGGTTTCGCAGCCATAGATGAGTACGGGCCGGATGGCAGCACGGTAAACACGAGCTTTGGTTCTTAAGCTGATTTCACTGCGAGTCCACAGCGTTCGTCTTAGCTGAAGAAAGGCTCTCCTGGCGCTGTCGATCCGTAATACCACTTCATCTTTTGCCTGGCCGTTCGGAAGCAGAGTTGAGCCTAGGTATTTGAATGAAGGGGCGTATGCGACTGGTTGGTCATTCATCGACAGTTGTTGAATTGTCGGGCCCAGATGGGTTGTGAAAGCTTTTGTTTTGGTCGAATTTACTTCTAGTCCGATGGACCTCGCGAAGGAATTGATTCGGTCGAGGATTGGTTGTAGCGTAGCGGCGGAGTATCCAAGCACGACAATATCATCCGCGAACTCCAAGTCCGAGATGTATATTTCCTGGCTAAGCTGAACGCCAGGGTAGTTGTGTAATGCCTGTCGCATTGTCCAATCGATGGCGTAGTTGAACAGCACCAGTGAGGGGGGACAGCCCTGCCTAACTCCGGTAGTGAGTGTGAACTCGCGGGACTCTTCACCGTACATACGAACCCTAGCACCGGTTGTCGAGTAGTATCCCCTTAACAGCCTTAAAAGCTTATCGGGCATTCCATCGGATTGGATTATGGTCCAAAGAGACTCGCGGTTCACCGAATCAAAAGCTGCCCGGAAGTCGATGAAACAAGCTACCGTCGGCTGCTGGAACTTATAGCGGTGCTCCAGTATTCGGCGCAGTGTGAAGATTTGATCCACACAGCCTCTGCCACGGCGGAAACCCCCTTGGTTCGGGCGAGTGCGCTGGTCTCTTGCCTCGGAAAAACGGGTTAGGAACAACGAACCAAAGATCGTTGCGGCCACATCGATCAGGCTGATCCCTCGGTAGTTCTCGCATGCCGATTTATCACCTTTCTTCGGAATGAGCAGCAGTATGGACATTCCCCAGTCGGGTGGAAATGCTTCCGCTCTCCAAATGGAACCAAAAAGTGTACACAACCTGTCAATCAATGACGCTGAACATGCTTTATACACTTCTGGAGGGATGCCATCTTTCCAAGCAGCCTTTCTGTCTTTCAGTTTGTTTATCATCTCCGTGATTTCCGCGGTGTTTGGAGGGTCACAGTTGCTTTCGTACTGGACTGGAGGGGTTGATATTGGTTGGTCCGTCCGGTGGTCCGTAGGCCGGTTAAGCAGCTGACTAAAGTATTCCACCCATCGGTCTATTTTCTCACTCTGTTCGGGTATTAAGTTTCCTGCCGTGTCACGAAGAGGGGAATTTTGCTTACGAAACCTATTAGAGGCGCTGCGAATAAGGCGGAACAGTTTACCGAAGTCACCAATTCCGGACGCGGTCTCCATTTTTTCGGCTATTTCTATCCAGTATCTTATGCGATCAGCCTTAGCGGAGCGTGTGGCCTCTCGTTGCAGTCTGCGGCGTTCGTTACTACCTGCCAGTCGCGCTTCGTGTGCTCTGGTTTACAGCTAGAGCGTGCTCTCCGAGATCCAATCCTTTGTCCACCTTTTCGTTCTCCCGAGTACTGTCCAAGAAGCTTCCTTGATTGTCGTCATCATTCGAGTCCACTGCCCTCCCACAGTAACTTCATCTGCCTGTGCATTGGTTGCGCTGGTTAATCGGGTTGTGATTGCTCGTGACAACGCTTCTCGCTTCTCTGGATTTCCTAGGGCAGCAACGTTTATCCGAGAGGGTGCAGACACTTTAGCACGTGTAGACAGATGAACTTTGAAACATGCGCGTAGGAGGACATGGTCGGTGCCGTTTGTGTTGCCCGTTTTTGCACCTCGGTAAGCTCGGCAATCCTCCACAGACGAGGCCCAACGGGCTCTCACCAGGATGTGGTCGAGTTAGTGTGCAGTGTGACCATTATTGGAGTACCATGTGAGTAGATGCTTCTTGGGGTGTTGAAATCGAGTGCTGCAGACAACCATTCTGTTGATGTCGGCTAAACCAATCAGTCGGCCACCGTTCACGCAGCGTTGACCAAGGCCGAATCTCCCGAGAATATGGCTAGTAGATTCGTCGGCCGTACCTGTGCTAGCGTTCCAATCTCCTGCGATGAAAAGTACATCGCGCCTCGAAACCCGGTTGATTACCTGCAAATTAGTGTAAAATTCGTCTTTGGTTTCGTCATCAGCTGAATTGATTGGAGCATAGATCGCGATCACCGTCAAGTCGTGCGGGGAGCCTTTCAAACGTGCCAAGGCGAGTCTTGATGAGACTGGTTCCCAAGAGATCATTGCATCATTAGCTGCTTTGTTCAGAGCAAACGCGAAACCGTAGAGACCGGAGTTGTCTTTCGGGCCACTGTGATAGAGCCAATAGGATGTATCCACACCCGGGACCTTTATTTATCGGCTACCTGAGTTGGGCAGGCGGACTTCCGAGAGGCAAGCAATATCTACGTCATAGTCGTGTAGAGTTCGCATTGTGATGCACTGACTGCCGACGTCTAGAAACGTCCTGACATTCCAACAGGCTATGTGTGTTCTTTTCCTGCAGCGAATAATCCCAGCTTGTTGTCTTATCACCTCGACCGCCGGGACACGAGGCGCGTCGCTTACCGGGGACGCCGTAGCATGATGAGCGCTTGAGGTTTCGTGAATAATCATAGAGAGTCGCGGGAGTAGGGTACGAAGCGGTGTCCCCAGCACCGTTCGGCCTTTTTGTTCTAGGTTTCACCTCTAGCCCTTGCACACCCAAGTGCAGACTGCAAGGCAGCAGGGTGTTCCCAGAGGAGCCGGTGACCTGCTGTACGGTTCGTTCGCCTCCTCTGGAATGCCGGATCAGGCAGTTGAACAGGTCTCCTTTGTGGCCGTTGGATCAGTAGATCTCGTCCGCCCATTCAGAAGGATCTGTCTTCACATGCCGAACACCGTCTCGCCGAAGTTTTTTAGACCTCGGTAACCCTCAACCTGGTTTAGCCCGCCTGTCGAGCGGTTTGCCGGGATGTGGCCGCTGATGCATGCTTCAGCTTCGTGGAACCACAGGTGAGAGTTGGGTGAATGATGGAGACCAAAGAGATGGAGGATGCCCCAAGGGACACGACAGTCAACCAACTCAGATGTACTACTCCTCTCAGACACCCCATACACCCTTAGTATTGCCCGAATATGGTGGGAACACCGTATCAGCAATGCTGAGATTAGACGTAAGGTGTTGGGAACCAGAGGTCAGTCTCTGGATCAAGTACTGAATCTAAACAGATTGAGGTGGCTGGGACATGTGTTACTCATGCCCACCGATAAACTTTCTCGGCTTACACTGTTCTCCGAGGCAGGGAGTGGTTGGGGGGTGGGTCGAAGTGGTTAGCCCATGACATGGCATAAAGGTGTGAAAATCTTGACCAGTGAAGTTGACCACATGACCCACCTAGCAAATGGTTGAAGATATTCAGTGATATAACTAGGTTTCGCGGCCAGTCGTGTAGTTGCATTCGAGCTCTTTTTGTCTTCTTGATTTCCGCTTATTACTTTGATTTTGTAAGGATTTTTTTCATTTTGTGCTTTTATTCGTTTCGCCTTTTACTCGGCGATGCTGCTACGGTCGCAACGAGACTTCAGCCTGACGTGGTGTGACGGCTTGCGCGCCTCAACGACCCAATGAGCTATGCAGTTTGGCTTACCTCAAGCCGATTATTCAGTCCTACCTAGAAGGTCACTCGGTGGAGGACTAATGAAACAGTCTTCTGGTCCTCCAGGTTGGGGACCGATTTCTGGTGGGAGCTTAGTCGGTGAAATCAGTGGAAGGATAATCGATCCAAACAAATGGACTTCCACTCAACCACCGCGTTGCCTTGCGGACAGGTTCTTATCAGAACTAAGGGCTTTGCTTGAGAAACATAATCGTTCTCCTACTTTGTGGCTAGACACCCTAGCAGTACCCGTCTTGAATCTCCCATGAACTGCACGAATACTGAGAATTTCATGCTTCATCAGTTGTCGCACATGGTATCAGGACCGCGCTGTCCATCGCATCGTGCGAGGTGGGTCGTGGGAATTGGGCTGCTGCTCAGAGTTCCTTTTTCTGGTCAACCTCTGGCTTCTGTCACCAACCGCCTCCCTCTGCCCCTCCTTCCACTTCTAGTGCTCCCACTGATACTTGCAACGGTTCATTGTCAAGTAGTTTCGTGAATAATCCTCTATCATACAACTCACATTTCGTAAACCTGGTGAGCCTCTAAATTTCGGCTCGCTTAACGTGCGTACACTCATGCGGGCCGGCCAACAGATGGGCCTAGCGCCCACAATAAAGTCTCTGACGTTTGGTGTCTGCCGTGTAAGTGAAACGCGTATCCAGGACTGGAGCAGTGTGAGTCAATTAACTGCTGCTGGTATCTCATCCAGATATTTCCTGCGCACTTCAGGAGACGAAGCGGCTAGAGCTGCGGGTCAACGTGGTTTAGGGGTAGTCTTGATTGACAAGCCTGAGGCTGCCATTTTAGATTGGATCCAGGTTAGTAGTCGTTTATGTGCTGTGAGACTCCAGGGGACAGTTGGCGTCCGTGAGGATAGCTGTGTTAAGCGCAGTTTGTTTGTAATCTCGGCATACGCTGCAACAGACTGGAGCTGTGGCACACAGAAGAATGAGTTCTACGATAAACTCACTACTCTCGTTCGCAGGAGCAAACACTCTGACATATTAGTGCTAGCAGGTGATTTTGTTGCACAAGTTGGCAGACTTAGTGCGTCAGGGGCTTGTTTAGGTGAACGTTGTGCCTCACTCGTTCATCGCACAGATAACGGGGATAGGCTTCTGCAGTTTTGTGCAGACAATCGGTCATTTCTGTCCAGTACAAGTTTTCGACACAGCTCGCGTTGCATAGAGACATGGTGCTCTAACTCTACGGATACTCTAAGCCAGATCGATCATATCGCAGTAAGCTACCGGTGGCGTAGTTCTGTCCAGCACTGTATATCCTACTGGTCCACGTACGTAAAGTCGGACGATGCATTAGTTCTAGTGCGATTATCTCCAGCTCTATGGTCGTCGAAGTAAACTGCAAATCCGATTAGCCGTAAAACGTTTGTATGATCCAGGAGTTTGCACCAGTTATGAACATCAATTATCACATGAGCTAGGATCTACGGCGAACAGTATTGTAGATGAGCATTGATCCCATATCCTGCATACGATGCACGTGGCAGCTGGTTTCACCTGTGGTCCTAGATCCGATGTCCACCAAAGACTGAATTTTTCAACAGTCGGTCAGTCCAATGGAGTAAAACGATCAGCTCTCGAACTGTGATGAAATGAATGAGGTACGACGAAATCCATGAAAACAGTTTATGAAAAGCCCTAAGAAGGACCGCGAAAATTGGTGGATCAAGAAGCCGAAGAAATGGAAGTAGCAGTTGCTTCAGGCAACAGTCAAAGACCGTTCAAACTTATTAGTGACACCAGTGGACGGAGAACCCTAGTCAGTGAAACGATATGCGATAGAAATGGAGAGCCTATATACAGCAAACAGCAAAGGCTGGACCGTTGGTCGAATACGTGAAGGATCAGTTTAGCTGGCCGCGCGCTAATGTAGTTACTCCGACATCAACAACTGCGATTCCTTAGGGAGTATCACTTAAGCCCCCATCGGAGGTGGAAGTGGAGTCATGCATTCGATTACTAATGTGCGGAAAAGCGACCGGTCTCAACGAGCTTTCTCCAGTTCTTTTCATAATGGGTGATGATGCGTTGATAAAATCAACTACCATTTTGATCTGTGACATTTGGAACAGGGAGCGTATTTTATTATGAGGCGAGTCATTGGCTGTAACCGTCTTCAAGGAGGGAACACGCAATAGTCGTAGTAATCATTGTGGGGTCAGTTTAATTCTGATAGTCACCAAGAAATCAGCCTTGATTTTGTTGTGCAGTCTGATACTGACTCGCGGGAGGAACACCTGCAAACGACAGGCCGGATTACACCCAGGTTGAGGATGCATCGACCAGATTTTTGCTCTTCGTCAATTACTTGGAGGGTGTTACGCACACCGTCGATCGACAAAAGTGCCTTTCCTTGACTTGAAAGGCACCTTCGATTCAAATGATCGAACAATGCTATTCAGTGCTTTTCACCGGAAAGATATGCGACAGAAGTTTGTAAATCTACTAAGATTATTATACTCTCATACATCTGGTCGCACAAGTGTTTACGGTGAACTATCAAGTCCGTTTGAGATGACCAGCGGTGTTCGACTAGAATGTCGCGAGATAATGGAGAATGCCTTATGAGATCTTCAGGATGTGGGCGTTGAATTGGCAAATAGTGGGAAACTGTGTGACCTGGATTACGCAGACGACCTTGTCTACTTGTCCGAATGCACGGATAGACCCACAAGGTCTGTAGCTCCATTCGGCATGTGTAAAGGGCAAATAATGAAAATCCTTGCAAATGTTCCGCGTGCCTTGTGAATGTGTTTGAATTTGACATTAATTTGGTAAGCTCGTTTATACGCCACACTTTTGCACATTTTTTCGTTTGTGTGAGATATTTGAATTTGGCCTTGAACCGTTTCTGACTGTCGTGTTCGAGACATGGGGCTTTGAACCTTCGAGTTTTACTGTTGAGTCTATCTGACCGCATACTTGAGGTTTGTACATGTTCGTACTTTTTGTGAGTTTCAATCCAGTACCTTGGAAACTATGAATCCACCTGGTTCTGGTTTTGCGATTCGTTTGGATTGGCTACGCGCTGCTTGATTTGTGATAATTATGACTTACAGCATGCTCTTTGCATCTTCAAAATGTAAAGTGATGTTTCAGGACTGGGCGTCAACGTGTCCGAGCTTGATGCTCGATGGGGAGATGCTGGCAGTTGTCGGCCGCTTCACTTACCTCGGTAGCAGCATGAAGACGGATGGGATCACGGTAATAGAGATGAACACACGCATATCCAAGGCTCGAGTGGCGTCACTGGACTGAAGCGTCCGTACCGCTGACCTGATATTTCGCTGAAGTGTAACGGTCGTGTTTATTGTGCCGCGTTGCGTTCAGTTTTGTCGTCTGGCTGCGAGACATAAAGTCTGTGTGCCGAAGATTTTCGTCGTCTTGAGGTTTTCGACTACCAGTGTTTGTGTAGTATTGCTAATATTGGATGGAATGACCGAGTATGCGATGCTGAGGTCGGATATCAAGTATTGTGTACTAGTTCGGAGAATATTTTGCCATATCGTATCCAGCTTAATAGACTTCGTTGGTTGGGGTACGTGTTGTGTATGGCGAACATACGTCTACCATACCACACTCTTTCTCCGTTCCTGCTCGGGAATGGAAGAAGACACGTTGAAATCAACAGATAACGTGGCAGCAGGCGATGGTAAAATGTACAGAGAAGTTTGAAAAAGTAGGTGCCTCACGTCTTCGTGGTTGGGATCCCAAAGATCCCTCGATCAGTCGGCTGGAGACACTGGAGGATATGGTGGCGAACGGTGAGCGATAGCGGTCGTGTTGTCACTTTTCGTCGGATGAGAATGATTGATCAATGTGTGTTGGTACAGTTAGACTGTGTATTCCGTGTGTTGGCTACTTTGGTGTTCTTTCCTTTTCCCATCCCGGTGAGTCCACTCCTTGTCCATTTTGTGTATTCATTCTTTCTACTTCTATGTACAACATGGTGAGAAAGGCAGTGATCAGTGGGGCACACTCTGCTATTTATTGCTGTACGATGATGGTGAGGAGGAGGAGGACGATGTATCATCCGAAACCGGAACACAAAGATGCGAGATTGGTTTTTGAGAGAATTGAACTGAACTTGCGATTTATTGCGTTGTATTAGTGCCACTGGTTCTCTTTTAGTTTTTTGTTTCCCTGGTTTCCTGTCTTGTCAATGTGTGTGTTGACAGCAGTGTAATAGTCTCACGAATAGCCGGATGAACCCAGGTTTGGGAAGACTTGAGTGCACCGGACAGCGCGAATGCGTATGTTAAGTGTGTTAGAACATACACTATTGCTGGTTTGCGAGTGGTTGTTGGAGAACGACATACTGCGACGATATTGGCTGACACATCGTCCATAGACGACCGGATTTGTTTTGCAAACAACATGTCTTCACTTATTCAGAATTGAGGGCAAGGCTGGAACTAGCGAAATGGATCGACGGTTCAACCGGCTGCCAACGATTGTTTTAACCGAATGGAACCAAATCAGCCAGTCAGAAGATCCGGTTGTGATAAACGTGATTCAATGTGTTACTTATCTTTAATCTGGATTTCCGCTATCAGACGGCACAAGTTGACGATACAAGCAACAGTTTTGAGTCGTTGTCAAAAATTAAGAATGAATAAAATGGCCAAGTGAAACAACGAGCTTCCGTCCCATGGATGTCACTTCTGAAACTTGGCAGTGTTTGGGATTTTTACTGGCAGAAACAGTGCGGATACGTATCTCGAAAAATTGCGTGATGCATCAAGATAACTGTAATGGTGGCGAGTAGTATGTAGATCGATGAAAAAAGCTTTTTGGAAGCACACAACTGGTTTCGCGGGTATCCTTACTCAATAATCACGCCCATCCGGTGCTCTTCTGCCTGCTCATTTTCATACTTGTACAGTCCGTGAATGTTTTACTCACGATTATCGAACTTGTGCATCAGGAGTGTGAGTGGGTGCTGGTTTTAGAGGAGTTCACTAGGGATTCAAAATTGTTGTTTGCTGAACTTCGAGAGTAATGACTGCGATTTTTAGTTGAAATTTCAGAAGTGAGAAGGATACTGATGGGCGGACAAAGCTCATCGAAAACAGAACTGTCAGAGTTGTGATTTCCCAGTGGACGCTTACAAGAGGAGCATCCTCTCACACTCCTGTTCCGCAAATCAGATGTTTCTAAGTATTGAGAGGTCGGGTTTACGTGATATGGGTTATCGTGCATCATCGATTCACAGCTTATCATTCCAAAAAACCAGTGACATAGTAGTATATATAGATCTACTACATTTTTTCCGTAGTTTAAAAACATACGCTATAATTTAAGACCCTTGCAAAGTTGTTAAACTACGACGCAGGGCTCCTGAGCTACAGAAAATACTGTAGAAACTGATGCAGAAGAACGCTTATATGCACGTTTTGTTCTCGTACGTGACAGTATAAACGCGGACCTGTTAAATTGTATACCTAGAATAACTGGGATGTAGTAGCAAGGCTTTGAGACACTTACGCCTTTGTTAAGCTTCAATGCTGCGGGCAAATAGGCCAAAATTCCGACGAGACGTTATTTTTGGTGCAGACAGTCGGCCACAACCATGACGAAGTTAGAGCCTCTGAGAGGAAACGGAACAAGATTTATTCACATTGAAGAATTCCCAATATTATGGGAAACACGAAGTTCGTACGCATCAATAATCAATGAGTCTGTCCTTATCCTTCAGGATTTTTCAGTCTTTCGCATAGAGTTCACCAAGATGGTTATGAAATCATTTTTAACCTTATGCTCTATCACATGTTCCACTTTTGACTCCAGTAGACAGTATAGAGGTAGATCACTGACTTCTCTCTGCGTTTAAATTTCGACTTTTGGAGGAGGGTAATTGTATGAACTGAACTTTCAAGTTGCTCATACTTCTACAAGTTTGGAAGCGAAAATGGGTATGTATATATATATATATATATATATATATATATATATATATATATATATATATTATATATATATTGATAGTAAGTAGTATGTAAACGTGTGGACAAAATTTCCCCGGAAGCACACGACCGGTTTCGCGGTTGTTACCGCTCATAAGGTATGCGTACCCGGTACTCCTCTGCCCACTCGTCCTCATACTTGTACTTTTGTCCACACGTTTACATACTACTTACTATGAATATGAGCACTTGCACATGCAGCCTCGTTGTTCGTTGGGTTAGCAGTGACCCAGACACGAATAACTATGAGAAATCACAGTGAACATTATATATATATATATATATATATATATATATATATATATATATATATATATATATATATATATATATATATATATATATTACAGTGGCTTGAGAGCAAGCCAACAACAGAAAATTATTACGAAGTTGGGGGGGGGATTAACAGTCAACATGCATATTCCAACAAGTAAAGGCAACATCTTTTTAAATCTTCACCATGCACGTAAAGTTCATTGTTAGTTTTTCAGTTGGTCATTGGGGAACGGGAAGTCAACAGATAGGCTACGCAGCATGCGCGTCACTTGATTTGATTCCGAGCCATACCTCATCTTGGGTCCCAGCCAAGAAGACGGCAAGCCCCAAGCGAAAGCTGGCTTCTTCGTGCCGCTGCGCCAAGTCATCATAGCCTGACCGCCGCGCCGTTCCTTCCAGCCTTGTCCAACATGTGCAAAAAGAGCACGAGTGGGTAGACGATGGGCAAGCGTACGAGAACGTGCTGGAGCCATCGGAGGTGATGTAGAGCGATTATCTCTGTCAAAAAGCAACTATCAGCACCGAACGCACGACGACGAACTTCGTCATTTCTCACCCGATGTTTCCATCAGACACGAGCAATGGTTCGGAGACACCGGTGGTCGAATACAGAAAGCCGCCGAACATCCTCAACGCGGAGGGGCCAGATCTCGCAGCCGTAAAGAAGGACACTACGAACTGTGGCACTGTACACCGTAGCCTTGAGGGAACGCCTGATGTCGTAGCGGGGCCAGAGATGGCGCAGGTTCACGCACGCTGCTCTGGCTCTCGCAATTCGTGATGTGGTCTCCTCCCAATACCACCACTAGCTGTAATCAAGCTCCCGCGATACCTAAAGCTAATAACTACTTTTAACTGATCACCACAAAGGGTGAGTGCGGGCACGGGCTCCTGCCAGTCTCAAAGAAGTACCTTGCATATTGAAGGCGCAAAGCACATACCATATCGGGACATTTCAATCACCAAGCGGTCCAATGTGTGTTGAAGTGTCTGTGCACTGTCGCTCAGCAAGGCGATTTCATCGGGATAATCTGAGTCAAAAACTCTGTTCCCTTAGGAGAGTTTCACTCCATCGTTTTGAAGACCAGACAAAGCGTTCCGTAGGACATCCTCTATAGCTAAGTTGAAAAAAAGGGGGATGTAGGTCAGCCTTGACGTACTCCATTGGAGACGGCAAAGGGTGGCAAAAGCTGGCCATAAGCCCTAACCCGACCTGAAATGTGACGATACACTTCTTTGAGGATCGACACATACTTTTCAGGTACACCATTCCTTAACAAACAGTGCCATAGTGCAGACCTATCGATGGAGTCGAATGCCGTGTGAATGTCTAGAAACAAAACGACTGTTGGTCTTTGGAAAGCGCTCTAACAGCTGTCGGAGTGTGAAGATTTGATCGATACATCCACGACCGGTACGGAACCCAGCCTGTTCCTCGCGAGTTTGCTTATCACGTGTGGTAAAACCTGTTTGAGGCCAGCTAAACTGCGGTAAAGTGCTCCTCTCAGCGTACAAGGCGTCGCTGCAGACTTTGGATAAGCGAACCGTCAGCTTCACAGATCGTTTCGCTCGCGCTCAATGTCGTCCTACCGGTGACTCGGATGAGCTGAAACAACTTTTGCGGATTTCCCATAGCGGCAGCATGTTCTATCTCTGATGCTTTTTGAGACCACCAGATTTCACAAACCCCTTCATTTTGAGCCGTGCTGTATTATCCTCACTACCAGCTGAGATGGACTGGCGTCCATCAAGGTGTAGAGACTCAGTAGAAATCCAGGGTGTAACGATACGATGAGTCAGGCCACGACTCACTTTGTCAGCAGAATACAAAGCATTTCTGATAAGCGACCAGTGCTGGTTGATACTTGGTGGCGTTGATCCTGGCTTTTCAGCTAGAGCGTTTCGAAGAGTTGAGAGGAAAGACGGATTAGACAGCAAGTCACAGTCCAACCGCTACTGCATCGTACGTTTGGCACTCCCACCGAAGCACATTAACAGTTTAGTGCAGACTAACGCGTGGTCGGAGTCCAGGATACGGCCTCGCCATTTGTAGCTGATTGCGACGTGGTCATGAATATATTCACATGCTTCTCGTGAAATACAGCATTGAACGTTATCCCGATAAAGACGATTACCTGCCCAGATGACATCTTTTCATTGAATTCGTGAGATGTTGAAATCATAATAGTGACGATTTGCTCAATATTAGAGGTACCTTTAATTGACGTCTGCCAGTGAGGCTAATCATGTTTTATTCCAATACAAGTCATCAATTTGGGTTGGTGTGCCATCATGATATTCGGTGGGATACTTTGTTGGATAGATTTCTCACTGTAAATGACTTCCTTCAAAGCCTTCTACGACTCATCGCACACCAAGCATTCGCTTGCAAAATGAACCGATCGTTCACATGGCACGTGTTGTGGTTTGAGTCACTTGACGTGCCCTTCTTTTTTGAGCGCTCAATACAGGCTTCATGTTAGCTGATACTATTCACATTTCAACTTGGTTCATCCTCATCTACTACAAAGAGTAATAGTGCCTGGGAATATTCTCACGCTGTATTAAGGACGAAGATTTCATGTACTGTTTTTCCAGAGTAATCCGCATAAAAACGTCTTCATCCTATGTGCAGGGTCTTCTCTCCCTGGAATGCGTATTTGCTCATATTCATATCAAAACACTGGATGATATTTGTCACAGAAAATCCAAATTAACGAGCCCTTGCAATTCGACTTTGATCCTCTCTACGAAAGTGTCGATTAATGAAATGTACCCAAATTACCTTGACATCTACGTTCAGGTTGACTCAAATCGGAATTTCCTTTTTTCGATAAATTACACAGTCATCAATAAGAAACATTAATAAACTGCATATCTCGTCGAGTTTATCAGTTATGAAGGAATTTATTTTATCTTATGCAAGCGCAACCATGAAAAATATACTGGCTGAAAAACCCGCTTCTGCTGAACTATATAAGTAGCGAATCTACATAAATATAACCTAGGATAATGTATGTGGTCCTGTTTGTCAATTTATTTATAGTTTCATACCTTGCTAATTCTAAGTTCACGTTGCTCAGAACATTTAACTTTGGCAACCATCAGTTACCAATAGCGCAGCAAAGAATCAACTTGAATGAGAGTAAACTTTGATTAAACTCATGTCATTCACCGGTGCTATGGTACACCTTAAATAAGTCACGAAACTCAAACTATATACTGAGGAATTTTTCGAATGCATTTTAGCTGTATGTTCGACGAGTCGTTGAGAACCGGCTCGGAAAGGTGTTCGACTCACTTTCGTTCACCCCGGGTTTGAGTCCCAGTGAGGGTTCGGTGGATATGCACTGCTGGTGCTTCCTAACAAAGATGGAGCAGCTGTACAAACGTGATACTTGTGGACAAGGTAACTGCAAATCTACAAACACCAACAAAATGTCTTCACGGTTTTCTCATGGAAAAGGAATCAGAAATTGTCATTTTGCCTAAAGAATACTTATCTGAGCAATGGAATCAATGGCTCGGGGTCCAAAATGAAACGAGTCGTATTAGTTGATATCCGATTCTCCCCGTTTTTTGCATGGCTGACAAAGTTGGGCGTTGACGAGAGACAGTGAAGGTGTCCTGCGAAATCAGCTTATAGGAATTTTGATACCTAAACCGAGTCGTACGGTGCTTCTTGGTTAGAGTTTGCGGGGTTCACGTTCTTGGTTTCTAGCCATCATGGTCCCACCCCTTTACTCATTTGATGTGCTCTTTTCAGTGCACAAGTTCTTTTGATTTATTCGTTTTCTGATAGGGCTAACCAAAGAACGAAACCATAAATCATACAGCCATGTTCTTCTGAGCCAGTGCTACGTAAATACATTTTAGTGTATCGCGTTTTGCAAGAGTCGCCTGTAGTTGGAAGAATTTACCTGTTTTAGTATGCCGTATTCAGCACTTCTCCTTAGGGGTTACACGTATTCGATCTATAATGATATGGAAAAAGAAAAAATCGGTGAGCCAGAGCTCGGTCAGTGTATCAGCAGGCACTAACACACACGAGAAGAAGATGGGTACGTCGATCCATGTCCGAGCGTTATACCTGCATAATAATCTCTAGGTCATAGCCCTGGTCTCCAGAAATGTATTGGAAATGCACTATCCAACAATGCCCACTGAAGGCTCAGTGCTGACACGTACTGAATAATCACGATATGCAGCCGAAGCGAATTACTTATCTCGACGATGACAAATCTGCGAACGCAAAAGTTAAAGTTTTGTCACTGAAGCACGATGCAATAAGGAACCGACGATGTCTTGAAATGTGTCACTGACCACTGCGTTCTACAGATGTCTTGAAATTTTCGGCGAGAAAACAATATTTACTCTAACCTGTTGCCGAACTCAAACAGTATTGATATTCAGGGTCAGTTGTCATACTGTTCAGGTGTAGTGCACTGCAAAACGCTGTGGTCATCTTTTAAAAACTCGTGAACAGTTGTAGGGCTTACGAGTAATAGTAGAGCGGCACTTAGTTATGTCTAAAAAACTACTAGTGTATTCAGATACCACAGAGTATATTAAGAACGAAAAAATGCACCTTATTTGTTCATCTTTGGTCTGAATACGTATTCTCCTGCCTTCCCTCCGTTAGGGTATTGTAATTTATTGAAGTTTAGTCTTTGTCATCTTCCATCTTCTAGCATGTCAATATCGCTTTATAAACAAGGCCCGCTAGGCCAGAGAATACGCTATAGTGTCACAACCTGTAAAATCGATGTTCTTTTCGAACCGGTAGTAGATCTGCTTCGAACGGTTGTATATCTCAAGATCAAGCTTGGTGTCAACGCCACAGCGTTAACAGAAACAAGGAATAGGATCCAACGGGATGGGAGAGTACGGTTAATAAATTGGAGTAACACGAATGTTTTTTCATCGTACGCATTTTGATGTTTTTTGTGTTTATGAGAAACATAAGTTCAACGGACAGACCGTACAGCATTTGCGTCGCCAACCTCTATTCTGAGCCATATCCTTCAACGACTCTAACCAGCGACCATTTTCATCTCGTAGGCCCCAACCAAGAAGGCGGAAAGCACCAACCGAAACCGATGCTGATGCTAGCTTCTTCATAACTCTGAAAAGTCATTGTCTGGTCACCTTGTCGCTTCTCCCCACTTGACCAGCACGTGTGAATAGGGCAGGGAAAGGAAGATGATGGGTATGTATTCGCAAAACTTTTCCGAGCCATCGTAGGTGGTGCGGGGCGATCACTTCAGTATGAGAGCGACTATCCGTACCTAACACACAATGACGAAATTCGTCATTGCTCAAACGATGATCCCACCAAACTCGAGCAGTACTTCGGAGATATCGGTGATCAAGCACGGAGAGCCACCGAGCTTCCTAGACGCAAGGGAGATATTTCTCGCAACCGTAAAATAAAACACTACGAACTGCGGCAATGTACACCCGTTCCATAAGGGGGAACCAGATGTCACGATGACGCCACAGGTGTCGCAACTGCTCTAGCTCTTGCTAATTGTGATGTAATCTCTTCACCGACACATCCTCCAGTTGCGGTAAAGCTCCCGAGGTGCCTGAAGCTGTCGACAAACCGTCTCATCATCATAGAGGGTGAATGCGGACAAGCTTCTGCCGGCCTTGCAAATGTGCTTTTCACTTTTAACGCGCAAAGTGTATACCGCATCAGGACAACCCAATCGCCAAGCGGTTCAAAACCCGTTTCACTGCCTATGCATTGTCACTCAGCAAGGCGACATCATCGGCGTATCCTAAGTCGAAAATCCTGTTCCCTGGGGAGAGTGAAACTCCATCTTTTGAAAGACCCGACAAGGCACTCCGTAGGACATCCTCTGTGATGAAATGGGTACACAGGGCAGCCCTGGTGTGTTTCAGTGGAAAAAGCAAAGGTTGACGAGAGCTGGCCGTAGGCTCCAACCCGACCTGGAATGTGACGATACAACTTTTGGAGGACGGACACATACTTCCCACGTATTTCATTTTTCAGCAAACAGCTCCATAGTGCAGTTCTGTCGACAGAGTCGATGGCCGCGAGAATATTGAGAAACACTAATCGTTGGTCCTTGGCCTAACAGCTATCGGAGTGTGAAGATTTGGTCGATAAGTCCACGACCTGCGCCAAATCCCTTTTGCTCTCCACGCGTTTTGCGCAACTTGCAAAGTAAGACAGGAACTAGCAGCTTCAACACTACTGGGATAGGGTTTGTGCCTCTGTGGTTAGCGTAGTCACTACTCAACCCGTAGCTGAGGGATCGGATGCGCATAGCAAAGCTGTATATTACCGGGTGCGTCCCCAGGTTGCAGATAGGAGGCCGGCCGCATCAGCGGCTGACCGGGAGTAAGGTGACCTCACCCAATAATCGGTCGTGGTCGATCAACGACCGTGCCCGAGGATGTGATGAGATTTCCGCTTGGCTAGCGTTCTCCTATTACAGGATGGGTGTGGTCGCCACTAAATAAGACTAAAGCTCCTTATCGTGTTCCAATTACCCGACGGAGTCACCAGAAGAGTCGAATGTACCATACGATTGACCAACGGCTCATTTGGACCAATGCTGCTGCCTTGCAGGACACACTTGGCTGGGCAAAGGCTAGAGATGCAGCTTCAAATAACAAAGGCATACTCTGGACAGGGCGACCGAGTAGTTTAACAACCCACAATAAAGGCATTGTTATAACTGACTGTTCTTCTACGCGCACCGCTTATTTTTCGAACGAATGCAAGTTTCATCACACCGCGCATCTGATCTCCCAGTTTCCGGACCTAATCAGTTGGCCCTTTCTTGTGTTTACCATTTCAAGTTTCAGAGTCAGGTTTGCCGTTCACCTTCTCAGATACTTCAATGTGCGTTCATCACTAGGGCGCCTACCCCTTTCTGTGTACACATGAACAGTCATAAAGAAAAAATTAAGCGTGAAAAGTAAAAATAACAGCCAGTTTTTCTGCTCAAAATAACATTGAGCAAGGTTGTGAAACATTCATCCAGCTTGGGTTGAATATCTACTTATTTTCCCCCTATTGCCACCGTTGATAATAATAACAATAATTCAGCGGGACTCTTTCATTTTGATTTGTTTGTTGGACCCACTTCAGGTGATACGGAAGTCAACAATCGCAGCTGTGATGATGACCAAGGCGGAGGTCGACGTGACGGTGGCGCGGGAGGCAAAATCTCTGTGAACACTCGAGGTGGACGGAAACCCTTTTTCAAAAAGGTATGCGCATGATGAGGCGACGGGATTCAAACACATTTCTGTCACCTAATATTTCCCATCAACAGTTAGTTTGAGAAAGGATTCGGTATGGAATTAATCGATAGCAGCAGATTTTCAGCTCGCACACGTGAATTATGAGGCTGTTTCTTTTCAACTTGTCTTGTACTGCGCAAAACGCGGACGGACGCAGATGATTTGTATATTTCAAATGCGCTGTCAATTTATATTTGCTAATGTGGTGTACTCCGAAGTAATATGGCTATTTCAGTTTCAAAATTAAAACTAAAATTGACAACGAGTAATTGAATGTTCGACTCCCAATGACTTTTAAGTCCTAAAGTTAGAGAAAAATAATATGTTAAAAGGGCAATTGCCAAATTTTTCCTTAGCGATCAGTGTATGTTAACAGGAACTCTGTCATGGATGAGTGTGCGTTGTCACACCACTCACATGGTAAAGTCCACATTTGTCCAAGTTAAGTGTATAATACGGGTCAGTTTATGCTGATGGTTTGTTAGTATCCGGAATGATACTGCCGAGCGATCCATCACTGATGATAATTGGAGTTCTCGTCCGTGTCTTTAACTTTATTCACAAGAATTTAATCGCAAGACAGCCCGAGTGGCTGTGGGACAGTCTACCTAGCTGGATTAGTTAGACCATCAAAAATTTTGATCCTCAGAAATGGCGACCCAAGACGAACACGAGTGAGGAAACTACCGGTGACTGATCACAAATAACTTAAGATTTTCCTTGGTGAAGTAACTGGCTCTTCAAGGCTGGGGTCAGATGTAGGATTATGGTTAAGTGAGATAAGTGAACCACTGACGATTTGTGTGCCAGGCTGATACGGGCCTGCGTTGCTTATATCTTCAGAAGAAATTCCTTAAGATGAATGGTTGCCCGAGAAGGGTAGTATGAAACACAAGTCGATGTATCAAGTCCATAGAGTGGGAGTGCGGTGTTCTGCTCCGTCCCACTAACTCTGGTGAGAATTCAGTTCTGCCTCAGAATCACCCAGTCTTATTAGCGAAAAACAAAGAAAGTATAGGTTGCTGTCGCATGCCCGCTCATTGCACAATGCATTGGTCCGACTGGTGTGGGCGGCCATGCCTTGAGGCTTAAATGACGCTGGCAACATTCATCTCGTCTATCGATTCACGCCATCGATCGGCTGTTCTGCCGCTCGTGATTTCATGGACTACATAGGGGCCGGTGCTGACGCACTGTCTCCCAGTAAGACTAAACCGTCCATCGAACAATGTGTCGGACCATATCCTCACATGTGGCTTCCATCGGGCGCGTCCTTGTAAGGATTCGTCCCTCATTGTTATTATTCTCCCATTTCTATTATACCGTGAACGTTTTACCACCTACATTACTCAACACGTTCCTATCCCATTCACTATGGAACATCTCCAAGACCATTTATTTTATCCCATCAGCGTGATCTCACCTACCCCCGATTTGGCTAATTGAATTACGGTACCGCTCACATTGAACTTCAACGATCGCCGGACAATTACCCTTGTCCTCCCGTTGCCAGACTTCGTATTTAATAGCAGTTGAGTTTTGTACTTTTATCTTTTCACACTTAAGTTTACTTTATTATCACCACATGTGTTCCGGATGTCTTTGTTCTTTGCTGGTTTCGTTTTGGTTCCGTGCTCAATCGAACTAGCTCAGCGTGGAAGCTCCAGCCGATGGTTGTCTGGTGAACCAAGCGTGTATCACCTCAGTTCAGTTTATTCAACCATCAGTATCCTAAGTAAGGTGAAGGAGTTTTACTGATTCCGATATTAAAGCTTCACCTCCATCCTTGAAAAGAGATGGAGACAACCCATCCGATCCAGTGGCTTCGTACCTTTTCAAGTAACCCGTCTCCTGCATAACTCCGTTTGTGATGGGAGAGTGATATCCACCTGCATCGTTTCGATGGCAGGTATATTTGGAAGGTTTACTGTTGAAGTGGGAAAACTGAATTGTTTCTTAAAGTGCTCCGCCCAGCGCTCCAGACGATATCCCTGAAAGTGAAGCGGTGAGCCGTCGAATTCCCTAGTTAACTCACACTAGGCTTCCGTGGACCAGTACCTCTAATCAAACGTAAAGGTTTCAAGCATTGCCAATGGACGCAGCCTTTTCCATTTCCTTATATTTCGCAATCCACCACTGTTCACGGTCATTTCTAGGGCTCCTAGTCAGTTGGTGTCTCAGGGATTTGCGCACTCCCTGGAACGTGGCATTCGGGGGGATGAATCTGCGAGCGTCCAACAGAGCAGCTGATGTCGAAGATATCTATGGTTTGTGAGACCGACTTGAACCCGAGTAATCGGTGGCATACAAAGCTTCCTTGACCTGTTGCCAGCGTTCATTTGGGTTCTGAACATCTGGCTGCATCGATAACTGCGTAGACAGTTCGGCCTGGGGACTGTATCGCTGGTTATCGTCCAAAAGCAACTGCGCGGGACGCGGGCATTTACTTTGGTGCGACTACGGACGAGGCGCATACAAAAGCGAGCAAGTACCAAGACCAAAATGAACGACAATCTTCAATTGATCCACGCCAGCAATGATCAATCACAATATGGTCAATCTGAGTCCAACGTTGTGAAGACGAAGTAGGACGCCATGTGAAGTTATGCCGCTTCTTATGGCAGAAGTTCGTGCCTGCCCGAAACAATACGTCGTCAGCACACAGCTGAATGAGACGATCACCATTATCAGTACGATCGGCTGGGATAGCAAATAGGCCTTCAATGAGTCTTTCGGAATCCATCAAATGGCCAAATTGGGCGTTGAAATCCCCAGCAATGACCACCACGTCCGTTTAACGTGCGCTTCCAAGTAGCTGAGACAAACCCTGATAGAATTCGTCCTTAGCCTCCGAGGAGCTGCAGTCAGTGGGCGCATACACAGACACGACGAACAAGCATCGACATTTCAGTTTGTTGTTGTTGACACGATCAGAACCATCCAACCGAACTGCACACAAACGACTGCTGTCTGGAATCCAGTCCAGCAGTGCACGCTCAGCTTTCATGCTCGAGGCAATCCCAACGCCAGCCTGAACACGAGCTCTGGACACCAAATCACCGGACACGCAAAAAGTGAAGTGAGAGACTGAGGTTGTATCCGGGGCGCGAAGAGTTATCACAGAAGTGGGGTCTTGTATGCCTGTTTCCGGGACACAGCATACATCTATTTCAAAAGTGTCAAGAGTTTTAGCGAGGGTAGCCTGTTGCCCTATCTGACATGGTGTGCGGACGTTACAAGCAGCCAAGTGAAGTGAACACTTAGGCTTAAGAAGTGCATCTGGTTTATGCCCAACTCCTGAACTACTGCTTTCATCAGAGCCGCAATTACCCATGGCGTTTCGCATCGATCTTAAGTTGAAAGAGGGGAAATTGGTAAGGCCCCTTTACAGGAAAGATGCTGGAGGTTTCTGGGCGAATCATACCTCGCGGCTGCCCACACCACAGAAGGGGTTTTTCTTTGGGAACCCTAACCGGAGCCTTTGACTCAAAAATCTGACCCACAAAGCAATGGGACATTAACCCAACACGGTGACGTGACCCAAGAAACTATAGGAGACGTTCGAGAGCGCCTGGTGAACGTGTCTCCTATTGGGTCTAACAGCGAAATATCAACGATATCCCCTCTATTAGACGAATAGAGAAGACGCGAGTCGGTTTACAGATGCAAGGTGTATTCAACATATCGTGGCACCAAAACAGTACCGATATGAGAGATACACCGAACGGAAAACAAGACGAAACGCAACGGCTGTGCAGAAAGCGAACCGCGAGCGTGTACAATCGGCGAACGACCGAAAGTGAAAGTGATTTAAAACGAGGTCGACGGAAACCTCGGGAAAGTCAGTCCAGTAAAACGTACGCAACCGGACTACACTGAGGTCGATGTCAAGCGTCAGAAAAGATCGTGGAGAAAATAAATCCCAAAATGGTGTCCAGAAAACGGCCGTTTTCTCAAAACGATCAAGGTCACTACAAAACCGTGAAAGAAGTTCTTTTGGTCTGTCACCTGAGACCTGATGGTTGCAATTATTCTGTCTTGTTTTCGTTGGTGCTTCGTTATTAATCCGATTTTCGGATTTTACTGTCATCCCCATGCACCCAGTGCAGCAGGCGGAACATGGGCGGGGCAGCATTGTTTGGTCCGGGGGCTGCCCAGCTTAGGGGCGCGATAGCTGTTCAATCAAGTGCGATGACTTCTCCCACTGTCGAGAGAAACCCCAGGTACTTCACTCCTATGTCCATTTAGTGGAGGGTTTTAGACCGGTAAACTGTTTCTCTCCGTGTTTATTCTCTGGAGTGTCCTCTCCAGAAGCATAGTGATTAGAACCAGATGTTACGCATCAACTGGTTTGGAGACTGGATTTCATTCGGTTTCTACCCATTGACCTGTCAGGCAAGATTGCATCTCCGGCTTAAGGAAGCCATTCTGCATAGTTCTTTGGGTCGTGGAGGCACGTAAGCCATCACACCACACCACACCAAGCTGCAGCCTCGTCATGGTCAAGTTTGAAGTTATGATCCCGCCACCGCCGGTCATCTCAGTGGCAAACAGTCGTCTGGTCCGTATACGCACTCGATCTATTGGCCCTTCGCTCCAAGTCCCTTGGTCAGCTACCGGTAAAACACAAGAAAATCTTTCTCCTATATGAACTATTTATTACTAATCAGACAACGAGATTGTTTTGCAGGTAAAAAACACGAATTCGAAACTTAGCATTCCAAGTAATGTCATATATTTTACGAATAGATCTCATAAAGATTCTTTTGCGAAATTTATTTTGATCATGAATCTCACTTTCAGCAGTACTTGGGTCTTAGTTTTCGTAATTCTTAATATGACGTTGACAGTTGTATGATCATCACCAGTTCGCTTCTTATGCAAAAGGAATAGTTTTCAGAGCCCGAAATAAAGCTCACTTTCCCCGCCCAAAGTTCGGCAGGTGGTCCAATTTTTATCGGAATTCATCCACCTTTAGAATGGAAAGCATGTGTCAAGTTTAACGAGTCGACCACGGACCTTGGACTATACGACCTCAAGCCCAATAGTAAACCGTGTACTCCATGTTGGTGCTGATAACTCGTGTTACACCTTCTACTCGTCATATCTTGTTCTGCTTGTTCTGTCCCCAATTGTCTCTTGGAGTGTCGGATAATATTTGCTATTTGACAATACCTATCTAAAGGTGATTCTGGTTACCTTTCTTTTTCCCAACTTCAGCGGTCTTTGATGCACCGTAGTCATTCTCATCACTCAGTCAATGATAAAACGTATGCTGCTGTGACTGTACCTTGTTCCTATGTATCGTGATTCTTCGTAACGGAAGCAAAACCTGTTTAATCTTCCCGGTTCCTATTGGTTTTGGCGAAACCGTCCAGTGCTTCGCCGATCATGTTATTATCCCTGTCTGCTTGTCGTTTTTATCGACGTTGGGATTTTAAGCCACTTTGTGTGCCATGTAATCACCTTTTTGTGCAGTGAATTTCCCTGTACGTGACCAGAGTTTTTGGTCGATACCTTCAACCTTTCGTCACAGAGTGATAATGCACCACCGTACGAAGTTGTGCCGTCCATGCGTCCGGTAGTTCTAATTGGTCCATCGCTGAAGGGATACGAAGTTACTGATATGATGCAAAAGGCATTGTTCGACTTTCTCAAGCGTCGTTTTGAAGGAAGGTAAGTCCCATTGTGTCCTCTTGTTCTCATCAACAGTATCTATCGTCGCCATCCTTGGCTGGTGACTTGGTTCTGGCCGGTTTCTTTGTGGGTAATTATCCGTCTTATGTGACCCACCGGTGCATCCTGTTGTATAGACCTAAAATTGTCACTCCCTTTTTGAGTAGCATGATAAATCTGATCAGTGGAATATCAAATAACTGGAAATAATTGGGTAATGATTCGTTGCCCGGTTATCCTATCTACTTAGAAACTTTCAACTGATTCATATATGCTTCAGTGCAGAGGGTTTGCCCGATGGATTACCGGTCCCCACCACAAGAAACAGCACTTTTCGTCACTCAGAGATAAGAAACTGATCAGAGCTCCAGATCGTTTGAACAGAGTTCTAAATGAAGATCCATAGATAGCCTAGTGATAACTTTCCCGGGAGATATGTTCAGCCGGTATCCTCACGTGTCTGAAGTAAAATACGGCCTCTTTTCTCTCCAGTGTAGTTTTCGTAACAGTTTTTCTCTGAACCCAACCTTTGTTGTCGTTCTCCGCAGTCACAAGATTTCACTCAGATAAACAAAACATCATAAAATGTACGATGAAAATAACACTTCCACATTTGGCAGCCTCCACTTGGCCACGGCCTGCTTAATGAAGCATTGTACCATTTATGTTAAATCGATAGAAAAGGGAGTAAACATGAATATCATTGGTACAAGTAATCATTTAGTACAAATGTTGATTGCATCTGTAGCAAAAGTCACTTCCATTTTTTTCGCGATTCTTCTGCAGTATGCATTACGATTTTTCTTAAGATCCCTGTTCACCCGAATAAAGTCGGTGTTTATCGTAATACTGGTGTTTTTGATGATGAGAATTGCAGACTTTTGGCGCGTATCCTGGGTCAACAAACATCGATTACTACGATTTTTTTCCCAACATCCACTGAACCTTGAAATACTGCTTCGCGTAAATGACTGTTTACAGGGGTTTGCGATCCATACAGTTTCAAACCTGTTGTTGAACACCGGCCCCACACCGATTTGACCCGTTGCTCAAAAGTCTGCATCGTCAGATGATCTCAGTGTAGGATCACTCACATACTACTCGTAACTTGGATTCGCGTTTCACTTACGCAACAAATGTCGGTTGCTAATGATTGCATTCTGTACCTTGGTTGACTTGCACCAGGGTTTGAACATTGAAGGCTCCGCGGGTGACAAAGTTAGAGAAGTTGCGGGCTATTCAATGGCAACGAACCTTGGCAAGCACCAGTCGAGTAACCACAAGGAGCACCAAGACGTGTAGGATTGTGAGAACGGATATGGTTGGGACTAGAAGGCGAGGAGTGTAAGAAAGACTAGTAAGTCTGAGCGATAGCCCACTTAGTCCTAACCACCCCACTCGATACAATCAACAGAGATGTCTTGATTATCCTGGTTAACAATCATTGCGGTAGGTTGTATTGTCTGTTCTATGAAATCAGAGACCGGGCACGTTAAGGATCTCCGATTACTAAGCAGGAGGCTGTATCTGGCCTCCGCATTTAGTCCTTTCAGACTTGTTTGAATTCATGGCTCTTTGTGCCTTCGTATGAAACTCGTTGGGTTGGGAATGTCCTCGCACTAATACAACACGTCAAAGTACAGTATCCTTGTGATGAATTCGGTATTTTTTCACAGTTAGGGTCATTCTTTGTCGTAATTACCTCTCAATTTATCTTTCTTTCGTATCCTTTTTCCCTCATCTCCTTTTATCCACAGAATTATCATCACCCGGGTAACCGCAGATATATCGTTGGCAAAACGATCGTTGCTCAACAATCCAACACGCCGTGCCATCATTGATAAATCCTCATCACGAAATCAGTCACTGGGTATGGGCTTTTATATTCACTAATCAACTGCCCCCACACCCCACGGTTGCGTCCCAAATTTGATGTATGTATACAGTGTGTTCAAATGTGGTGCGAATTTCTATTTTTCTTACTGATAACGATAGATATAGTTAAACCGACTTTCTCCGGTGTCAGGCAGGAAAAAATGCTTTGGATTTCACCATTGAAAAGACGATCATCGACAGTGAGATTTGCCAATTACAGATAATAGACCTCATATATAATTTTCAAACGGTAAAAATTGGCCATTTTAGTCCTCCCGGCTAGAGATAAAACTAGAACTCCCGACAGCTCCCACACACCCACCCATATATATATATATATATATATATATATATATATATATATATATATATATATATATATATATATATATATATATATATATTTATACTTGACTGAGATCAAGCAAGTTGCCAACGAAACAACAACTACCACAAAACAGAGGAAGGGGCGTATAATACAGTAAAACAGACAGTTAGCTAGAAAGAGAAAAAATGCTGATTTTTTGCATTCTCACCGTACACTTTTTGAAGTCTTTTTGTCATTTTGTTTGTCGGAATGACATTTCTATGATTGTGGTCCACATGCATGCTTTAACTATGAATCGAGATTTTGCGTGCGTTGTGAGCCCGAATACGAATGACTGTGTCATTAGGCTGAAGATAGCATGATCGCAGCGTTGGGGGTTTGTGATACCTCCTCCTTTCTCAGGACGATCCTAATTTCCGTACAGTTATATACCTCTGTACTATTATTACTTCAATCTCTCCTTCCTCCGCTTTACTTGGCACAGAGGTTCAACAAGAAATTGAGCGCATCTTCGATTTGGCCCGAACACAACAACTTGTCGTTCTTGACTGTGATACCATTAATCATCCGAGTCAGTTGGCTAAAACTTCCCTGGCTCCGATCACTGTTTATCTGAAGATTAGTTCAACCAAAGTGCTTCAAAGACTGATCAAAACACGAGGCAAATCTCAGGCGAGGAATATGAATGTTCAAATGGTGGCTGCGGAAAAACTGCTACAGTGTACAAATGTGAGCCAGTCAGATCGATTTTTTTTACCACCGATTTGGTTTTAGGCTGTGCTTTCCGACTGTGCTACATACGTATTAGATACGGTGTACTGAAGTCTTGTGGTCTCGATGAGATAATTTCATAACCTCGTTCCCTCTTATTTTGGTAAACGATACGGAAAAGAAGCCACAGCAACAGAATGTGAACTTTTCTGAGGCAAGCTGAAGCCCCACGTATGATCGCACTCTAGCGCCTCGATAAACTCCGAATTAAAGAATTCCCAACAGTGTCATGCTAACAGATTTCATTTGATATTGGCACCACATGGATGAAGTGAAGAGTTGACCGGTGCTGTATCCAGTAATATTCATGTGCGATGATACTTCGCACCCGTCGGATTCCAGTTCTTTACTACTGGAAGAATCGCCAGTAGCCAAAATTCAGATGTTCGTCCTGGATTAGAACGAAATGGATGGAAGATCAGCAAACACTCCAGAAATACTGTTACCTATCTGTAATACGCTTCGATCTGTTTTGGTATGAATTTTGTCTATGGTTTCTCTGGCATGATCCAAATGGATTCCTGTTCGCATTATTACTTGTTTATCAAAGACAGAGTTGCGCATGGGGCGAAAAGACCGATCGACTAGAGTGTAAATCTACGTGCGACATAACACGAAGCGGTCATAAGTCTGGTTTCACCATACTTATGGTGTTACTGGTCCTTATTGATTGCGAAATCTATAGAACGACTTGGCTTAAAAAGTGAATAAGTTTACTTCGGCTGAGCTTGATAGAATTTGAGGACCACTTCTCATCGACCACATATTACCAGTAATGGTAAGATTCGAAACGTCTGTACGTAGACCTTTTTATATTCTCATTTCTGATCTCTCCTGAGAAAACTACTCAGTTGAACGCTGGAGCTCACTTATTTTTTATTCCCATTTTTCGTGTCTGTTATCTGAAGGATCAATTTGATGTTGTCCTTGAGGAAAATCAATTGCCCGATGCGTGTGAGCATTTGGCGGAATATTTGGAGGCTTACTGGCGAGCTAGTCATCCGACTGGTGGAATCAGCAAAGCGGAACGTGTGCTCGGAATCGGCGGTGGTCCGAACGTCTCTGGTACTGGCTATCCGGCTGATACTTCCGAATCCGGTGTTCTAATCCAACGACGTCAGAGTAGTGTAATTCAGACTGCTCTGAAACGGTTTTCTCGAGCGGAACACGAGATGTTTGACCGGAATCCGTATAGTTCACAGTTGCAGCACCAACAATCAGTACAGCATCAATCGTCTGGTGGGACTGGGTCACATTCGCCATCGCAAAATCAGTGGTCAGATAAGGTTCGAGGAGGAAATACAACCGATTGCATGTTAGATCGTCCAGATTACTCACGTCGTGGACCTGAATCGCATCGAGACTACGAATCGCGAGATTCTTGGGATGAAGACGCAAATCCACAAGACGAAAGCCGCCAATGGGTTCGGAAAGGTCGTTACCCAGTAAGTCTCCTCATGAACTATTCGAATTTCCTGCTTGACTTGGTTCGTTATGATGTATTCATTTTGTGCTTGTTGAACCTGCTGGGGAATCGGGAAAACATCCCTGAAGCAGAGCTACTACTAAGTTTTGAATGTGCCAAGTCGAATCGGTCATTCAGTTATCAATAAGCTGCCACACCACATGGGGCTCAGGTTTTTAGCTGACTGAAATTTGAAAAAAAGTCTGGCATAATTGATTTGAGGTCAACCGATCAGACTAGTTGGCCTCTTGGCAGACTAATCGACCCGATGAGGCATTCGAATCTGGTTGGACATTCAATTTCGAGATTTTTCTACGTTTCCTCAAAGTATCACGTCGACAGGAGCGAGGTGCTCTGTTTTCCAACTCGGACGTCAAGCCTCCCCTTGTTTATCTGTTGAGTGATTATTTCCGTAACCATCAACAATCCACCCGTTACAATAGCGCCAGCTCTTTTGCTACTTCTACCGTTGGTGTCCCTCAAGGGGTCATATTATCACCGTTTCTATTTTCAGCCTACGTATCTTCCACCCCTCCCACGACAACAGCCTCCTAATCACATACGCTGACGATATCATTCTTGGCTCGCCATATTTCTGTAACCCCTGTTTTCCGACCATTTGAAGTGGCACCGCAGAACTTTCTGGATGGTCCGCTACACAGTTGTGTGATTAATCCCCTCAAATGTGATGACATTTTGTTCTACCTTATGAGAGGCGATAAGTACTCCGATTTCACTGACTTTTGCATTCCAATATCAAATAATGCGAAACCACTGAATCACCCAAGTTTAGCAGAGTCGCTTTGTGTGATATTGGACCGAAGCCTTGCCCGGTCACGGCACATAAGCCACATTTTTACAAAGATCAGAGGCTAATCGTTTCATGTGTCGCATCTGAAATTCCACTCTGTGCCGACACATCTTATCAAGCGCTTTGGTTTTTCATGTATTCTACCACACAGGCTTTATGCCTCCTGTTATTTTCCCATGACTGTTGTCGAAAGACTTAAAAGTAATCCTTAGATCTCTCAAGTTCTTATACTCTTGTAGTGGTATACCCAGACATCCATTCACTCAATTTAACTCTCCTCAACACGGTAAAACTAGCCGGTTGTTGTGACTGAATGAACTCCGTGACCCAACCAACCGATGCACAGGTGCCCATATTTCTTGTGTCTATGGGTATACATCACACATATGTGGTTTAAGAATGGTCCATTCATCAACGGTAATTCGGCTCGAATTGGGAATACGGATTGTTCTGCGGTTGACATCGTTGTTAGTTTTATTTTGTGCGCCTTCGTGTTCTCCGATATGGTCGAGCCAGATACATTAAGGATATATTGTCTCAATCTACGAAAGACATGCGAAGGATTTCATCGCGCACATCCTGATCTGCCAAAACCATCGGTGAAATTTTGTGCTCGTGTTGGTCAGAGACTTACAACTTGCGGCAGCGTTTATCCTCAAAAGCCTCCCGGGCGCTCAAAAACAGCCACCACTGTAACTCAGATTGACGATCTAGAAGACTTGGCTACGGAACCGGGCAATTTCCTTCGAACAACAGCCGGCAAACTGAGAATCTCCAAGGGCTCCGTTAGAAATATCTTGAAGAAACAAGGCTTCAAAAGTTATAGACCCATCCAGTACAAACCCTGTTTAAAAGAGACTATACTGAACGGATGGAATTCTGTGATTGGCTCCTGTGTAGGCTATCAGTTCAACCAAAGTTATGCCTTGACATTATTTCCACAGATGAATCCACATTCCACCTGCACAACATCAAAAAATATCAACGCGTTAGGAGTTGGCACAAACAGAATACCGTCGACTACTACGAAAGTAATAGACAAGATTTAATAGTGAACGTTTGGTGCAGCATCCACGGTTCCCGAATGGTTGGCCCAGTGTTGCTTCTCAACAAGGTGGATGCAACCATCTATCTGCAGGCGATGAAGGAGACACTTTCTGGATACCTACAAAGTATACCTTTACCCACCCTGTCAAGAACATTCTTCCAGCAGGACGGAGCGCCAGCACATTCCGCAAACGTAGTAGCCAACTATCTTGATAAGGAATTCCCGTTGAAATGGATCGAACGGAAGGGACCAGTACCACGGCCTCTAAGGTCTCAAGACCTAATTCCGTTAGATTCTTTTCTCGTGGGGCTATATCAAGAAAACAGTTTACGACCCCAAGCCAGAAACTCTGGATGGATTGCAGTCCCGAATCCAATCTGTTTGCAGAGAGATTCCAACAACAATGCTGGCGAGTGTTCACGGTAGCGTGGTTCGGCGGCTACAGATCTGCATGGCACATGACGGTGGCGTTTTAAACGTCTATTGCAACGGGAACCACAACACAAATCTTCACCAGAACACAATACACTGGTTCTATTCAGAACTAGAAAACGATTACTCGGTCTTTTAAAGGCCAAAACAACCGGGTTGGATTATTAACTACGTCGTATTGTTATTCAAGTTTGTTACCGTTTAGATTTTTAGAGGCGGGAGCAACTGGTCTACGTGACTACAAATTAATTAGTACCAGCGAAATGACTGTCTGTAGGTGAACTGTCGCCTTTGAGAAGTACCACTACGGGTTGGCATGAGAAAGTGATAATTGCGGTGTGTACTTGTAGGTGCAAATGTGCGCTGACTGCAACACACATACAGCGATGAGATAGTCTTGAGGATACCTGGTTGAACCCAGTCCTTGGGAGAGTTTCATGCACCGGAAAACCAGTTGCGTCTAAATCTGAATTTGTGCAGTGGGCTAAAGTTGAGTGATGCTACTGCTTCGCTGATGTGAACGAGGTCATCTGCTGAACGGCACACGGTGCGCAATAAACACAGAAAAGTGTGTGGGGATCTTAGAACTTCTACTATTGCCAGTCTGTAGATGACGGTTAGAAAACGACACAGTGGTCCTCTTGGGACAGCAGGATGAAAACAGCATCATGCCAGGATGCAAGTAAATAATGTTTCCGTACCTTGCCAGGTGCACGCACTACGATAACCACCGTTTAATGCGACTAACACTCAATAAACTCAGCGACTGAAGATTGATAAATGTCTGAGAACGAATTCGGGGCCCACCTCGATGTAAAGCGATAATTCCTCGATCATAAGCGGTGGTGATAACCATGATCTATCTTAATTTACGTCGTGCGTAGATCACACGATAAAAAAAGTTATCATGGTGTCTTTCGAAATCTAGGGCGGATGCACCTCTATAGAGATTTCATGAGTATTTCTGTGGGCACGGTGCTAGACGGGGGTTCGGCAACGGCCACCTGCAACAGAAAACGCGGTGTAGATCTAGATCGAAAAACGACATACTGGTTCTCTTCAGAACCGGAGAACGATTAGTCGGTATTCTTGAAGATGTACACAACCTGGTCACCTGCTCCACTGTTTACCATTTTCTACTTCAACCAGCGATCTATCTCTGCTACTAGTGGGACCAAGGATATATTCATCATCTACCTATGAAGCATACGTACAGCCAAAACATTAGCTTCCCAGCCTAGAATATGTCCCTCTTCATAGATCTCTCACAGCTGTTGTTTCACGGTCCTCTTTCGTTTACTAGTCACTCTATAGTTGTGTTAGTCTTTTTACCAGCACCCTGAAGGTAACCTGTCACTTCTGTTGCACCATGGAGACTATTTTTGTGCCCAATGGCAAATTAGACTCACTCCATCAGAAGTCTATATTTAAGCCAAAGGAGTGCATCACAAATTCCATGATGTTGGCGTAAACCATTAATCAGATTTGTTAGGCGTTTCGGACCACGTATATTTCGTCACGTTTCTTTTTAAGCATGATGCAAAAACGTCTTGTGGTGGATCACGTGAAAGGTTAACACAATGTACAAATGATTCGACCATGTAAGTTTTAGACGGCGAATTACATCTAAGTGATAAAACGAAACAAATCGATCAGTAATTTACTCATTAAAGTCTAAAAATGGACTATTTAAAACTAGTAGTATACGTTGGCTAGAAACTGAGTGATAGAATAATACCGTGAAGAATCTGTCATTGAAAGTAATTAAGACGTCGTGACCACAACCACGTAGTAATTAATCGCGATTGGCGAAGGGGGTCAAATAAATGGCTTCCGATAGACGGCGGGCTACTATCTACACCTAATATCTGTCGAAATTTTTTTCCGGTACACAAATAAATGCATCATTGCAGTCCCGACTACAAATACTAACGGCTTTGTATTCCCTGTAGAATGAAAAACTAAATGGTGCAGGACTTAAGTGACGATAGTAAAGCTTACCGCGCCAGTTGTTCTCATCTCAGGATGTCCGATGCGATAGGATTTTTGAACACACAAGTCAAGAGTAGTAGATTGCACGATATACTCCGGAGCATTTCGCTACGCCTCTACTAGTGCGTACTTCAGTCAAAGAGGTTGATTTTACAGTCTTTTAAATATCTGCCAGGCAGTTAACATGTATTGTCATCATGGATGCCACTCTAGCACAATCCGAGGTATTTTCACGAAAGAGGAGTTGATTATATAAACATGGTAACGCTGAGGATGAAATGAGGGCAAATTCAGTTTTCATCCTTGGCGACAACCCGTCTGGGCCACTGACTTTATCGGATTTTATCTTCATTAGCGCCCCACACACTTAGAAGGAATATACCACGTATGAACTCTTCGTTTAGGGTCATTGTGGAGTCTAGAGCCATTAATATAAACGAAATATCGGTCAAGTTCGCTGATTTGCTTCTCTATCATCCAATTTACGCGCGCATTTTTTTAACCGACTTTATTATTTACTTCGTGGTATTTGCATTGTTTTGCGTACCAATAACCCTTTAGACGATGCGTTGCGAAATTCGATCTCCCCATGGTGTCCCCAGATATTTGTCTACACTCACCTTCCAATGTCATTTTTTCCCGCTGGATGGAGCCACTGTTTAACTGGTAGTGGTCAAATGGTTATCGTCATGGCATTTGGACAATAACTACCTGGGTTCGATTGTCGCCACTGCCGGTCAGTTTCCCATTTGGCAGTCCATTACTAACCGCGGCCACCTTCCTGAGTTGTTGTGCATCGTTGTATAACAGGTATAATAAGTGAAGTACGAGAATAAATTTTTTTATAAAAATAAACTTCAGTCATCCGTGCTAATTGTGGTACCTCCGGTGGAAATCCTGACCATATACCTTCTTGCCCTTCGTCGACTAGCCTCCAAGTTCCACCGAACCCGCTACCACCGCAGATGCTTTTCTTCGTCCTCGGCGCCGGTTCAAACTAGCCACGTGCGGACGCCGATATGGATAGGACTAGGGGCTTTGCTCGTACACTTGAGTCCTTTGCCATCGAGATGCGTTGAATCTATGAGACTCGCATTCAATACACCAGTTCCATTATCCGACTCATGCCCCCATATAATCGCTCTTCTAATCTTCACTCACGCCTCTCTGGGGACTCTCACATTTCAGTGTCTGGCCCTGCTGGCACTGGTGTCCTCTTAGTTGCTAGAAGGCTAGAGTGAGTCAACTGTCAATGATCGAAATGCATTTCGGAGGCCCTTCAGGATCATACTTTTGTCGTTCAAAAAGTGGTGACTGAAATTTGGCTCTGCTCTAACCATCGCCTGTTCCTCGCCAGTACAAAATTCAGGCGTTCTTATCGCCCATACGCCACGTGTCACTCTCTTTTCGAGTCGCTAGTATATATTGCTTCGACGAGTGTTCGAAATGCTTGTTACAACGACGGTTATACCGCAATAAGCTTTCCCAACCAGGCTGCTCATCCGTTTCACAAAACGCGCCAGCTGAAAACCCGTAATCTGCCCCGCCCGACATCCATCGGCATTCGTCACATCAAGAATGTTTTGCATTCTGCAGGTCGAATGAGTTGTGGTCTGTCACGCGCGTCGTGACATCCTAAACTTATGCTGAATCTTTGCGCCTTCTCGATGCACCCCATCCGTTTTCCAAAACGCGCTAGCTGAAAATTAAAATTTACAGTAATGTTGGACAATAATACTATTTTATCTTTTTATAGTAATGCGGAAGGGAGTCGCGACCAATTAGATTCGACCGAGTGGGAAACCGACTGGCGGCAGTCCAAATCATCAGTAAAGAACCACTTGGTGTTGGTGGAACGATCTGTGAAGCTGACGGTCCGCTGGTTCACAATCAACAGCTGTTTCAGTTCCTTCCACAGCTCTTTCGGCACTCGTCCCGTGGTCTGTTTCACTAAATTCACCAGCTGTGGCGCAAGTTCACAGGGGAATCCAAATATCCGAATACCTCCACCAAGTCATTCAGTGCCTGTTGAATTGACTGTGTATTGCCACTCAGCAAAGCGATGTAAGCGGTAAACTCTTCCCTGGGAGGAGTTCAATTCCAAACAGGGCGTTCCATAGTGCAGTTGGAAAGAAATGTGGATTTTAGGGCAGCCTTGTCTGATTCTGCTGGAGACTACAAAAGGGGCGGTAGCATGCGGCCACAAAGCTGATCGGCGAATGTATCAAACACACAGGGCCGTGGGTTCTAAACGGTATGCAATCCGGTGCGGTAAATAAGCGGCAGCTGTAATCAAAGTTGTTCTTACCCTTATGCACAAACCAGTCAGGTTAAATAGCCTCGTTTTAGTGTGAACAAACGGAGAGATAAAATTATAATAGCTTCCAAAATATGAAAACTGGACCGGAGGGATAGGTGCTAATTTACTGGTGGGTAATATTGAAACCAAGTTGAACTACTTTACTCTAGAATCGGGTGTTAAGGAAAAAGTACCTGAACGGCAATAATCACTCATTCCTTTCGGTTACGAGATATTTTTGAGACTAATATCGATGAACCTCGCAGTCTGTACTTATTTGCAGACTAAATAAACCGCATTTACTTGGTTCGGGGAGCAACCGTACGGGTTTAGAATCAAAGCGACTATTTTGTGAGATCATTTGGTTTGTATCGCAGTGGAGTCAGCAGTTTGCCTCACGGTTTTTCCATAAATGAACGTGCGGTTGAATCATCTAGCGCCCAAACTCCTCCAAACGTTGGCGTGGTCCTGCAATCGAGTGGCTTCCCACATCGCCGTGATTCAGGCGACTGGTCCACCGTTGACTCGGACACTTTTTCAACCCAAACAAATAAGGGCAAACGTGTAATCTCCAGTCTGCCGAACTCTACTATTGTGGTGGAGTACGCGTACTACTTGCTGACTTAGCAAGTAGGTGGTTTCTCGGAACACAATTAAGGACTTTTATGGATAACCAATGAACGTGACTACATCGGACTAACCGAAAACAGTAAGATAAATGAAGGCATATGAACCACATAATTCCATCCCCCTTTCGGATTACGACTGTTTTAAGTGGACTGGATCGCTGGTATGCAAATAAGCATTGTTGGTACCTTTTATTTTAGTGTCGTCCGGACCGGTAGTTTTCAATAAACAATTCTATTCACCAGGCTCGTCTCCTAGATTGTAACACTATGAGTGAACTGTGCTCTATTTCTAATAGAAACCTTACTTTGCATTCAGACATAGCACCCGTAATGGGAGGCTGTGTACAAGTCCGCCCAGTTCAATCAATTTGACGGATTTGCAGCAGCTTAGTCGCGCTCCTTGGATTTAGTTACACCACAGTCCGTCACACGTTTGCGGAGTTTGCAAATGGGTCAGAAGATATTCAGGATCTTTTGCGATTGTATCTGCGGTCGTCCATAGTCTTCGTTCTGAATGCAATGAGTCCCACAAGAAAAGTCGGTTTTTTTTCATTCCCTGCCGATTTGTCATACACTGCGAAATAACGAAATTCCTGTCATGATCCGTACTTGCACTCGAGAACTAGTACTATCGCAACGAACGCAGAAAATGCTTCGACCGGAACTAGACGCACGAAAGGAATGAGAACACCGGCTGAACTGGAACTCAATTCGAAATTGTACTCTGTACAATCGTTATGTACAAGCATTTGAGGATGTAATAAAACAACACAAAGGAATGTCATTAACAGTCATCACAATTCCACAACTGCGAGGTTCAGTGTGCTGTGTGAGAAAATACAAGTACTCTGGTTCTGAGAGTATTGTGGTGATAAACAGGATCTAAGTAAATCGATTACAGTACACTCAGTCGTGTTGATGCAGGGAAAGAACGATCCCTGCTGTTACTTTTCTCCAGCTAGCATCGTTGAAAGTGCTGCAGAACTTGTCACCATTCCATAGCTTTTATTATCCTTTGGTCGCGTTTGCTTACCTCTATTCATCGAACAATTTATCGCGTCGTCTACCTTTCTCATTACCTTTAATAGCCTCATCCCTCCGAAACCAACTACCGTGACTCCTATAGGAATGATCCGCGGGGTTGGTCCCCGGCTAAACGGAACCAATATGAACAACATAGAGTAGACTATTCACCTTCCATTCAAGATGTAAGTTTCACTAGGTTTTCGTGTGTTAGCGGGCGTCCGTTTGTCTCTTGTCGTTGTGTTCAAATTACATCCCGGTCGTATAAACTCTCAAATTGTCTCCATCGCACTACATTTTCTTTGCTAGCGATCGGCCTCTGATGTAGTCGCCCAACCTGTAGCCCTTGTTATTGCATTTGAATACTCGCGGTCGTGTTCGCTGCTCAAGTCGATTGGTGGTGGTTTCCATGAGTTCAATCATCGATACGCAATGCTCAGAGACCATACCTTCTTTCACCGCCCCTTAGTTCTAGTGGGAAAACACTTCTGCCTTCGAACCATCTCGATTTATTAGTACCAAAAAGACAGTTGACATAAGATGCTCGGTGGTCATAGCCAAACTCTAGCCCGCAAGATTATTGGTCCACCGGTTATTCACAACCAGCTCTTCGGAATGGTTGGTCTGGTTGCAAACCCAATTGGTTGGTTCGGTTCAGACAACAGTTGGCACGTAATCCGTCCCTTGGTTCGCATTGTTGGCTCTAATTCTGTCCTCAATCCAGAACAGGCTAAGACGTGCTGTCTGCTGTACGAACCAGGTCCTCTATTGGCAATGTGCTAACCCATGCCGTCACGCCTATCTCAGAGAGAGATGGTCAGCCTAGATATCAAGTCAACGAACACCTTATGCACTCGATAATTGCTGGTCTGCAGAGGAATCCATAGATAGCGGTTAAGCAGGGCGTAAGTAGAATGTGAACAGAAAACAAGAAAAATAAATAGGATGGTTAAATGCATTTGGGCTAACGACAGAAGTGGGCGTCAAGCTCACGTACTATCCGCTTTCAGCTCACAATTGGGCGAATAATACAAGAGATAACGCTGTTTCTACACGCAGATGTGCGAGAGAGATCATTTTTTAATTTCCGACGAGTGAATGTTAGAAACGGCTTTGGAGAAATGAGTTGAAGACAGTTTTCAGTACCAGATAATATCCTTTTAACAAGTTTCTGATAACTATCCAAATGCCCGCAAATCATCAAATCATCAAGGTAATCTCTGTTAATGCTTCTACTACGAGAAAGCAGTTTCAGAGATCTGTAAATAACATCAGAATCTGTTTTTGTTAAATCTTGGGAAGATAACAGAAAAGCAGTAATGCCAATGGGTAAGCACGAAAGAGGTGACAATCTGAAGCACCGGATCATAGAGGACTATGAGTTTTCCGGGCATGAATGGTTGGAGCGTATAAAATAATCTTCAGCTTAGTTGCGTACGATGTGTTGTGTTGACTTGCGGTCCCTCAAAAAACCCCGAAGGATCGCGCCAGCCAGAGATTGACTGAGGGGTCTGTCTGTTGATAATTTTTGTGCCACTCTCCTAGGACCGAGTACGTAAACCCAGATGGTGAGTGCACTATTTCTGACGAAGTGTGGAGGATCGTGTGCTGTGTTTGAACCAGCCGAGTGCCCAACGCCAACAATCCAAATGGTGACCATGCTGGTTGAGCAAAATCTTAGCGTTGGGTAGAGTAGGGGGTTTAGCAAGGGAGTCATCTGCTCATGAGTTTGAGGTCAAGACAGGTTCTTTAGAAGTTTGTCTTCATGGGTGAAAATTGCGACGTTACCGGGCGTGTTTCTGCGGTTCCTAAAGTCGCGAAGAAAGCCCTGTTTGGGGCAGAAATGGTTGATAACGAAACAAACAAGTTCCAACGTTGGTACTTGTGCTTCCTCAAGACCAGGCAATATCCTGAAAACGATACCATTTCATGCGTCTCATCTGGTATGGCGGACGTTGAAGAAGCCCCAAGGACTATTCCTGTCCCCGGCTGTTCAAATTCTGAGAATGAGCAGAATGTTCCCTTTCACTGCAGAGACCACAGAAACGGACAAAAATTGCGGCAAGCATCGTACCAAACTCGACAGTCGAAAGGGCGAATGCATGAAATAAATAAGTCTCACCAGAGATTGAATCTCCGTAGCTTTACCGAAAAAACTGGCTGGTTTGTCCTTAGTGAACAGACAGCAATTTCAAACTACGAATCGGAAACAAGTAGTTTTTTGTCCTGTAAATAAGCACTTACGGTATATGAACGAATTACTCTTCGCAGTAGTAGTTGCGTAATTTGAGTGCATACCACCGAATGAAATCAGAACGCCGTCTGTTACTTGTCTTACACAGGTCAAAAGTTTTTCGCCCTACTACCGCTGTTTCTGGCCTCTTGGTATGGTATACAAAATTTTACCTGTATACTTGTTGTTATCCTTTAAAAAATTATTCATTCAATCTCATCGCTTGTAAATTCAACTTTCACGTAACTCCTTCTTTTCTCGTCATCCCGTTATAGCCTCATAAACGACGGCTCAACCGATACGATGGCGTGCGAAGTGATTCACTGGCATTCTGAGATGCTTTATCTCACTCACTCAATCACCTGACCTTCTTGTGACTGATCTCGTGTGTTTCTTGTGCGTAGACAGAATCAGTTATTTCCAGTATTCCACCATCCAACATAGAGCAGCTTTGACTGCCCCACTCGTACAACGCATAATATTGACATCCACATTCCATCAATTATCAGTTTCTGGCATTCCGACTAATGCATTTACTTGAGATTTGGATCACGTTTTTTCCAGCCGAACCGCGTTTTTTCTTTTTCCTTGCATTCCGTTCGAGTCTCTTACATTTGTTTCAGTCTTGGTTACAGGTCCTTGTTTAATGAAATTCTTTTGAACCCCGTCCTTCACTGTCGTCTAATGTCTACTTTCTTTTGTTTTTTCTCATTCAATTTTAGAACACAATTCGATAAAATTCCCTGTTAAAATGACGGTTGTTTCAACGGGTACATTTTATTGTGTGCCATGACGACGAGACTGCAACTTGGCGTGTTGTGATGGCTTCATGCCTCCACGACCCAAAGAACTATGCAGAATGGCTTCGTTAAACCGGGGGTGCAATCATGCCGGTGGTAGTCGAGTGGTTTAGAGCGTTGACTTACTGCCTCGGAGGTCTGAGATTCGAATCCCCGCCATCACCGATTACTTTGGTGGTAGACGGTAATCCACCGTCATCCGGATCGTTGCCACACCTGACTTATTGAGACCTTATATGGTTCTACGCCACTCCAAGTCTCAGGGTTTGGTTGCCGGCTATCCCCAGTAGTGCAGTGGGCCTCCGTGGCAATGGGGTGATTGCCCCATTACATTGCACTCATGCGCAAACATGTTATAAAGAAAAAATGCCTGATGGGCCGATGGATGGAGACCAGACGAAATCCAGTCTCTAAACCAGTTGATCGGCAACATGTTTCTAACCACTAACCCCTAGAGTGGACACTTCAGCGAATAAACACGGAGAGAAGCAGTGTATCAGTCCAAAAACCTCCTCTGGATGGACGTAAGAGTGGAGCACCTAGGGTTTCTTCCGACGGTTCATTGGGCAGTTATAACGTGAGAATCAAACCGGTTCCAGACCCGGTCGTGGTTGTATTGATCGAACATAATGAAATTAACAAATACGTACATGGTGACAACTGGACACAAGTCATATTTTTTGATGGCTTTCAAGCATTCACTTACTTGTCGCGCACCAATGACATCCAAATAGAGTCCACGTCCAGAAAAAAGTCAATTCCAAAGACCGAATGATGGTCGCATTATTCCGAGACGAACACTGCTTATGTAATTGTTG
The DNA here is from genome assembly GCA_948099385.1 of Fasciola hepatica. Taxonomy (NCBI): domain Eukaryota; kingdom Metazoa; phylum Platyhelminthes; class Trematoda; order Plagiorchiida; family Fasciolidae; genus Fasciola; species Fasciola hepatica. Next base: position 22,296,204 of record CANUEZ040000142.1, read on the forward strand.
CGAAACAGGGCTATCGTATCCACCGGTAGTACTTCAAACGGAGGAACTGCCAGTATGGTGACTGCCTTGGCGACGACTCCGAGAGTCAACGTCGCGGTGTAGTCTCCCGATGGTTGACGGGAAAATGAGCCGGCGTTGTGTGCACCTGTGACAGCTGTATAATCTTTTTAAGTATTGCCTTTCACTTAGCCCAAAATTTACATATCCACCGGCGCCTACATCTTTTGGATTCTCCTTGGTGTCTCCAAAAAGACCTCGGATCCAATGGGAAATCAAGCTTTAACTGTCTCAGAGCTCGTAATAAAATCCTAAAATTGGCCATCGATGAGTGCAGTTGAATTGCAGCTTGCCTCTCAACATCCCTGGCCAAAGCAACAACCGGAAAATATAAATTTAAAAACCCAGTTACCTTCTCTAAACGTACTTACTATTTTGCTCGGTGTCTTAAATTTAATTTCTCTAACCCTGAATGATCATTCTGTTGCACATATCGTTGATCATCATGAAACTAATCGTTCGTAAAAGTGGTCGCAGCCAAATCAGTTGATACCGATTCCTTGTTTGGTACGCACGTGGTATCACCCATCATATTCTCATAACTGTTTATACTTAAAAGTTTAGTATGCATTGCCTGACAGCGGTACAGGTATTAGCAACTATGACTTGTTCCTCCGCAACTGCTACAGGTGAGTCCTTCGTTGTTTCAGGACTGTGGATGTCATCAATTAAATCATCTGACTCGTTATTCGTTGAACCGAAACAATGATTAAAGAGTTATAACAAACTTCATAGCAGCTAACTTTGTACATCGTCACTCTGCATGAGGAATGAATTGAAGTCATCCGTATTGACCCTGTTGACTGCGATCTACTTCTTGCACCTCCATATTGTAGTTCTGGAATAGCCAAGCAATTCAGGGTGTGTTATTGCACATATAGATGGAGAGATACGTGAGAACGAATCGCATATGTCCATCGAAGAATCACAAAAATCAACTAAACATGGCGCAACAAACTTACCGAAATGGTAAAGTGGAGCAAGTTCCGACCCGGGCTTGGCGTAATACAGACCTGAAACAGCTGACAGTTTAAATTTTACATTTAAATGGAACAAAACATCGCAAAAGGGTGCTTTATGGAAGTGAATTTTATAGAATTATATTGGTAATTTTTGTTGAAACTTGTTTTTCTTGGTCAAATCTCGGTATTTAGCTCTCCAGTTATTGGCTTAGTCGTTGCTGATTGTTGATTGGGTGAGTGGTCATATGTAACCCGCTACCCTAAGTTCGATGGTCACTTGCCATTTCTTTCTTACACTGACTGGTTCTCGATATGGAACGAAGCATCGCTGATGATTTGGCCCAGATCTGTGAAACGGTTAGGAAGATGTACCCGAATTTTGATGCATTCAGATCTGATTTTCGGGACTTCCAATCAATCACTTGTCCGAGTTTTTACGTATACGATTCACGAACGAGGGAAATGGCAAGTAAACGAGGTATTATTTTACCACCTGGCACGCATTACTATTCCATCAAATATTGCTACGTCCATCGGAGAAGGAGAAACTGCTCTGGAAGGAGTTAGTTTGTTTCGTTATTTGTTTCTAATGGAAACTGTTCGGAGATGTCCCAACCTCGGTTGCCGAGCATTCGTCTCGGTGCGCGCCGTCGGCTCACCCTACATGGTGTCGCAGCGGCCAATGGTTCATAACCACGACTTCCAACGAGGGACCGGGGGTTATTACGTCCATCTAGCCCGATGACCAACGCGGAGGACAACGTGACTGTTAACATTTTGATTACCGTGTTGCTTCCTTGAAGCCATTTTGTTGTTGCCTTCTCAGTTCTCTTGCATGTGAGTCTTATTTCACGTGCACAACCATGGGTATACCAGCTTCATATAGGGGGCGATCATTTGCGTGAGTATTACTTCGCGTGAAACGAATTGGATGGGTGTGGTGTACAGAAAAACCCGTGCTTTGCCAAATATTTCGTGGTCGACTGACGCTCGACAGCTTCAAAAGATGGAAAGGAAGTGGCATTCGATTCCATCCGTTAGCAATTTCAGGTAAGTTACAGTAATCCTATGTACGGGAAGTATTGATAGCAGAAGCGGCGTTCTCTTTTAGGTTTAGACAAGAGGATCAGCTTGTTAGTTCAGTGACACTTTGTTGCTAGACTTGGATGAGAGCTCATAGAATGGAAAATAACTATGGGTGCGAAGCCTAGCCATTCGGCGTCACTGGGCCGGGGTTCAGGAACCCATTGTGCAAGGTGCTATAATGGAAGACATGAGACAATCTGTATCCATCAAACGTCTGTCTATTAGCCACAATACCATGGGGACTATGGTCCAATATAGTATATACATACATTACTGCTCGGTGACCGGTGGACGCGAAACCAAACTTACGGTAAATGACCGAGGTCGGTCTTGAAACGAGTCTTTATTCTATCATAACTCGGGGATACCTGCTCGATTCCCATCGACCACTTGCGTAACTCCTTATGCCAACTGTGTACCAGCAGGTAGAAAAAAGACTATCGTGTTCTAGCAGTTATTCCTTCCGCCCAACTTCACTGAATCAGATCATTTGCATTGTTGCGTCTACGTCAGACCATGGCGGAAACCAATTGTCCCTACAACAAACAAAGCACAGCCCTGTGGCATCGAACAACATACAAACTGCCTAGAGCTGAGTGCTGATTGGTTATGTTTGTATATAATATGATTCATCATGCAGCTTGAACGCTCAACTCACCATTGAAAAGCATGGAAGCACTGTACAGCTGTTTTATCCTTGTTGGGAATCATGGGCAGTGCACATCCACCGAGCCCCCACGGGGACTCGAACCCGGGATGAACGATCGTGAATTGAACACCTTAACCGCAAGGCTATCCTGGTTGGCTCTCAACGGTTTGTCTGAAGTAATTTTTGGTCATAAGTTTACACTTTCAAACTCAGTCACCTCCAGGTCTTTACAGACCGAATTTCGACGCCAAACTGGGCTGAACGCATGTGCTGAATTCAGCTTCCCGGCATTCACCGTAACGTCATACGACTAAGGCAACATGGACCAATGAAATAAGAGTATCAATCAGTTCTGCGAGAAGCACTTTGTTTACGGGTAACACTTGTCCGCCCGTGATAGTCGCCTTGAGTAAAGATTGATGCTTATTGGACAAAAGTACCCAGTCAACGAAACAGTCCAAAAACAGTGGCAAATCCGTCACAATTTAGTCCCGTTCGAAACACTCCGGGGACATTTTTGAACACAGTGAGAATGCATCGGCGTACGTGCTTTACTTCGAAATTTCGGTGAGCTTGGCTATATTACTTCATCTTGAGGTGCTAGTTAGAGAACTTTCATATTTTCAATAGGGAGAATGACGTGGTCTGTGAATACCCCCGAAAATTACTCGGCACGACGCGAGTACTTTCTGGTGCCAAACATCCCTGAAAAACGTGGCATTTTACAACGAAGTCAAGATGTACTTCCACGTCATGAACCGTGCTTGAATCAACGTGCGAAATTCCCCAAATTATGCCACATCAAAGTGGCCCCAAAATAGTCTCCTGAAGGACCTTTTTGGGACTACCCAAGCAGCGACCGCAACGTTTGCCCTGTTGGGCTATGGTTGGTTGAAATTTAGTATTCATGGTCACAGGAATCCTGCCCAGCAGTTGTATCGCCGTTTATGCGAGCGGATTACTTCGAACAACCCGGATTCCACTGCCCACATACAAGATGACGTCGGACAACCAATTCACCGGTTCCGTGGATACAAAAATGCTGTTCTATTGAACCACATTATCTTTTCTCCCAGCCCACCAAACAACATCGCCATCGCCATGGTAAACCGGTTGAGATTGTCGACATATGTGAGGCATCGGTTAGTGTGAGGTATTTTAAAAACCCGTGTCAATTTTTCAGCAAACCCATGCGGTCTAACCACCTGTACATATATTTAGTTGACGGTTTGCACGATGATGTTGTAAAACTTCCTGTTAGAAGCATTGTGTGTAAGTGCTTTCCCATTACCGTTGACATTCTTCGTGTAATCGTACCCATATTACACACTTTTAACTATTGATATTTCACTTTTTGATATGACTGGTACTTGAAATTTATAATGAATAATAACTCCGCGTAATGCCAACTGCTAACTTTTTTAGATGTACTTAGTAGTTGTTTTCGTATGTGATAAATCTGTGGCCATCGTCCACAGTAACTGGCTGGTTGATGATAAAAGAGTACGTTAGCCCAAGTCGTCAACCTTTCAGGTATATCAGAGATTGCTGTTGGAAGGTTCGAAATTGGAGGACAGTGTTCCAAATTACGAATTCCATGAGGTATATCATTCAGGTAAATTCAGAGTATACTCTTATGCTGTCAGATAACCTGAAGGATGCAATGGATTTCGACAGAAAGTTTATCGGCGAAACCGGCAGGTCAGCGTCGTCGGATGACACATCACCGATGACGCCCTTCGCCGAGCGCTATTCCGTTCGCTGCAGGTGAGATATCACTTTATTCCTTATTCTTCAAGGGTACCCATTGCTTTCACATCAGGTGAGAGTTCTGTGGAACTCCCTATACCTCAGCGAATTCGTATGGAATCTCCCGTACCGTTGCCAGTGTCTCCAGGACCAGTTTTGGACTTAGCCCACCCCTCACCTAGGTAAAGTAAATGCAGCTTTCCTCATCACGCCTCTACGTAGTCCACCAAAATTGACAGATGAGGGGAACCGCGGAAGTATGGAGACAGAAGCTGCATTCAACACTCCGAGGTTAGTGGTTTTATAGATCAGGCGATAAGAACATTTCGTATAGCTCGTCCCACCCACTAACCACCAGTCAGTCGGCCGGTCAAATGCAGGATTTCCTACAAAGATGGCAAGGTGATTCATCTATCAACACCACTTATGATAATCAGACTATATGAAACGTATTCTCTCCTGTTTAAATGGTCTGCGGATCGACCATTCTTTGCTAATGGGGAAAATTGACGGTTTTATCAGCCGTAGTGAGAGAGGGGTGGCCTCCACCTACGAGCCGTTTCAGGCTAACGATGAAGCTCAACTAAATAAGTTGGAAGGTGACCTGAAAATCAATAGAAATTTTAACTGCACAGTGAGTTGCATATTTCGTTAGGCTTACAAATTAAGGTGAACGTGTAGCGGCTTCGCAGACACCAAACTCAATAAAATGCAATCGCGAGCTTAGAGCTTAGGCGCGCCTTGTTTAAGTCCGCCTGGTTCCGAAAAATGACTACCGCTTTGAAAAAAAAAACTTTCGACACGCCACGTTACAAAACGGCAAGGCGCGCTCCAGCTCATCAGCTCTGGCCATTAGCTCGATCAGTCTCCCTTATCCTGTACTCTATACAGGACATCATTATAATTACAAAAAACCATCAATCGCTGTCGTTCTGCGTTTTCATTCGCTGGACGGGAAACGTTTCCGCCATTCGTGCTTGCGACCAAATTGGTGAGCCAGTTCTAAGTTATTAATAATTTTTTTAATTCTTATAGCGTCCGTGCCCTTCAACGTTCCTCTCGTTTTCGTTGTGCATATACGTACTGAGCTTTTACTGGTGTTTGATTTCGGTCTGTCATCGTATATTTATTTTGCTGTTTATTTGATATGGACGACGCTAAGTAAACTATGTCCGACCCCGCGGTGCCTGAAACGCTCTCTATTGTGCGCCCAGTGAAGGCGTTACCGTTTATTCCGGGTAATCCCTCCCTTTGGCTGACTCATCTGGAAGCACAGTTTGCTGTTTCCAGACTCACCTCACAGCAACAGAAGTATGTGCATCTCACTGCCGAACTGCCTTTAAATATTTTTGAGGCTGTCGAGGATATCATCTCTAACCCACCCACGGACAAGCCTTATGATGTGCTGCGCCAGACTATCTAAGAACACACCGGGGTCCCAGACTCAAACCGTCTTCATCAGCTGCTCAGTGGCATTTCCCTCGGCGACCAGAAGCCTTCACAGCTCCTGCGTCGTATGCGACAACTGGCTAAGGGCATCCAAGTTGGTGACATGATGTTGCGAGAATTGTTAATGCAGCAGCTACCCCAACAAGCGCAATGCACTCTGGCCCTTCTTGTAGATGAAGTCTCATTAGACAAACTGGCTTTGGCGGCGGACCGTTTTATGGAAACCGCCTCCGCCCAATTTAGTCAGTGCATTCGTCCGTCCACGACCACCGCGGAGGCGACCCTCACAGATATAGCTGCACAACTCAATGCTCTTCAGGCGGACGTGACCGCTAGTCAGTCTTCACGTTCGGCACGTCGTAGCCGCTCCCCAACTCGCACTCGCCGGCCTATTGCCGCTCGCAGTCCTCCCAGGCCAGCCTCTCCCGATGCGCACACTTGGACATGGTGTTGGTATCACCGCCAGTATCGTGCCAGCTCACGGAAGTGTACACCCCCGTGCACGTTCCACGACGACCAGGGAAACTCGTCGGCCAACGAGTAGGTACGGCAGCGCTCGTTGGCCTCCCGACACCGTGCCGTCTTCTATTTATCAAGGACCTCATCTCACACCGTCAGTTTCTGGTCGACACGGGTGCACAGATCAGTGTCGTTCCCCCTAACCATTCTGATCGTCAGCACCGTCACACTTTAGAGCTTCAGGCTGCCAGTGGGTCTCGTATATCCACTTTTGGTACTAGGCGTCTCAAATAAGATTTGGGCTTGCGTCGTTTTTTCAGTGGACTTTTGTCATTGCCCATCTAAGGAGTTGATTTTCTGCATCATTTCAACCTTCCGTTACATCCGGCTCCTCGTAAGTTAACCGACCCTGTGACTCATCGTGCTGTTTTTGGATCTGTCTGCTTTGTCAACGTTGTTAGACCGTCCATAGCTCCTGTCGCCAACGTTACCTTCGCAAAAATCTTAGATGAGTTTCCGCCTCCAACCGGGCCGACAGACCACTTACCCGCGGTGCGTTTGGCGGTTGTACATCACATTAGTACCGCGGGACCTCCGGTTTTTGCCCGTCCTCGTCGCTTAGCCCCGGACAAACTGGCCATCGCTCGTCTTGAATTCCAGAAAATGATGGACCTAGGCATCATCCGTCCTTTGAACACCCCGTGGGCTTCCCCATTGCATATGGTGCCGAAGAAAACTTCAGGCGATTGGCGTCCGTGTGGTGACTATCGTCGCCTCAATCAGGTCTCAACGCCAGATCGACATCCTATACCTCACATTCATGATATCACGTCTGCTCTGGCTGGATCCACCATCTTCGGCAAAATCGACCTGGTCCGGGCCCATCATCAAATTCCGGTCGCCGACGAGGATGCTGCAAAAACCGCCGTTACCACTCCGTTTGGTCTATTCGAGTTTCTCCGTATGCTATTTGGCTTGCGCAACGCGTCCCAAACGTTCCAGCGGTTTATTGACGGGGTTACCCGCGGGCTACCCTTTGTTCACCCTTACATCGATGATATTCTTGTCGCTAGCCTCGGCATCGACGAACATCAGCTTCATCTTCGACAGCTCTTCCAGCGGTTAACAGAGCACGGTGTTGCCATCAATGCGGCCAAGACCGAATTAGAGAAGCCGTCGTTGCTTTTTCTCGGTCACATCATCGACGCCAACGGCATTCGTCCGGCTGAAACCAAGGTCAGTGATATTGTTGAATTTCCACTACCACAATACTTCAAACAGCCTAAACGTTTTAACGGCTTTGTCAATTATTACCGCCGGTTCATTCCACACTGCGCCACCCTGATGCAACCGCTCACCGACCTTTTACGGGGCAAACAACGAACCCTCATCTGGACCGATCAAGCCAAGGAGGCCTTTTCTCAGCTCAAACAGACTTTGTCGTCTGCGGTTCTTCTCCGTCATCCGGATCCCCACGCTCCCGTCAGTGTCGCCGTTGATTCCCCCGATGTCGCACTTGGTTGTGTCCTCCAACAGGCCGTGGAAGGCGCTCGAGAGCCTCTGGCCTTTCACTCACGCCGCCTGTCTTCCGCAGAATCTAAATACAGCGCGTTTGGTTGTGAGTTACTTGCCGTCCACACCGCCATCCGTCACTTTCGCCACGCCCTGTAAGGACGGGAATTCATCATTTTCACGGATCACAAGCCACTACTGTATGCTTTTCGCAACGCATCTGATCGTCATTCTCTACGAGAAATTCGCCAGCTGGATTTCATATCACAATTTTCTACTGACCTTCGTCATATCTCCAGGTCAGCTAACGTAGCGGCAGATACTCTTACCAGGATCCACAGTTTCGGAGCGCCCGCTGTTCCCGGTATCAATCTCGAGGACCTGGCACGTAGCCAGCAGGATCCTGAGTTTCAACAATCCATTCACGATACAAGTGGTCCGCACAAAGTCATTCGGTGTTTAGAGAAAATGTTCATCATCGATCTCAATGGTCGTCAAGAAACCGTCAGCATCGACCACCTTAGGCCAGCGTTTGTTGACCCGGAAACCCAGCCTTCGCCGTTGCCCGCCGATGGTAAAAGCACAGACGTTTGCCCTACTCCAACAACATCTAGTTCCAGCACGTGTGGGTCACAGGTCGACCCCCCCCATCACGTTCCACTAGGTCTGGTAGGCATGTTCGTTTCCCTGCACGATTCGTTGACTCTATTGTTCTTACATAGACTTCCCTTTCGATTGAATACTGTATCCAGTTTTTCCGATCTCTTCCAGGATCGGTTGTTTTTTTACTTGGGAAGGATCTGGCACACCACTAACAATGGACATGTGTCACTTTATGGACATTACCATTTTGTTGTTGTTGTTGTTTACGTGCCTTGTACAGGATTTGGCACGTCCCTGTCCCCACGTGAGGTTTCTAGATAGAGAGCGCGGGGAGGGAATACCCCACCAGTTCACGCGTGGGTAACCTTCTCTGCGGCTTTGTTCGGCCCAGTGGTCCTTAGATCACCTTAGAGGTGCTGAACACAAACCTTTTCCAGCTGGAAATATTCAGCTGGTTTTTGGCTCAACTCACGTCGCTCTCTTAGGTCGAAGTTCTCCTACTCGGTCGTCCTTCTGGAGGGGGACTGAAGTAGCGGCTTCGCAGACACCAAACTCAATAAAATGCAATCGCGAGCTTAGAGCTTAGGCGCGCCTTGTTTAAGTCCGCCTGGTTCCGAAAAATGACTAACGCTTTGAAAAAAAAACTTTCGACACGCCACGTTACAAAACGGCAAGGCGCGCTCCAGCTCATCAGCTCTGGCTATTAGCTCGATCAGTCTCCCGTATCCTTTACTCTATACAGGACATCATTATAATTACAAAAAAACCATCAATCGCTGTCGTTCTGCGTTTTCATTCGCTGGACGGGAAACGTTTCCGCCAATTGTGCTTGCGACCCAAAATGCCCTGCAGCGCCACGTTGGCACTGATCTGGGATCAACTGTGCGAAGAATGTTGTCTTCGTTAGTTGGAGAAGATCTGGCGCTCCGATGTAATTGGACCAGAACGCCCGGAAAAATTCCAATCGGAAATTATCGATTTCCCTACGCTGTGATAGGTAAAGCTGTTTCATCAATACCACAATTAATTTCACAGAAGCCGTCAAAACAACCACTCGGTTCCAAGAGGTACCACCTTTGGATATCGAGCGCATCATGAAAAAATGGTTTGCTGATGCCCGGGATCGAGGTTTCAGTCGTCGGATTGCCAGGTAGGCTCTAATTCCCCTGTGAAATACACCTGAAAAAGTTATTCTTCGTTTGTGTAGCACGATTCAATAACGTCACGTTTTTCGTTTACGTTGCAAGGTATGCGAAGTTTATATATATATATATATATATATATATATATATATATATATATATATATATATATATACGTATATATGTATATATATATATATATATAAACTGGATGTGTATTGTTTTTCTCATGTGTTTTCAGTTTTATCCTGGTCCATGGCCTGTGGACGGAACGCCAGGGAAGCTTAAGTGCACATACAAATTGTTTTTGAACCTTTACAACCCCCCTCTGTGTGTTCAAAAACAATTTTTATGTGCCCTTATTCCCTCTGGCTCTCCGTCCACCCTACAACAGGCCATAGACCAGATGAAAACTGAAAACACACTAGAAAAACAATACACATCCGGTTTTGATTTAAGCCCGGATTACAACTGTTTGCTTCCCCTCCCCCACCGCTTCCATTATTAATTTTATCACTTCCAATTCATCTAATTGGTTCAAACCTTTGACTTGTGGTAATATATTGTGATGTAATGGCATGATTATGAATCACTGAAAACGAGCTTGTTCGCAAAACCGTGTTCTCCAAGTGTGTTCATTGGGAATTTTCCCATATGTATATATATATATATATAATACCATCGTCCACATCGCCAAACCATTGTTTCATTTGCATTTCCCCTTCCAGATCTCGCCGGCACACAACATGAAGTTGAGAGAATATGTTCAACCTTTTCCTGTACAGTGATTTTCATAAACATTTATCACTTGCAGCTACTTTTGCATTTCCTACTCGTTGGTGCTTTCAAATGAGTTTGCTTCCGACCGCGATGAAGCGCTTTAAGAACCACTTATACTTGAGAGGTTGGCAATGTATATGGACCATCGATAAAACCGTTATTAGGAAAACGGGAAATTTGATGCGTTTAGCTAATGTAGTTTCCTGGCAGTGCTTGTGAGCACTCTTTGATAGCGGCTAACGAAACGTTTTTATCGTAGGATTGAGATTTTGAATGTGGAGGTACGTGGAGATGGATTATGGGTCAGAGTAAGTCGATTTTTCGCTAGCCCACCGTTTACCGGAAGATCACCGGCACATTACCGGAACCGGTCCGGTGCGCTATTAGGGCTGAGAAAGGTTATTGAATGTGACTCATATAAAGTTTCATTTATTATTTTTGTCTAATCTTCTTATTCCCGGTCAAATCCCCGTAATTAGATCTCTAGGATTTATCTCAGTTAAGTTAGGACCTGCTCCCGTATAGAGTCTATAGCCCTTGGTCCTCGGTTTGTGGCACGATAGCGAATATACTCGGCAGCGCTCAAGGCAGAACTCAAGACGCTGGAGCGGGACAACGTGTGTATTGGAGGAGCGCAACGGCGTGCAGACGACGTACTGTAATACACGTGGAGTCCGGAGGTCTGAAAATAGACGCACAGATCAGCACAACTGGTCACAGCACGAGGTCAGTCACAACAGAAGGCGAAGCTCGGAAAACAATGGACTTGTATTGGCACAAGGCGACGCCGTAACCGGTACAACTCGAAACCGGAAGTGGGTCAAACGGGGGCGTTCATGGGGTTAATTTATACAGTATTTGGGTCGGGGTCAAGGTCAATGTTCGGGGGGAGAGGGAGGTGTAATGCCTGCCGTAGTGGATGGCTCTGCCTCGTGGTTAACGACAGCACCTGGAGGATAAATGGAGAGGAAACAGGATTGTGTGCAATCAGAAATGCACTACACGGCCCCCTCTCGTGAAAGGGCTGTCCTCAGCCCTCCTGTATGCACTTCAACCTCCTCAGCAACAGATGGAATGCTGGGGGGCCTGCTGCTGACTATTCCATCGTTGTGTGTCGCGGGTTTCAGCCGGTTGTAGTGTACAATTTGGCTCTGGGTTTCTGGGTTTTCGCCGATGCGAGCAACACGGCACGTCGTGGGGCTCAAGCTTTTGTAGTGACCTCGATCGTTTTGAGAAAATGACTATTTTCTGGACACCATTTTGGATCTATTTTCTCCACGATCTTTTCTGACTTTTGACACTAACCTCAGTGTTCTCCGGTTGCGTACGTTTTACTGGACTGACTTTTCCGAGGTTTCCGTCGACCTCGTTTTGAATCACTTCCACTTTCGGTCGTTCGCTCGCGGTTCGCTCTCTGCACAGCCGTCGCGTTTCGTTCCGTTTTTCCGTTCCGTGTATCTCTCGTATCGGTACTGTTTCGGTGCCACGATATATAGAAAACACCTCGCATCTGTAAACCGACTTGCGTCTTCTCTATTCGTCCGATAGAGGGGATATCGTTGGTATTCGCTGCTAGACCCGATAGGAGACACGTTTGCCAGCCGCTCTCGAACGTCTTCTATAGTTTCGATTACAATAAACGGTCCGGTCCAGTCGTACTTAAACTTGGAAGGTATTCCCGGGACCTGCGTCATCGACTTCATCTAGACCTCTTCACCCGGCTGCACTGGTGTTCCGTGAGCTTTGCGATCTTAGAACTCTTTTTGGTGGCGTTGTGATGTTCTCAAATGTGTACGTGCAAGACGATGACTGTCGCCGAGGGTTTGGCAAAGCTTAATTGCATAGTCCGTTGAGGTCCGTATGTCGTCGGCGAGCCGCGGCACCGTAAGATCGATGGGTAACCGCAATTCTCGTCCGGTGATCATGAAATGTGGCGATTGCCCTGTCGAAGTCTTCACTGATGCCCTGCATGCGAGTAAACGTGTGGGTAGCGCACTATCCCAGTGTCGAGTGGTATGTCTCTCTATGAAGGCTTTCAGCAAGTTTTTTAAGGTTCGGTTTGCTCGTTCCACAAGTCCATTCCCTTGGGAGTGGTACGGTGTCGTGTGGTTTTTTTATCCCCAGTAACTGACACATGTCAGCCAATAACATACTTCCGAAGCTGGAGCCCTGGTCCGTGTGAATGGATAGTGGTGCCCCCCAACGTGCGATCCAGGTATTAAAGATTGTCTGGGCTATGGTAAAGGAATCAGTGCGTGGTATAGGTTCTGCTTCACACCATTTCGTGAAGTAATCTACCACGACCAAAACAAAGCGATTTCCCCTATTGGACTCGGGGAAAGGACCAACAATGTCAATCTCCAACCGTTCGTTTGGGTATCCAGCCATGATGGGTGCCAAGGGTGCTCGGTTATTGGTCCGTGGCGCCTTGAAACGCATACACAGTTCACAATTGTTACAGAAATTCACTATATCTCTCACCTGACGTGGTCACCAAAATCTGGTGCGAACCGCTGCCAATACCTTCCGTTGTCCGGCATGTCCTAGCTCACGATGTAATTCCGCCAGCGCTGTCTCGACAGCACCCTGGGGTACCTTTGTCCTCCTCGTATAGGTAGATCCATATTGGAACTACAGAATGCCATCCACGATCGTCAAAGGTTCCCACAGATTCCACAAGCACAGGGTTTCCCAACTCTGGCCAGCCATTTCTTCTCGTGTCGGTTTAGTAGTTTTCGTTTGACCGCCTATATATCAGCTCTAATTCCGGATCCATTGCTTGGCGTTTCCTCCAAACATCCGACGGCTCCGCCGGCAGCGTGATAGCCGTTACGTGAGTGGTGAAGCACGTGGGACACTCTGCATGTGCCCTGCAAGGTCGTCCTGATAGAGCATCCGCATTTTGATGGCTGCTCCCTGGGAGGTGGATACATTGAAACTGGTACTCTTGCATCTTTTCCTGCCATCTGGCAACTTGACCGGCAGCATCCTTGAACGACTGCAACCAAACTAACGCCTGGTGATCGGTTCGAACGATAAACGCTTTTCCCAATAGGTAATGGCGGAAATGAGACAAGAAATATACTAAAGCCAACATCTCCTTTCGTGTTGTGCAATAGTTCCTCTCGTGTTTATTTAGACATCGACTGCCATAAGCTATGACTCGTTCCATATCGTTCTGACTCTGAGACAATACTGCACCAATTCCCGTTTCACTTGCGTCCGTGTCCAAAACTAAGGGTTCAGCTTCAGGAGAAAATACCGGTGGGGCTAGGACAGGTGAGTTGGTCAAAGCTTCTTTGAGCGCCTGAAAGGCATTATTACATTCCTCCGTCCAACGGAATTGACTCTTTTTCTCAGTCAACCGGTGTAGTGGAGCTGCAACCGTGGCAAATCCGCGTACAAATCGTCTGTAATGTGAGACCAAACCCATGAAACTTCTTACTCCATCCAAATTACTAGGGTCGGCCATTGCTGGATTTGCTTAACGTTTTCGGGATCCGTATGAACTCCCTCGCGGCTTATGACGTGTCCCAAATACTGAACCCGTGCCCGCAGGAAATGACATTTACTCGGTTTCGGCCTCAAGCCTGCCGCTTGTAACCGTTCAAATATACACCGTTAAGTTTTGATGTGGTCTTGGAAAGTCTGACTATGAACGATAATGTCATCCAGGTATACCAGGCATTTCGTTGGCGTAAGATCACTCAGCACTTTTTGGATCAGGCGCTGAAATGTAGCGGGGGCATTGGTTAACCCGAAAGGCATGGTTTGAAATTCATACAATCCGGACGGAATCACAAAGGCCGTTTTCTCCCGGTCCTCCGAACTAACCCCTACCTGCCAATATCCCGACGCCAGATCCAAGGTTGAAAAATACTTGGATCCTGCTACGGCCTCCAATGTTTCGTCGATACGGGGTATGAGGAAGGCGTCCTTCTTTGTAATGGCATTCAATCGTCTATAATCCACGCACAACCTTAGGGTTCCGTCCTTTTTTTACAACCACTACTGGGGAGGCCCAGGGTGAAACGGATGGACAAATGGCTCGATTATCCAACATTTCCTTGACTATGTTATCTACTTCGTCCCGATAATGTGCCGGGAATCGCCTGGATGGTTGCTTGATTGGTGCTGCGTCTCCCGTGTCGATATGATATCTAACTACCTGCGTGCGTCCCAGTTTTGTGAAGACCACGAAAACACATCTTGGTTGCCAGTCAGTAATTCTGTCAGTTATTTTCGTTCCTCGCAGGAAGCAATCTCCGACTCATTACTTAGCCGGTTCAATTGTTCCGGACTGGGCTGCTGAGCCTCCCTAACTGCACACACTTCGAAGTCCTTCGGCACGTGTATGTTGGCTGCAGGTCAACACTCAACCTGTTCTTCTGCGATATGCAAAATCCCGGCCGCCAAATTAATGAGACACTGATGGAGGGTTAAAAGTCAACACCAAGGATAGCGTCCCAAAGTAATTCTTTTACGACAATAGCTTGGTGGGCAACCTCCTGATGGCCTATGCGAAAGATGAGTTTGGCAAAAAAGAGTGTTTGGATTTCTTGATTATTAGCGGCCCACAGGCGTTGCGGCACCCACTTCCCCAGAGTTATCATGGGAGCCTCCCGAACTAGCGTGCAGCTGGACCCAGTATCGATCAAAACGCGCCCTTTACCCCGTTAATGAAGCCATCGACTGTTGGTGAAAAATTACCAAAAACAGTGGAAACAACTGGTACAGAACAAACATGGACAGATTTACTAATAGCTCTATTATATTCCTTCCTGGCCATGTTTGTGTCCTTCCGTTCGTTGGCCTGTACCCAGCGTTCCAGTTGAAAACGTCTCCCTTCATCCCGGCGGTATGGACCTCTCGTTGGTTGGTCACCGGGGCGGCCGTTAACGTTGGGCATGCCCTGTGGGCTCTTCGGAGATAGTTGGGCCCCCACTGTTGCTTCTCCTTTTGCCGCCCGTTCGACCGACTCGGGCAGGTTTCCCGGCGGGTCAAGCGAGAACATTTCTCTAACAGCTGCTGAGTTCACACCGTCTATGAACCGGTGTAGTATCAGCATCTCCCTCACCGGGGGGTCATACCAGACGAGGGCTTGACGAGCGATCTTTTTCAGCTCCCGGTTTTTAGGTGCGATACCGGAACTCGTCCCTCAGCTCGCTCATGGTTTTTTGGGGCATCAAAATTTTCCGCAAAACTGAGAAGGTTTCCTCACTGACTTCCCTTTCTGGGATCTCTTCGTGGACCAAGGTAAACGCATCCTGGCCCAGTAGTGACAACAATGTATACCGGCAATGACCGGGTCCACATAGTTCCAAATACGGGCGCACTCTCGCCTCCCACATACAGAAATCAACTCCAATATCAAATTTATCCGGTACTGGTAAGGACACAGGTGTTGGTTTATTTGCGGATTGCCCTAACCGCATCAGGGGATCGATCAAGATGTTAATTGCATTAGCGGAGGTATCAACTTCCGGTCTCTCAGGATTCATGTTGTCTGCTATTTGTTGATATCCCACCACTGTCACCAATTTTGTAATCCACTTGGGGTCCGGAGGTCTGAAAATAGACGCACAGATCAGCACAACTGGTCACAGCACGAGGTCAGTCACAACAGAAGGCGAAGCTCGGAAAACAATGGACTTGTATTGGCACAAGGCGACGCCGTAACCGGTACAACTCGAAACCGGAAGTGGGTCAAACGGGGGCGTTCATGGGGTTAATTTATACAGTATTTGGGTCGGGGTCAAGGTCAATGTTCGGGGGGAGAGGGAGGTGTAATGCCTGCCGTAGTGGATGGCTCTGCCTCGTGGTTAACGACAGCACCTGGAGGATAAATGGAGAGGAAACAGGATTGTGTGCAATCAGAAATGCACTACACGGCCCCCTCTCGTGAAAGGGCTGTCCTCAGCCCTCCTGTATGCACTTCAACCTCCTCAGCAACAGATGGAATGCTGGGGGGCCTGCTGCTGACTATTCCATCGTTGTGTGTCGCGGGTTTCAGCCGGTTGTAGTGTACAATTTGGCTCTGGGTTTCTGGGTTTTCGCCGATGCGAGCAACACGGCACGTCGTGGGGCTCAAGCTTTTGTAGTGACCTCGATCGTTTTGAGAAAATGACTATTTTCTGGACACCATTTTGGATCTATTTTCTCCACGATCTTTTCTGACTTTTGACACTAACCTCAGTGTTCTCCGGTTGCGTACGTTTTACTGGACTGACTTTTCCGAGGTTTCCGTCGACCTCGTTTTGAATCACTTCCACTTTCGGTCGTTCGCTCGCGGTTCGCTCTCTGCACAGCCGTCGCGTTTCGTTCCGTTTTTCCGTTCCGTGTATCTCTCGTATCGGTACTGTTTCGGTGCCACGATATATAGAAAACACCTCGCATCTGTAAACCGACTTGCGTCTTCTCTATTCGTCCGATAGAGGGGATATCGTTGGTATTCGCTGCTAGACCCGATAGGAGACACGTTTGCCAGCCGCTCTCGAACGTCTTCTATAGTTTCGATTACAATAAACGGTCCGGTCCAGTCGTACTTAAACTTGGAAGGTATTCCCGGGACCTGCGTCATCGACTTCATCTAGACCTCTTCACCCGGCTGCACTGGTGTTCCGTGAGCTTTGCGATCTTAGAACTCTTTTTGGTGGCGTTGTGATGTTCTCAAATGTGTACGTGCAAGACGATGACTGTCGCCGAGGGTTTGGCAAAGCTTAATTGCATAGTCCGTTGAGGTCCGTATGTCGTCGGCGAGCCGCGGCACCGTAAGATCGATGGGTAACCGCAATTCTCGTCCGGTGATCATGAAATGTGGCGATTGCCCTGTCGAAGTCTTCACTGATGCCCTGCATGCGAGTAAACATGTGGGTGTAATGCCTGTCGTAGTGGATGGCTCCGCCTCGTGGTTAACGACAGCACCTGGAGGATAAATGGAGGGGAAACAGGATTGTGAACAATCAGAAATGCACTACAGTACACAGGCGGAGCAAGTGGCGCCACCAAAAACGGTAATTGTTCAAATAAACAAATTTGTTAGTCTTTGTCATCGAGCGCTTTATTGGTAGCACTACAGGGGTCTCCTCCTAGAAGGCCGACGCAGTTGGGCTTCGACCCGTGATGGGTACGTCGGATTCGGTGGCGAGAGACGTTTTCCATGCCTCCCGCTGCGGTCGAAAAAAACAGCGAAGCCAGCACAAGCCGTTCTTCATGACTCACACTGGTCGCTGTGCGTCGATCGCAAAATTGCGTCCTCCTCAAAATGTTATCCGACCGGAGTAGATCCTGTTTGTGACCTGGCAGTGGTGATTGTGTTGTAGGGTTTGTCGTTGTCGGCATATCCAAAAGTTCGATGTCCCTGTGGTTGTTATTGCCTTCGTATACGAGCTAGCGTCCGGCGTCAAATGAGTCCAGTCGCGATCCATTGGGCGTTGTGTTGGAGCCATGCGAGATCCTTGAATTCCATATGGTTCTGTCCGACGGGACGAGCTGGAATGTAAGAAACACAAGGAAGCTGCGCCCCGAAGCGCGATCGGATATTCGACTGAGGGGGACATACCGGCGCAATACAGGCTGCCGCCACCCTTGCCGTGACAACCACGTGGTCGTGCATTCATGCATAATAGGACTATGTACAAGTTGAATATGAAGAGTAAACTTAAATATATACAACTGTTACATATCCAGAAAACCTCGTTGGCTGTCGCAGCTCGCGGCCGCGTTGATTTCTCCTGTTGACGGGTGCAGCTGTGTCTTTCGTGGCGTTTGGTGTTGCAACAGATAACGAGGGGTTGTTAGTGGGAGTAACAGGGTCCGAATCGGGACGACTAACCGAAGGTTGTGAGCAGGTGGGGACACTGAGAGGGTTGTTCGAGGTGGGTTCTGCCTCGATGAAGGCTGCTTTGAGGCGGTCCATGCTGATGGTTTCCTTCCTGCCCTCGACGTCCACCACGTATTTCTTTTCCTTTCGCTGGACGACGCGTACGGGCCAGAGTAAGCCGCCTGTAGTGGTGATCGCACTGCATCTACTCGAATAAACACATGGCTGGCGGTAGCTAGAGTGGTAGGTATGTAGTTGCTGAGGGTTTGTTCTCGTGGTGGGGTGGGCTTTATCACCCGCATTTGGTGCGACAATCGTTTTGTGTAATCCCCGTAATTAAAACTCATAGGTGGTAATGGAGAAACCAACTCACCTGGAAGTCGTAGTGTGCAACCATGAACCAGTTCAACCGCCGTAAACCCCATATTGTCTTTAACGGTGTGTAGGTACCTGTACATTTCCGACTTTTTCGATGATTTTCAACCCCCCTTTGTTGTTCCGACGTTTTGATGTAAAGCACACTCACCTTTTGGTCGTCATCGCCGCGCAATTCGAAAAGGCTGTAAATAAATCTTTCATTCTGGTACGGTCTCATCTTTTGGTTTGGAGTGTCTTGGAGTTATATCGGTCGGAACTAACTGTGTGAAACAAAACATTTTAGAAGCTTCAACGGCGTCTCTTGGCACTTCGCTCAATACCATCCTGTTCTGTTTAATGGATGGCTGTCAGACCGAACTGAACTGAAGACATTGGCGGATATCGGCTCTTCGGCGCTCACTTCCTGACCACAAGAACACTGAACAACGGTGAGTTTGAGTCACACCTTCAGTTTCATTTTACTTCTTAATGTATATAACCTTTTGGCCTTTTATCACCGCACGCTCCTCCGTCCATCTTTGTTTGCTAATGTCGTCTTATATATTGCTGACATTATTTGAGTTTACTATATAGACAGAGTAGTGCGTTACAAGTGGTGCGCGGTCCTAAGAGAACGATCGGCAAAACTTCACTCTATAATGGGTTATCACGAGCATGAAGGGCAGCTTTCAGCTAGCGATGAAATCGCTCCACCATGCCATTGGCCTGAGGATGATAGGCCGTCGTCTTGTTGTGGCGGCAACCGAATGCGTTCAGCAGCTCGTGGAAGGCGCCGTCGAAATGAGAACCGTGGTCAGTGGTCACGATAGCAGGGCAACCGAACTGACTCACCCAACCAGTTAGAAATGCTTTTGCAGCTTCCTGAGGTTGGGCGCGGAATAGGTATGGCCCGTGGCCAGCGAGTGAAACGATCTGCGCAAGTGAGGATGTAGACGCAGCCATTGGATGGCGGAAGTGGCCCCACGAGATCCACATGCACATGATGAAAGCGTGCGTCCGGTTCGCAGAATGTGCCTCACGTAGATTTGGTGTGACGATGTATCTTAACTCGTTAGCACTGGAGACAAGCACGGGCCCAAAGACGTACGTCACGTTTGACGCAAGGCCAGACGAATCGCTCGGTGACTAGTTTCACTGAGGCGGTTACACCAGGGTGCGATAAGTTGTGGAGGCTGATAAAAACTTGTCGGCGAAAACTGGCAGGAACTAGTGGTCGGGGTCGACCTTGTGACACATCGCAAATGATAGTTACGTCCGAAGTTGGAAGGGCCACTGGCACTAGGTGCAAGGAGCTGTTGTGTCTCAGTTGCTCTTCCTCAGGATCTGTTGTTTGGGCTGCGGCGATTGCTTCTAGGTCTATGCCCATGGGTAGTGGGTAGTCGATATTGTGGACGCGTGAGAGTGCGTCTGCTACTGGATTGTGTGCCCCAGAGACGTGTCGAATGTCCGTAGTAAACTGCGAAACATAGTCTAAGTGGCGAATCTCGCGTGGCGAATATCGGTCAGAAGCTGACTGGAGGGCGTAAACTAGTGGTTTATGATCTGTGAACACTGTGAACGTTTGGCCCTCGAGTGTGTGCCGGAAGTGTCGGATACCCAAATAGATTGCCAGTAGTTCCCTGCCAAACGTACTATATCGGGATTCCGCAGGCTGGAGACGCTTGGAGAAGAAAGCTATTGGTTGCCATGAATTGTTGACGAATTGCTGCAACACTGCTCCAACAGCCGTGTCCGAAGCATCTGTTCCTAATGCCAGGGGAGCAGAAGGATCGGGATGTGCAAGGAGTGCTATGTTGGCGACAGCTTCCTTGATCAGAGCAAACGCTGTCTGCGCCGTGTCGGGAAAAATGAATTTCCGCTTGCCTCCACGTAAAAGGTCTGTTAGAGGCTGCATTATTTCGGCGCAGTGTGGGATAAAGCGGCGATAAAAATTAACCAGGCCGGAAATCTAGCGCAATTATCGGTAGGAATGAGGCTCAGGATAGTCGCGAATTGCAGCCACCTTGTCAGGCAGGGGCTGTATGCCTGAGGCTGAGATTTCGTGACCTAGGAACGTGATGGTCGCCCTACCTAATTCGCACTTGGCAGGGTTAATGGTTACACCGTGTTGGCTGAGGCGTTCAAAAAGAGCACGAAGGTGTGTCTTATGCTTTTCTTTTGAAGAACTCGACATCAAAATATCGTCTAAGTACACGTAGACATTCTTCACACCGCGTGTTGCTTCATGCATAGACCTTCGAGAGGTTTGGGCTGCATTGCTAAGCCCAAAAGGCATGCGCAAAAACTCGAATAGTCCGAATGGAGTTGTGACAGCGGTTTTAGGGATGTCAGCCTCTGCTACTGGGATTTGGTGGTAGGCTCTAACGAGGTCGATTCGGCTGAAAACAGAACAATCAGACAGGGTAGAAGTAAGATCTTGAATATGTGGAATGGGGTACCTGTCTGGGGTAGTAACCTGGTTGAGGGCGCTATAGTCACCGCAGGGGCGCCAATCGCCATTAGGTTTAGGAACCATATGAAGAGGCGAGGCCCAAGGGCTACTGGACGGGCGTATTATGCCTAATTCTAGCATGTGTTCGGACTCAGCTTGTGCTACTCGGAGCTTGTCTAGAGTCGAGCGACATGGTCGGCTAAATGCTGGGGTACTTTAGTGACAATATGGTGAGTAACGTTAGTGGTCACCGCGGGAAGGGGGCCAGATTGTCTTAGCATTGCCGGGTAAGCTGAAAGTAGGTCTGCGTACGGGTGTTCGGCCTGCGGTTCGATGTATAGGGGCGTGATGTGATTCACGGAGGAATACAAACCGGCTTCAGAAAAAGAAGTCTGTTGGTCGACAATTCTCTGGCATCGTGCATTCACCGGGAGGTCGAAATGGTCAGGGAAATCGACACCTTTTATGGGATAGGAGACGTCTGCTACTAAAGACACCCAGCGGAAGGTGCGACGTAGGCCTAAGTTGAGCGTGAGTGACTTGAGGCCGTAAGTAGCATTAAGAGTGCCGTTGGCGGCATGAAGTTGTTGGACTGATGGAATCGTTGTATCGCCTGCTTCCTTTGGAATGACACTTACTGCTGCACCGGTGTCAATTAGGAACAGGTTATTGGAAACAAAATCTCGAACATGCAACAGACGACTGCTATTATGGCTGCCGACCGCGTTAGTCGTCGGAACGCGTCGGGATGTTAGTTTCCCAGTTTGACTCCCGAGAAGGTGCAACCGACTTCGGAGCGCCGGGTCTTCCTCCAAACCGTTTATGGTATCGACAGTGATATGATCAAGATAGACTAATGGGGCAGTCGGGGGAAGGGCTTCTAATACGTTCACGTCGGTCACAGTTGTGATAAGATTTATGGTTTCTACAGCGAGAACAACCAGGAGAGGAAAAACTTCTGAAAGCAGCTGTCAGTGTCCTCGGAGTGCGTTCCTACAATGGGAGCTGTGGCCTGGGGACTGCTCGAATTTGTTACGGCAGTAATTTGTGAATGGTACCGTTCAATAATACCGTCCGCTAGTTTGGCCGCTTCTGTGAGCTTAAGGTGGCTAGAAACCTCGAGCAGTGCTTGAATATTGGGTGGTAGTCGCTGTACCCACAACTCTTTAAGGACGTTTTCCTCTAAAAGTTGCCCCGCCAGCTGCTGCATTTCTCTCAGTAATGCAGAGGGCTTCTTGCTACCTAACTCTCTCTTGGGTTGGCCGTTTCAGTCTGGACGATTCTGACGGTAACAGACGAGATTACCGCGTTTTCCACGGCTGTGTAAGAACTGTTATTGAATATTACGTCGCGTATCTGAGTAGCAACGTCACGGGGAAGGCGACCGATAGTCCACAAGTAACGGGTTCGTTCGCTTGTGATTCTGTGATTCAAACTGTCTCTAACATATGAAACCAGAGTTGAGGGTCATCAATAAAAAACTGATGGACGGCTAGGGAGACTGTCGAAACGGACGGTTTCGGATCAGACTTACGGTCGTTGCTAGCCGTAGTTGCAATGGTATATCAAATGTAAAACGATATAGAGGTCAGTGCAGCAACTGTGAAACACTTATAATATCGATGAGCAAAAATATATAAGGGATATGGCAACAGAGATCAGGAATTTACCGCTTACATGTCGGAAAAAGTGCATATGTAGGCGAATAAATGTGATTGAAGGACTTACGAGTGTCCTTCGAGGCGTGGCCCCGTAGCTCAGCTGGTAGAGCACTCGCGGTACTAAAGCGAGGGTGGTGACCATGCGTGGGTTCGAACCCCGCCGAGGCCAAAGTCTTTTCACATTTGGATCACCTCAAAAAATTAATTTTTTGTTCGGGCTCATCAGTTTAGGGTTTATCTCAGTTAAGTCAGGACCTGCTCCCGTATAGAGTCTATAGCCCTTGGTCCTCGGTTTGTGACACGATAGCGAATATACTCGGCAGCGCGCAAGGCAGAACTCAAGACACTGGAGCGGGACAACGTGTGTATTGGAGGAGCGCAACGGCGTGCGGACGACGTACACAGGCGGAACAAGTGGCGCCACCAAAAACGGTATACAATTGTAATTTTTCATATAAACAAATTTGTTATTCTTTGTCGTCGAGTGCTTTATTGGTAGCACTACAGATCTCCCGTTATTGGCTTAGCGGTTGCAGCTTGTTGATTGTGTTATTGGTCATATATAATCCGTAACCCCAGGCTTGATTTTCACTTGCCACTTCTTTCTCGCACTGGCTGGTTCTCGATATGGAGCGAAACATTTCTGATTATTCTGCCCAGTTCTGTGCAAACGTTAAGATGTGTGGCAAAGGCCATCTTCTTTCATACTTTTACCACGTTTATTTTTTACCTGAACGCTGACTGCCAAGCGCGGTTGCCAGTTGACCGTTGCTCTTGCGCACGCTCTCAAGCACGCTCACCAATTGTAAGGTTGATTAGACCTTACTTCGCGGTTTCCCTAGTAAACGCGTGCCTTAATCCTTTGTACTGTGTGGATCACCTGCACGTTACTCTGATTTGCGGCACTGCGCGAATATGTTAACCAGAACAGTATTCTCCACGACCCGTGAGAACGAAAAGGCGATTGGGAGAGATAGTGGTTAGCGTGTATTCGGGAGCGTGTGTGAGAGCGTGCGCAAGAGCAAAGGTCAAATGGGAACCGCGTTTGGCAGTTAGCGTTCAGTTAAACAATAAACGTGGTAAAGGTATGAACGAAGATGGCCGCCGCCACAGATGTACCCTAATTTTGATGCATTTAGATCCGATTTTCGGGACTTCCAATCAACCACTTGTTCGAGTTTTCACTTATACTATTCACGAACAAGGGAAATGGCAAGTAAACTCAGTATTATTTTACCACCCGGCACGCAGTACTATTTCATCAAATATTGCTGTATCCATCGGAGAAGAAGAAACTGCCGTGGCAGAAGGTAGTTTGTTTCCTTACTTCCCATGTAGCACGTTGCCCACCGCAACATTCCGGTAACATGCCGGTAACAAGTGGGCAGAGAAATAGTGGACAATTTATAAAAGTAATCACATAATTATTCTTCATTTGGCCTTGTGAGTAATAATATGCGATTTTTACTCATATTTATGTCCGTGAATTGCGGTGCAATTGTGGGTCTTTGTTTTAGTCTAGTGAAGGCCAAATTCAAATCTCGAAGCGGTTCTGCCTTGTCGCACGCGTCACGAGGTTCTGTCCGTAATCGTGGACCTTTTGGGTACATTTTGAAAACTGCTTTATATTAAGCAGTTGTAATGGCTGAAATAAATAAGTGGAAGAGATATCGTATGAAGAAGAACTTAGCTCCGTGAAGTGTGCTGTTTGTGGAGAAGCCACACTGTGGGAGCACCGCGTGCGTTGCCCAAAGTTGGATTTGCCAGGTGAGAGTAATCGTTGTCTTGTTACTTTCGTTCTAGGGAATTCGCTTATTAATGCTGCCGCTGAATGCGGCTCTATGATTCCCAGGAACGCGCCGTTCGGCCGACTACGTGAGGCATGCTTGCAAGAGGACACTATTCCGACGAATTCTTCAACGCAGCCAGCAGTCATGAGTAATTTAGTCGTTTGAATACCAATACTGACTTATTTGCTTGCAACAGTTGAGGCTTCCATTCAAGAAGCCGTTATCTCTGAAGGACAGCCACGAATAACAGGTCTCGGTTTCGTTTCTGACTCACTAACTCCCGTTAATAGTTATTCTTTTGCACTGCTTACGACATGCACCACAGTTTGCTGACGATGGAAGTTCACTTTTGAACTCCTTGGTAAAGGCTTTTGTTCGTTTTCGACTGTCTTTGGTCCAAAAAAGAAGAATCTTGGAAGCAATCAGTGAACATATACCGAATCTTTGTCGGGACCCAAGAACGTTGTTGGGCACACCAAGGGAGTGTCCTATCACGAATTTGGATAACGGGCTTTACATTCACGTTGGACGGACAACGTTCTGACGAGACAGCTAAGAAACATTACCACAGTCCCTGACGAGATCAACATTCAGATGAATTGTGATGGTACTTCGGTTTATCGTTCATCAAATACACAGCTGTGGCCAATACTAGTGAGAGTAATCACGCCCGTCTGCCTGCCAGTTGCCACCGTCGGTTTTTATTGCGGTGTGAGAAAACCGTCCAACGTATCAACTTTCCTGGGTGAATGCTTGACGGAGTTGAGCAGAACGTTAACCGAAGGAATACCGTTTGGTGACAGGCGCATTAAGTGCCGACTGTTGTCAGTGATCTGTGATACTCCGACCCGGAGTTTCATTAAACAAGTGAAAGGTCCAACCGGTTACTTTGGCCGTGATAAATGCATTCAACGCGGCTTGCACACTGATAAAAGAATGAATTTTCCCTATGTTAAGTGCAAGCTTCGTGAAGACGAGGCATTTCGTACCTTGCGGCATCGAAAACATCACATCGTCGTGAGTCCCTTTGTTTTCCCCCCCCCCCGTTGACATGGTTCAGGCGTTCCCATTAGACTATATGCACCTAGTCTGTTTGGGTGTCATGAATAAACTTCTCGATATCTGGTTGCATGGTCCGCGCAATTCATTTGGTCGCTTGGATAAAAGTGCTTGTGAGGACCTTGGAAATCGGATAATCCATTCCCACGCCACCACTCCGTGTGATTTCCAGCGGCTTTGTCGCCATGTTAATAATATTGACCGGTGGAAAGCCACGGAATTCCGCACATTCTTATTGTACTTGGGACCTGTTTGTCTTAAGGGCTTGTTGAGCGAAGATGCGTATGAGCACTTCATGCTGCTTTCGGTTGCTATTTACATTTTGTGCCATCCTGTTTTGTATACGTCATGCAATGCTTTCGCGGAGTCTATCTTGAGAACATTTGTTCAACAATTCTCTTCTTTGTACGGTGTTTCAAATATTACGTACAACATCCACTCATTGATTCGCCTACCCAAAGATGTTCTAATTCACGGGACGCTGGACAATTTTTTTGTTTCCCCTTTGAATCTTATCTACGAAACTTGAAATTTAGTATTCATGGTCCAAGAAATCCTGCTCAGCAGTTGTATCGCCGTTTGTGCGAGCGGATTACTTCGAACAACCCGGATTCCACTGCCCACATACAAGATGACGTCGGACAACCAATTCACCGGTTCCGTGGATACAAAAATGCTGTTCTATTGAACCACATTATCTTTTCTCCCAGCCCACCAAACAACATCGCCATCGCCATGGTAAACCGGTTGAGATTGTCGACATATGTGAGGCATCGGTTAGTGTGAGGTATTTTAAAAACCCGTGTCAATTTTTCAGCAAACCCATGCGGTCTAACCACCTGTACATATATTTAGTTGACGGTTTGCACGATGATGTTGTAAAACTTCCTGTTAGAAGCATTGTGTGTAAGTGCTTTCCCATTACCGTTGACATTCTTCGTGTAATCGTACCCATATTACACACTTTTAACTATTGATATTTCACTTTTTGATATGACTGGTACTTGAAATTTATAATGAATAATAACTCCGCGTAATGCCAACTGCTAACTTTTTTAGATGTACTTAGTAGTTGTTTTCGTATGTGATAAATCTGTGGCCATCGTCCACAGTAACTGGCTGGTTGATGATAAAAGAGTACGTTGGCCCAAGTCGTCAACCTTTCAGGTATATCAGAGATTGCTGTTGGAAGGTTCGAAATTGGAGGACAGTGTTCCAAATTACGAATTCCATGAGGTATATCACTCAGGTAAATTCAGAGTATACTCTTATGCTGTCAGATAACCTGAAGGATGCAATGGATTTCGACAGAAAGTTTATCGGTGAAACCGGCAGGTCAGCGTCGTCGGATGACACATCACCGATGACGCCCTTCGCCGAGCGCTATTCCGTTCGCTGCAGGTGAGATATCACTTTATTCCTTATTCTTCGAGGGTACCCATTGCTTTCACATCAGGTGAGAGTTCTGTGGAACTCCCTATACCTCAGCGAATTCGTATGGAATCTCCCGTACCGTTGCCAGTGTCTCCAGGACCAGTTTTGGACTTAGCCCACCCCTCACCTAGGTAAAGTAAATGCAGCTTTCCTCATCACGCCTCTACGTAGTCCACCAAAATTGACAGATGAGGGGAACCGCGGAAGTATGGAGACAGAAGCTGCATTCAACACTCCGAGGTTAGTGGTTTTATAGATCAGGCGATAAGAACATTTCGTATAGCTCGTCCCACCCACTAACCACCAGTCAGTCGGCCGGTCAAATGCAGGATTTCCTACAAAGATGGCAAGGTGATTCATCTATCAACCCCACTTATGATAATCAGACTATATGAAACGTATTCTCTCCTGTTTAAATGGTCTGCGGATCGACCATTAGTATATTGGTATATTTCTCGGCCATGGTCGAGACGCACGCGCTTAAGCATGATCATGGTGTACACGTTACTCAATAAGATGAAATGTTCACATATTCTAAGTGTGAATGTCGAGAGTATTGGAGATGAAAAAACAATGACAGGAAAAGTTTGAATGGACCATTCTGACAATGGTTTGCGCGGCCGTTTTAAACCGGTTTCGAATCCGGATCAGGCAGTGGTGCGCGGTGGAGATATCGAGAAAATCGTTAGCGCAGTGCTAAGGAGGCATTATTAACAAGAATGATGCAAGCCCAGGAAACCAGAGGCCAACTAAGGTTCTGCAGATGGAATAAATTTTGAACAAGAAGAAAAAGGGTGGAAAATCGACGTATGCGAAGAGGATAGCGATCCATGAAGACAATGCAGACCCTGAATGACGGATTTACCGAAGTTCTGTAAACGGAATGAGATTCGAAGCAGGGGGACATGAGGCCAGTTTCGTGAAAGTGAACACCGGTGGATGTGGGAGAAACAGCAGTCATAAAAATGTGAGTTTAGATTTAGGGCCAGTAACATGTACTATTCAGAAATGAGAAGGCGCAACTGGAGGGTCTTCGAGAAATGGAGAGTCAAATTCCAGCCGGCTACGGTTCGGGGAAAAGATAACATGTGTTAACGGATAATAAAGTGGGAAAATCTTCGCATGGACTTCAGCGTTATGCTGCTTCACTGACAAATATATATGTATGTGATGACGCCCTTGCCTTCAGTGTTATTCTGGTAACGTACTACATCGAATGCGTAAGTTTCATCTGGCAGGGCAAAGTATGTGTCAGTCAATCAGCCGAGTGTGGCTGTATGTTAGCGGCATGCGCTAATGGGGAAAATTGACGGTTTTATCAGCCGTAGTGAGAGAGGGGTGGCCTCCACCTACGAGCCGTTTCAGGCTAACGATGAAGCTCAACTAAATAAGTTGGAAGGTGACCTGAAAATCAATAGAAATTTTAACTGCACAGTGAGTTGCATATTTCGTTAGGCTTACAAATCAAGGTGAATGCCCTGCAGCGCCACGCTGGCACCGATCCGGGATCAACTGTGCGAAGAATGTTGTCTTCGTTAGTTGGAGAAGATCTGGCGCTCCGATGTAATTGGACCAGAACGCCCGGAAAAATTCCAATCGGAAATTATCGATTTCCCTACGCTGTGATAGATAAAGCTGTTTCATCGATGCCAAAATTAATTTTACAGAAGCCGTCAGAACAACTACTCGGTTCCAAGAGGTACCACATTTGGATATCGAGCGCATCATGAAAAGGTGGTTTACTGATGCTCGGGATCGAGGTTTCGGTCGTCGGATTGCCAGATAAGCTCAAATTCCCCTGTGAAATACACCTAAAACAGTTATACTTCATTTGTGTACCACAATTCAATAGCGTCACAATTTTCGTTTACGTTGCACGGTACGCGAAGCTTTCATATTTGTTTATATATATATATATGGCCTGTTGAAGGGTAAAAGGAGGGCCTGGAAAGTTTGAGGGCACCTTAACAACCCCCTCTCTATGTGCTCAAAAACAATTTTTATGTGCCCTTATTCCCTCTGGCCCTCCGTCCACCCTACAACAGGCCATAGACCAGATGAAAACTGAAAACACACTAGAAAAACAATACACATCCGGTTTTGATTTAAGCCCGGATTACAACTGTTTGCTTCCCCTCCCCCACCGCTTCCATTATTAATTTTATCACTTCCAATTCATCTAATTGGTTCAAACCTTTGACTTGTGGTAATATATTGTGATGTAATGGCATGATTATGAATCACTGAAAACGAGCTTGTTCGCAAAACCGTGTTCTCCAAGTGTGTTCATTGGGAATTTTCCCATATGTATATATATATATATATAATACCATCGTCCACATCGCCAAACCATTGTTTCATTTGCATTTCCCCTTCCAGATCTCGCCGGCACACAACATGAAGTTGAGAGAATATGTTCAACCTTTTCCTGTACAGTGATTTTCATAAACATTTATCACTTGCAGCTACTTTTGCATTTTCTACTCGTTGGTGCTTTCAAATGAGTTTGCTTCCGACCGCGATGAAGCGCTTTAAGAACCACTTATACTTGAGAGGTTGGCAATGTATATGGACCATCGATAAAACCGTTATTAGGAAAACGGGAAACTTGATGCGTTTAGCTAATTTAGTTTCCTGGCAGTGCTTGTGAGCACTCTTTGATAGCGGTTAACGAAACGTTTTTATCGTAGGAATGGGATTTGGAATGTGGAGGTACGTGGAGATGGATTATGGGTCACAGTAAGTCAATTTTTCGCTAGCCCGCCGTTTACCGGAAGATCACCGGCATATTACCGGAAGTCACCGGAACTCTACCGGCACATTACCGGAACCGGTCCGGTGCCGGTCCGGATCCGGTGTGTTATGGGGGTTGTTCCTAATGGAAACTGTTTGCAGATAACCCAACCTTGGTTGCTAAGCACTTGTCTCGGTGCGTGCCGTCGGCTCATCCCACATGTTGTCGCTGTAGGCCATGGTCCATTACCACGACTTCCAACGAGAGACCGAGGGTTGTTACTTCCGTAACCGCCGCTTGACCACTGATCAAGGGAGTAACGTGTTTAGTATGTTGGAAAGTTTTCATAATACCGCCGAGCTTATGGATTACACCCGACGAATTTTTAGCCGTAGCCTTCGCAGTCACAACTTTCGCTCCATTAGGAAAAAGTTAGGTTCTGTTGACCCCACTAAGGAAGCAACGCGTGTAGGTGAGTTATTGAGAAATCAGGTGTATTCACAGGTCACTAGTGACGATAGCACGATTAAGTTTATTCTGTTCGCTCCTCTTGTAGGTAACGAGCTAGTCGGCAGGTTCGGTGACGTGATGTTAGTCGATGCCACACATCAAATGAATTATGGTGGGCATGTCTTGCGGCACTTTATGGCCGTAGACGCCACCGGATTAGGGCACAGTATTTTGCATGCCCTTATGCTTAACGGAAGCGGCACAAGCTACGAAACAGCCTTTAAATGTTTGGCTCATTCTCTGCCCCCAGACCAGAAATTGTAAAACCATAGCGATAGACCTCAGTCTGGCACAGCATAACGCTCTGAGGACACAGTTTGGTCGCACGCACGATTTGCGGACTCGATTCCCGTCCAGTAAAAATGGGCTCAGAACGATAGCGATTGATCTGTTTTAATCAAATTGGTTGCCCTGTATAAGTGACAGGAGAAGGGAGACTGAACGAGCTAATGATCAGAGCTGATGAGCTGGAGCGCACCTTGCCGTTTGTTACGTAGCGTGACGAGGGTTTCGCTGAGCTGGTCTTTTCCGGTCCCAGGTGGACTTAAACAAATCATATTTCAAGCAACCAGCCGATTGAAGGAACCGATGCTAGACCGAATTCCTGACCTATTAAACAACCTGGTCAACATTTGCTAAGCCAGTTGCGTACCTCAACGGACGACTGGTGAGGATCACCCAAACGTCCTAAAGGGTTTCTAAGATAGGCTGATGTGTCCGACCGAAGGAGATTATAATACCGCACTGGTTAAATTGGGTCTGGATGAGTGAAAGTACTTTGAAGTACTTTTGTCCTGACCATAAGCCACTTTATGTGACTGAGAAGAAAGATTCGAAAAGGAAGATTGCCTACGGCTAGAGGAGGACCTGACACCGGAGTTGGCCGTTTTTGGGGAGCGGTTGTCGATCCCATGTAAATTTAAGTGAAAATACCTGTTTGTTAACAAGGCTGGCCTAAGCTCTAAGCTCGCAGTTGCATTTTATTGAGTTTGGTGTCTGCAAAGCCGCTACAACAGTACCCGGAGTAGCAGGTGGTATTCTGTAGGTTCCACTTCTTAAGGTATATGCGTCGAAGATGCAGTGTGCTGTCACGTATATCCATCACAGATCGAGATAAAATATTCCAGTGGATGCGCAATATGGTCTACACGGAGGACAGCGCAGCTTTTAATAGGTTCTTATCCGCCATTGAAGGTTGAATTTCCGAGGCGCCCCAGTACTTGAAAAGTACTTGGATGCCGTATAAGACCAGCTGGGCTGCTCATGCCACCCGGCAGCATTTGCTTCATGGTAATTATGTCACAAATAAGGTTGAGACTGAGAACAGGCATTTGAAAACCAGTCAGTCTCGGAGGTCATCGATGTATGATGTGTTTGAGAAAATACTCGAAGGCACCGAGTATTTAATGAATGTTCGTAGGCATCGGCTTGCGAGCGAAAGGATGTTTTCCTTTAAGGCTCCAAAAGATCTTGGATGGACGCAGGCCGTCTTAGGTCGACTGACAGCGTACGCATGTGGTGTGCTTCTGAAGCATCTTGATAGTCACGCTGTTTTAGGCATCACTCTATCATGTGGAGCATATGTAGTACTTACTTCCAAGGGTCGCAGTTATAGGATTAACCTGAGATCAGAGAACCCACAGTGTAACTTTCCATCCAGTCGTCAGTGGGCTCTGCCGTGTCTACGTTTGCTTCGATTAGTGTGGTAAACAGGATTTCCCGTGGGTGAAATAAATTTGGGCCGTTGGGAACTACCAGTATTGGGAACATGGTTTCCAGCTTCTGAACCGGAGTCCGTTCATAAGCAGAAGACGTCAAATCCACTCCAATAAATGCTAGACTGGCAATCACTGATGATGTCTTGAAGGATCTTGGGGTAATTGTGAGCAAATTAGGCGATGATAAGTTTAAGCATATAGTAGACCTCATTCACGGTCTATTGCGCGGACTAGCTGAACGGCCCAGTTCATGGTATCAATTACAAGAAGGTCCCAAGACCACCGGGAACATAGAGGCAGGCTTGAGTCGCAGTGCGTTGTACGTTCCGGCAAAACCACTGGCTTGTAGTAGCTCATTAGTAGCCAGCACCAGCGGTAGTAAGTCACTGCCGAGACGAAAATCTGCCTTGGTTGTTAGGAATGCGGACGATGAAGATATATTTTTCATAGGGAACCCACTGCAAGCCTTGGATCTCCGTGGGTTGCGCACCAATACGTGGACACCATTCAAAACGGAAAGCAAGCGTCGACTTGTGGATTCAGCGGCTTCACCATTTCGGGAGGACGTTTGCTGCGTATGCAGACTGAAGGCTCCAACGGTGGACATTGACGAGGACGTCCAGTGGGTGTAATGTGGTTCCTATGGTCTATGGGCCCATTTCCAATGCGCGGGATTCAAAAAGGACGATAAGTACGAGTGCGTGCATTGTCTGGCTCGATGACCAACGCGGAGAACAACAAGACTGCCAACATGGTCCCTATGGGGCCACCACATTTTGATTACCGTGTTGCTTCCCTGAAGCCATTTTGTTGTTGCCTTTTCATTTATCTTGCATGTGAGTCTTGTTTCACGTGCACAAGCCTGGGAATACTAGCTTCATATAAGGGACGATCATTTGCGAGTTTGGTTGTGGTATATAGAAAAATCCATGCTTTGTTAAACATTTCGTGAAGATCGACTGACGTTTAACAGCTTCAGAAAATGGAAAGGAAGCAGCGTTCGATTCCAACCGTTAGCCATTTCAAGTAAGTTACGGTACTGATAAATACTGAAAGCATTGGTAGCAGAAGCGCAGTTATCTACTACGTTCAGACAAGAGCATCAGCTAGTTAGTTCAGTGAAACGTTTCTGCTAGATACATGGAAGAGAGCTCGTACAGTGGGAAAAACCTATATATATATATACATATATATATATATATATATATATATATATAATATACTTCGGTTACCGGTGGAGGCGAAACCAAATCCTGCTCGACTTCCACAAACCACTTGCGTAACTCCTTACGCCAATGGTATACAAGCAGGTAGAAGAAAACAGTTTCCGTATTCTGGCAGTTATTCTTTTAGCCCAACTTCACTGGGTCAGATCACATCACCCAGTGGTCCTTCGGAAAGCGCACCACCACTATGGACACGTTTTTCATACAAAATAGGGATTTCGGGACAATGATAAGTGAGGACAACTTTTCCAAATAATAATTAAGAAACAGTCCATGGTTTTCAAAATACTTCTCACATATTTTGCCATTTTCCAGATTTGAATCGACACCCCAGTTCAATTTTATAGTCAGCTATGCACAAACGATTACCTTATCGTTGATCAGAATGTTTTTACCAAGGGAAAGTTGCCTAATTTTTTCTCATTATAAATATAACAGGTAAGTCACCTAAAACCCTGCAAGTAACTCGTATTTCACAATAATCTTGGCAGTTCAATTTCGTGTTTTTCAAGATTTGCGCCCCAGAAATCCAGGATTCCGCGCCAGTTCGAAAATCTTCAGGTCGGAACTTACACCGTGGCTTTCGATTGCTCGGCTAACTTCAACTGCAGTCAACAGAAAGATCAATGAATCAAATCAACAAGTGGCGGACCTCCGTAACCAGATCCAGTCGATCAATGATATTCTAATAAAAATATCCACGATATCCGGCGTAGAGGAAACTGCTCCTGTAGCTAATTGCCATAGCCTAGCCATGGCGGGCCTTTTGTTGGGCTCATTTGCTACAGGAATTTCTAAGCGCATAGCCCACATCCAAATCTCCGTACTTTCCAACATTCTTTATCAACTACCCCTGCCGTCAACCAAACTCGCCAACATGACACACTGCAGGGGCTATTGCACGCCGCTGCTCGAAGACCACGACGCAATGACTGCCTCGTGAAGTTCCTATTCACTGAGGAAATAGGCAGTTGGAAAATCAATGCTAACTTCACCCCACTCAAAAGAATCGGAATATTACCGGATGAAAGCCTCTCCAAAGAAAGGTATTCCGATCACTAAAATGTACCTTAGCTTTACAAGCGCAGCCTGTGGCTCAAATACCAGTCACCCCGCCGCCTCGCTGCCCACTGTGCAACCCTTTAACACCAAAGTCTTCAATCCCCTGCACTAAGCCAGTTGACCTGGACCTGATCACTAACCCTTCCATAGCACACCTTTCCAGTAAACTTCTCTGCCTTCTACCATCAACTCCGCTTCCGCAAATGGCAACTATGCCCAAGCCCAACACATTGTTAGCCCAGGGCCACCTTGCGCACTTTCCCATCACCTGAAAAGACTCCGGGGAAGTCTGTTTCCAACATCCAGCCCCGCATAACTCATGTCTTACCGTCCTGAGCATACGAATCCTTCGTAAAATCCATGATCTATCACGCAGCCAAGTAACCCTTCAGCCGACAGCGTTCTGTGTCCCTCACCGCTTTCAGTTACTTCGGCTACCCCCGTAGTCCCCCCACAAGTCTTCACTGAGCCCCATCTAGAACCCCCGCCAGGAACTCCAAGTACGCCCAAAATAATCCACGCCTGCCGGTGAACGGGACACAACCCCGCATCAACCTAAAGCATCCAACTACTCCTCGCTGTGTTAGCGTGGTAACTCGACTAATCGAAAAGGTTTGCCCAAACTCTACTTTGGAATAGAGGCGAAAACGGCCGCCAAGTTACACATCATCGTGCATCGGGACCAAACGTACCGCATCCTTCAAGCACGCCAATGCAGTTTTCCAGCTATCTGGCTGAGTGCCAACTCCCCCTGCCAAATCTTCTGCAACCAACTGCACTCTCTTCCGAGGACAATAATAAATAACCCCCGGTTGAATGATGACCGACGGCCTCGATTATCAGCCTTCACGCTTCTTCTTGAACACAAAATGGGCCAGCCCAAATAACCACAGATATTTCGTCGGTCATGGTCGAGCGACAACTACTCGCTCCCTATGTATCCCGTTGAACTCAGCCACCACTACCTTCCACCATCTCACCTGCCTTTAACCACTACCCCAGCATCGGATCCCCCACCCCCGAAATTGCACCTCTACAAAAGACCGTTTTTTCCTGAAAGCATACCCCAACCCAGCCCCACCACTTTATTAGCCGCGCTCACTCCACGCCGCCGGCTTCCCAGCGCTTACTCCGATTTAGACTCCATCGCTTCTATGCACGAAACCCCCGACATTAAGTGTCCGCCTTCTGACGTTTATCATCTTGGTAATGTTAGCCACCAACACCCGCCGGTTGTAGCTCCTACTGCATGCCACGACGATGCAGCTGCGCTTACCTTGCTCCTCATTATTGCTAGCTTACTACGGAATAAAACTCACTCTCTCCATAATATAGTACTATCATCCGACTTCACTTTCACTGTCATAACCAAAGCCTGTCTAAAGAGCTTTGTCCCATCAGACCAAATTTCTGCTGCTGGATACAGAACTCTCATAAAAAATCGCCGTCGTCGTGAAGGTCATCGCCTAACCCACATTGAAAAAGCTTGCCTACCTTTCCTCTCTTTGATCCGAAACGGGACTCAGTCTAGGACTCAAATGGGTAATGGTTCTTCTGGCCAACTCTCCACTCCATATCAGCTGCCTCCATCGACCACCCAGTTCAAACTTCATGGACCTCGCCCACGTGGTCAACGCTGTTGATCATTGCGTACTATTACGCTCTTCGTCACAACTCACTTCTGGCAATTTCCATGCGCCTAAAATCTGCCGGAACACTATGTCATCATCCCACTAATTCACGAACTTCGTCTCGGCGGTACGCGCAGGGCTCCGGGCCCAGCACGTAATGACACCAACCAGGGGAAACTGCATACTTAACCTGGTATTTACCATTGGCCTATCGAATATGCTAACTGTCGCCCCCAATCTCTTCCCAGGCAGTGACCATAGAATGGTGTTGCGCAGATTCACGGCCAGACCTATAAACCCCATAAAGAGTTCATCTCAACGGCACCTACACAACCTCCCTCCTTCTCCCTGTAACCATCAGTGTCCGGACTAACAAACGGCTGAAGAAGCGAGAGCTTTTGAGCTTGAATTCCCTTAACAGACTTGAACGATTGGCCCGACTGGCAAACAGCAGAAATCAGAGAGATTCCTCAGAGATTCTCTATTTAATTTTAGGAAACAGTACGCAAATTCAATCTGCAGCGGGAATCGCTGAGGCGCTTAATACCTTCTTCTCAGAATCCATGACTAATGACGTCACTTAAAATCCACCTCTGCACCTCTCATTACCGATCAGGTTCTCTCTAACACTGAATTCATTATGAACGACTTGGCCTTTCTACTGCTGCGGGTTAGACCCGCCTCCTGCCCTGGCCGTGACGGCATCACCCCCCATCACTCCTTTATTTTGATGGGACTGATATCTCTGCTGCCCTTATGAATCTCTATAACTTACCTCTCAAACACGGCGTCTTTCCATCCCAGTGGAAAATGTCACTCTTTATCCCCATCCACAGAAATGGTCCAATCCATGATTCTTCAAATTATCGTCCTGTTACCCACACCCCTCTGGCTGCCAGAATAACGGAACGTCTTTCTAAACTGCGTAAGCCCAATTTTCTCCTGTCCCATGACTTCGTTCACGGCGGCCAGCATGGCTTCCTAAAACTACGTTCCTGTACCACGTGCCAATTTGCTTTCTTCAACCCACTGAAGGCGGCAACTGACAACGGCTAATGTATGATTATCATTCACCTCGATATGACCAGGGCATGCAATCAAATGTCTCGCTCCCGGTTGTTAACAAAACTCGTAGCCTAAGGTGTTCATGGCCCTCTTTTATCGTGGATCACCTTTTACCTGTTGGACCGAACCCAGGTTGTGTGTGTTACTGGTCATGTATCGCAGCCGGTGCCTGTCACTATTGGAGTTGTACAAGGAAGCTTACTTGGTCCACTATTTTTATAACTCTATGCTGACGATATTTTTCCGGTTGTGCAGCACGGCGCCCCCTCCCTCTTGGCCAACGACACCAAAATCTTCTGTGAGTTCCACCATCAAGATTTGAGCATAGCGCTGTCTGACATAGATAATGATCTTAAGAAACTTGATCAATGGTAAACTTCGTGGCAGATGTGCTCGTCGACCCCTAAAAGCTTCTACACAACCTGTAGATGTCAAGCCCCTCCCTGAGCCCTGTCACAAAATCAAGGTCCCATCGCTCCAAGCCCGTCAGTGAGGGATCTTGGGCCTTGATACACCAACAGCCTGCAATTCTCGGAAAATGTCTCATTCCAGAAGGCCAGAGCTAGACAAATAAAAGGATTCGTTCTCAGATCATTCGGGGTGAAACGCTATATTCTTCTTACATACCAATCCCATGTGAAACCTCACCTTGAATTCTGCCCTAATATTTTCTCCGGAATGTCTAAGTTAGACAGCATACTCTTTGAGAAAGTCCAGCATAAGCTTACCAAGAACCTAATAGGATAATCTTCCCCAGTGAGCCATAAAGAGCGATGCTCTCTACTAAAACTTGACCCCTTATGGCTCAACATGTTTGGCTTAACTTTTTTCCTATATGGACTTATTTGTCGCCTCGCTTTCACTTCCACCAATTCTATACAGTTTCCCCTGCCTTAATCTTATGCCACAGGGACTTCATCCTGGCCGTCCCACAGCTGAGATCTGCAATAAGATCCTATTTCTTTCTCATCAAATACTCAGAGCTTTGCAATAAGCTACCCCTGGCTACTCACAAATGTGCATCAATAGCCCAGTTCAGCTATGCCCTGAAATCACGACTTACCCTCAGTCATCTGTTGTCTTTGACTGACACGAGCATATCTGAGGATCTAGCTTATGAAGAACGTACCGGACTATGGAACCCTAGCTTCGTCTTCTACCTATTTCCTCCTATCCCCCGAGCTGGTCTTCAAATACGGACTCCAGTACTAGGATCATAGCACCACATCACAAAAATACCATTTCTTTGCTAACGACAGAATCTAGACTGACTTTCTTCACTAATATGCATACAGCCTACGTTCCTGTAGGATACAGTTTGTTGCCGTTTATAGCCATGACTTGTTGACGTCTACCGGCTCTCGTGACCCCAAAAAACTCCCACTTATAACATCTGTCACTCAGCTCCTACACAAACCCGCTTTATCTATTTCACCAGCCGGCCCTCACAAAATGGTCTAGAAAGTTACCACCCCCGGCCCTAGTACTAGGGCAGTCACCTAAAACAATCTTCCTATAGCTCAAGGCTTGCAGTCTTCGACTTTTCCACCTTAAACCAAGAGAATCAGTGATGCCAGATCCTAGGGCATTACGGTCCACCGTCCACTACTTTAATTCTTGATTCTGCGGATCTTCGCTTATTTGCTCTGGCTTTAACTCCCCTCATTTTTCTATCTCAGCCGTCATTTGCCTTCCTCATTCATCTCGCTCTAACATCACTTATCCCACACGCCCACCCTCTAAAAGCTACCCGTTAGCCTCGGTTTCCTCGTCCTACATTGCCCGAGGTGACTGCCGGTCTGTGTTGCCAGGATTCCCGAATATATTACCTGACATTTGCAGCCATCTTCTCTGTGTGCTTGCCATAGTATCTCCCATCAGCGCAGCCAACCCCGATCGCGTCAGAACGGCCTCTGGTAGTCCTAGGCACGGTCAGGAGCTGTACGACACTGATACATGTGTGCAGGCGTGTGTAACGACAGGTTGTGGAAAATCCCCCTAGAACCGTTGCAATTCCATGTTTTTCTTAACATCACTCGCTTGCTCACACTATTGACGTGTCCTTGCGCACTGTTTGTTTTTATGGACCAGTTGTTGTTTGTTCATGCTCAGAGCGCTACTTCGTCATATCCTTGTTCTGGACCTGCGTAACTCACGTGCTCCTCGCTCGCAGGCCGCAATTTGGTTCTCGTTTGTTGAGTCCTTGCGATCTCATAATTGAGGTTTGTATCTGTTTGGTGTCTTTGTGCATTCAATAATCTAGTATCGTAGAATATCACGGGTAATTGCTTTCTGATTTCGGGATTCGTCGTGAATTTGGCTACGCTTTTCTCAAAAGTGTGTTACAATACTCAATTGATCAATTTGGAACGAGAAAACACGCAAAATTCCAAAAAGAGGATCGATGCAGTTGGGATCTGGACAGGAAGTAATACGGCAAGTCACTGGGGAGGTCTTTGGTGCCTTTGATTCTTTAGTTAATGCTGGATCACCTAGTCCTGTCAGTGCTAGCTCATGCTTTACTGAGGGCCATGTGGATTATAAGAATGTCGATCTATATAGACTGAGAATATTGGACCTAGAACAACTATTGTTATAGCCTAGGCAACAAGCCCAGGAAGCAGAACAGAAGTGTAGAGTAAAAGAGCGTGAGCACAAGACCAATGACTACGAATTTTCCGATAGA
This sequence comes from Fasciola hepatica, assembly GCA_948099385.1. Lineage (NCBI taxonomy): Eukaryota > Metazoa > Platyhelminthes > Trematoda > Plagiorchiida > Fasciolidae > Fasciola > Fasciola hepatica. Next base: position 22,335,859 of record CANUEZ040000142.1, read on the forward strand.
TCAGGGCATAATAAAATAGAAAACTCCACACCGGTCGCCGACTATAAAACATCAACACCACCAACGATTGATCTGCCAAGAGTAGAACTGATGGTTTTCGACGGGCGATCCGAACACTACTGCAAGTTTGTCAAGCAGTTCGAAACGCTCGTCGAAAATAAGATATTTGACCCCGGGCAAACGCTTCTCTATCTGACTCACTACTGTCGAGGCCGAGCAAGGGAAGCTGTCGGCGGGTGTACCATGCTGGAATGGAGCGGGGCTACACCGGAGCAAGGAAAGTTCGGAGGGACTTGTTTGGCCAACCCTTAAAAGTGGCCCATAACCTAATAGAGGGTGTGATGGTAGAGACAAAGAGAACCAAGGGCGACGCCTACACAAAGGCAGACCTGGTGATTAAGATGCAGAACTGCTCAATAGCCCTCGGCCATTTAGGTTACAGGGCTGACCTAGACGCCATTCACATTTTGGAAGGCATAGTCCGTCACCTTTCTCCCGAACTACAGGGTCGGTGGGCGGAGGAGGTGGAAAGTGCAAGCCGGGGCGACCGTGAGGCTAACTTCGAAGACCTGACCGAATAACTGGAGAGACAAACGAAGATAGCTGACAGCAGGTTTGGCCGACTCATTCGGGACAGCAACCGAGAAAATAAGCCTAGTACTAGCCAGGTTCAAACCACTGCTCGGGACCAGCCAAAATATCATTATTGGACCAATGCACACGCCACTTCACGCGATACCATAGCGCAACCAAGTTGCAGGTCCTGTGATGCTAGGCATGGGCTACCAGAATGCCCCAAGTTCGGCAACGCCACAATAGACGAACGATGGGGAATGGCGAGTATAACAGGAGCGCGCTGTATATGTCTCAATACCACACACCGGGTGGCAGCTTGTAGAACAAGGAACGAATGTGGTCGCGAGGGCTGCACGGTCAGACACCATAGATTATTACACCAGGCGAGAGAAACTATACCCGAGGCGAGCACAAAGCCCAGTGTGATTTGTTCAACATCGCGGCCTGCCAGCAAACCGGTACGTTTAGGAGTAGTGGCCGTGGGGGTAGTGACCCCGACTGGAGTGGTCAAAGCGTTGGCTTTCGTCGATAGTGGATCCGACACTACTCTAGTGAAAGAGCGGTTTGCCGACAAACACCAACTCCCTAAAGGTGCTACGTCATTAGCAGTGAGCAAGGTGGGCGGAACACAGGTAATGACTGCCGATAGATTGAGGCTGCAACTCATCTCTCTAGACACTAACGAGGAAATTGAAATAACGGAAGCATTCACGTTAGCGGATCTCCTCATGCGAGCACCAAGGTCGGTCAACGCAATCTTGACTAGGTGGCCCCACCTGCAGGATGTAACCGTTGTAGACTGGGAAGATGATGAAGTGGATCTCCTCATCGGCTGCGACGTGCCAGAGGCGCATTGGGTGCTTGACCAGAGAGTGGGCGACCGCCAGGCACCTTATGCCGTACGCACGGCTCTGGGATGAATATTATATGGTCCAGTAGAGGGACGTGGTTCCGTGAATTGCTTATCCGCCGAAACGGACCGCAAAGATTATCAATTGCAGCGGCTGTATGAAAAGGAGTTTCATGACATCGGAGACGAAAGACCACCGTTGTCTCAGGAGGATCATTTTGCTTTGCAAACAGTGCGGCTAGGCCCAAGAGGCCTCAAAAACAGTTCGAGGTTCCCCTCCCATGGCGCACATCTGTCCACCCGTGGACTGACAACAGAAGTTATGTTCTCCAACGACTATTACGACTAAAAGATCGTTTCATTCGAGACCAGAATCTGTGGGAACGATACGCGGATTTAATGAAGCGAAACGATGCCCTCGGTTACGTTGAAAAGGTGCCTGCAAACACCGACGGCCGGAAAGGGATCTGGTATCTACCTCACCACCCGGTTATCAACCCCAAGAAACCCAAAAATCTGCGGGTAGTTTTCGACCGTGCAACCACGTTCTAGGGCAAGTCGTTAAACGATCGCCCTCTACAAAGACCTTACTGGACTGTAACGATCGGTCGTGGAAAATCCCCCTTATTTCCCTCGCGATTCAGTGTTTTTCCTTACATCACTCATTTGCCTACACTATTGACTTGTCTTTACGACTTGGTTGTTTTTATGGACCACTTGTTGTTTGTTCATGCCCAGAGGGCTACTTTGACACATCCTTGCTCAGGACCTGCGTGGCGCACGTGCTGTTCGCTCATAAGCTGCCATTCGGTTTCTCGTTGTTGAGTCCTATTGATCGTATTATTCGGGTATTTATATATCTTATGTTATTGTTCATGTAATAATCTAGTGTCATAGAATATCGCGGATAATCGTCTTTTGATTTCGGGATCCGTTGCAAACTTGGCTACGCATTGCTCAAAAGTGTGTTACAATACTCAATTGATCAATTTGGAACGACGAAAAACACGCATAATGCTATGAAAAGGATCGAAAATATTAGAATACGGACAGGAAGCAACACGGCAAGTCACTGGGGAGATTTTGGGTATATTTGATTCTTTAGTTAATGCTAGATCGCCTAGTCCTGTCAGTGCTAGTTCATGTGTTATTGAAAGCAATATTAATCGTTAAGATGTTGATTTATATACGCTGAGAACACTATGTAACGACCAAAACGCTCAAGTCCTGGTCCAGGTGGAGCCTGACCAAAGATTCAACTATCGATTCGCCGACTAATAAGCTTCACTTGTTCCGGATAGCACCTTAGAGCCTCAAAGCAACGCGTAGCCCAAATCGATGCAGAACCCAAATCAACAACCCGATTGCTCTGCAAATGTAGGTACAAACATGATCATATCTTTGACAGTGAGCCTCAGTCACTATCCAGCCAAAAAGGTAATCAAAAATAGGACAAATTCCGTAAAAAGAGGAATAGTTGGCCAAAAAGAGTAAATAATAAATACCTGTCCTGAAGTTTAAACAAATGGAACAATTTCTCCACGCCTAATCAGGCCCAAAGAACAATTTCCTGAGCGTGGCAGCCAAAAATCAACGTAAACGAGCTGAACGTCTACGGCCAGTCGACGTGAGCGAGAAAGTGAAACCGAGGAGTAATAAAACAAACTGTGTTGAATCAGTGCATCTCACTACCGTACCAACTGTCCTCAAAGTAATCTCAATAAGAAAGCACAACCATAAAAAAAAGTAATTTCACCAAGCGTAGAATAATTGCCGACCAAAAAACAGTGTCAGCATGAAGTAGGCTAGAGAAGGCGGTCCGAAATCGGTCATAGAGCACAGGAATGTGAGCAGAAGAGGAATTTTTCAATCAACATGGACAATTCACCGGCCGCCAAAATTCCTCCCGGTCGTTCACGGCAGTTTCAGACAGTAATCTGTTCTGGCTCCCCCTTCCTACTTACGCTCCCGAGACACCGGAGTTCACAGGGCTTACAGCAGTAGGCCTGCTACCTCCCTTCCCTTTGGGTGTACGAGGACCTACAGCAGTACGCCTGCATACCCCCTAGCCTACGACCCCGGCTTCTAGTCGGCACCTCCTAACAAGCAAATTTAGCTTACATCTTTCCGTTGCTTTCCTTTGCTAGTGCGGACCACGGCCGGCCGTACGAGTCCATCTGCATCAACTTCTACGTCCTCAATTATCCCCTGGGCCACTTGTCTCTCGCGAAGGTCTCTGAAGCAACGAGCACGATGTCCCCCTTTCTAAGATTTTTATGTTTTGAAAGCCATTTCTGTCTTGCCTGCAGAGTCGGGACATGTCCTCTCACCCATCGGCGCCAGAAGTTATTCGCTAATTGGTTGACCTGCTTCCAACGTCTACAATAGTGTTCTCTCATATTAGCATTATCTAATGTACCGCAATCGCCCCTCGGCAGTAGTAGACTACTCGGAGTCAGAGCCAATCTGCCCTGGTCATCGGACAAAAGTGGGACTATCGGTCGATTATTCAATATCCTCTCGACTTCAACAAAGCAAGTATGTAACGTCTCCTCACTCATTATCTGTTCCTTCGAAAGCACTGATAGCAACCTGCGTACCGAACGGATCATTCTCTCCCATACGCCCTTCTCGGTGGCTCGATGCTGGGGGGTTGAAGTGCCAACTTGTACCCTGACTGGCTAGGTGATCGTTAATGCGCCGTCTATCCCAACGCTTCAGCTGGCCTTTGAGCTTGGTAACTGCACCCACGAAATTCGATCCGCTGTCGCTATACATTTCTGTCGCTGTTCCACGTCTACCAACAAAACGGACGAGTGACGTAATGAACGAGTCAGTGCTTAAGCTGGCTGTCATTTCCAAATGCGTAGCTCGAGTTTGTAGGTAAGAGAATAGACAGCCGTATCTTTTTTCCGACCCTCGACCCCTACGAACAAGGATTGAACCAAAGTAATCTATTCCGACCGAAATGAAGCAATACCGCCCCCTTTCCACACGACAGGGAGGAAGAGGAGCCATCAACTACTGACCGGCGACGGCGGCCAGCCTACAACAAGTGAAACGTCGTCCTATTACCCGTTTGACCGCGCCGATTCCATTGATGATCAAGTATCTCTCGTGGATTGCGGCAAGCACTTGCGCGGTGCCACTATGTCCTTCTCTACTATGGTGGTGGCGGATAATGAGTTCTGTCACCGGGTGTCTGTTCGGCAAAATAACTGGGTGTTTAAAGGCACTTGGGTATTCAGCATAGTTTGGTCGTCCGCCAACACACAAAAGATTTCCCAATACAATCGGGCATAGCTTTTTTAGGGAACCCAAGGCACCCTTGTGTAGCTCATCTGTAAGTGGTTCTCGCTGTAAAAACTCTCCAAATGAATCCCTCTGAACAATTGTTATCACTCTGAACCTGGCCCTCTCTATGTCTTCGGCGGATAGGCTGCCGACATTCAGCAAATCCTTGCTCCTCGAGAACATAACTTGAATATAGGAAGTAAACCGGATGAGCCAAGCGACAGTCTTAAAGAGCTTGGACCAATCAGAGTATCTAGAAAACTTGAGGGTTATTACAGTGTGCAGGTTGGCCGTATTTACCAAAGCCGGCGCTTTCTTAGTCTCCACACCATCCGGTGAGACCGACAGCAAAAATTCTGGTGGATTGTAGTCGTTCAAGGTCAAGGGTCCTCTCAACCATATCCTCAGTTCCTCTTCGGTTGAAATTCCTCTTGAGGCTAGATCAGCAGTATTATCTTCTGATCGCACGTGCCGCCATTGGGAAACGTTAGTATACTGATGAATAATTGCCAATCGGTTAGCGACGAAGGAACTATAACGCGTACCGGTGTTCTCTACGTAGTACCTGACAATCATCGAGTCTGTCCAAAAATGCGCTCCGTCAAAACGATCTGGCAAGCTTCGTTTTAACATCTCACTCAATCGAACACCTAAGACGGCTGCCGCCAACTCAAGCCTCGGGATAGTCACGGTTTTGCTAGGTGATACTCGCGATTTGCTACATAGAAGCACATAGTATGGGGCTCCGTCCACGGGAATTCGCCTCGCGTATGCCACTGCGCCGCATCCGGTTTCTGAAGCATCGCAGAATATATGCACCTCAGTGCATCCTATTCCTTTTTCGGTATCTTTAATTATGCTCCTCTGTACTCTTATTTTACCGACGTGGTTCATGAATGATACCCAATTACTCCACAACACCGTATCTGCTGGACTGAGTGGGCTATCCCAACCTAATTTCGACCTGCATAACCTCTGCAACAACTGCTTACCCTGGAAGACTTAACGGAGCCACTAGCCCAAGTGGGTCAAACAGGGAACTGACGTTCGAAAGTATGCCTCTCCTTGTCAGAGGCCTGTCAAGCAACTGGAACTGAAAGGTAAATTCGTCCGTGACCGTATCCCACTGAACGCCCAGTGCTCTCTGGCCGGTGTCGTTCTGCTGAGGTAGCCGAACGGAACTGGCATTTAAATCAGGGTCTGGAGATAAGGCCATAAACTTCCGTGAGTTGGATACCCATTTCCTCAGCTTAAAACCAGCGTGCATCAATAACGCAGTTATCCCTGTCGCAAAAACAGTAGCCTCAGCGCCAGTTTTAAGGGATGCAAGGCAATCATCTACATAAAAACTGCAATCTACGGCTTGCAAGACCGATGGCTCACAACCTACCCTAAAATCCCTCACAGCTCGGCATAACGCGAAGTTGGAGCAGAAGGGTGAGGAAGTAGCCCCAAAGGGGTGGGCCGTCATCTGATATTCTTCCGGCAACAGTGACAGGTCTCCTTGTGGCCACCATAGGAACCGCAAGGTACTCCTGTCACTTTCGGACACCTTTACTTGCATGAACATTTCTTCCATGTCCGCTGAAACGGCCACCTCTTCCTTGCGGAATCGCAAAAGTATGCCCACAAGATCAGCAGTAGTATCAGGGCTTTGATAAAGCATGTCATTTAGCGACCGCTCCTTATATTTGGCCGTGCAATCCAAGACAATACGCAACCTTTCAGGCTTCTTTGGGTTTAAGACAGCGTGGTGCGGTAAGTACCACCGAGGTCTGTAGTCACAGTTCATTTGATGCAACGGTACCCTCATCGCGTATCCCTCGGTTATGGTTTGATCCATCGCTTTGGTATATCTGATCCACAGGTTTTTGTCGTTTGTCAGGCGACGTTTTAAACTGTGCGATCTCGTTCGTGCAGACTCCAGGTTCCCGAGCCCTTTTGCTACACCCTTCCTCCATGGCAGAGGAACCATGAAGTGTCCGTGTATATGCCGCGTCTCAGACTCGACGTATTTTATGACTTGAGCGTCCTCTATGGAAACGCTCTTGTCCAGTAGCTGCACGTCCCCAAACTCCGCATCATACATCCTTTGTATTTCTTCTATGGGTGATGATTCGCTTTGAGTCACCCAGTTAACCGATAAGGACTGATGCCTTTTGAAGGTGGTCGGACCAAATACCACCCAGCCTAATAGTGTGCGGACTGCATAGGGGTGTTTACGACCGCCTAGTTTCTGGTCTAAAACACACTGAGCCTCGGGTACGTCACATCGGATAAGCAATAGTACATCCTCATTCACGGTTTCTATAGGTAGGTCCTCCAAGTGAGGCCACTTCCTATACTCATCATCGGAACTGGGCTTGGGCACGGGCAGTGACTCAACAACAACAGCTTGTTCTATGCTGATTGAATCGGTGCCATTCAGTGCGATCAATTCGAACGCGTCACTGACCGCATTGGTTGTTTTGGATCCCACCAGAGTCATAATTGTCAACTGGCTATTTCGAAAATCTAAACCCAGACGTTGTATGACCTCGGCCCGAATGAGAGTAGTGTCGGATCCATTGTCGAGGAAAGCATATCCGACAACCTCCTCTTCTCCGAGCTTACTTCGCACCGGCAGTAGTCCAAGGCGTATGCCATTATGCTGCATCTTGTTTACACCGCAATGATTTTCGCTCACTGCCTTGGGTGGTACAGGGCGCTTTGGCATAGCCCTTTGGAGTAGTTGATGATGCCTACCGCCACAGCCTTCAATAGTCCAGACGGTTTCTGACCTGCAGTCACCCTCTCTATGGCTTCTTTTCAGACAAATGAAGCACAACCCTTTTTTACGGGCTTCTGCCCATCTCGCAGGTACGTCTAACGCCAAAACCTCTTGGCACAGCGTTATTGAATGGTTCCCATCACATTTCGGGCAGGTCTGAGGTCGCTCTTTTCCTGCTGCACTGTGCTTATGGACCAACTAGATCCGGATTGACGTGGGCCTGGGTTGCGATTGGCTCGATTCACCCGAACAGTGGTCTTAGTTCGGCTTGCTAGTTGTCCGAAGCGACTACGGGCGATCCTGGCCGTGGTGGACACGAATTCCGTTAGCTCAATAAACGTTGGTTCCCGACCGCTTTGCGTTAACCGATCGACTCTCTCAGCCCATTTATTCTGTAGGGAGTATGGAAGACCACTAACTACACGTTCCAGGGTGACCAGCGAGTTCAGATCGGACATATAATTCATCTGCTCGAGAGCAGTCATGCAGCTCTCCATTCTAAAGGCTAGCGTCGATAGAGCTTCTGAGTCCAAGCTGCTGGTGTTCAGTTTTTTCATTAGGCCCTCTAGGAGTGATCGCATTGCCTCTTGCGGGCGGCCAAATAATTCCTTTGGTATCTCACAAGCTCTACGATATCCTTCGCTGGGAGGAAGCACCACACATTCCTCGATTGATTCCACTGCCTTACCCTTACAGTAATGAAGCAAATACATCAAGCGTTGGCCGTCATCCATGATCTTCGAGGTGACATACACATGAAACTGTCGAATGAACTTCCAGTACATTTCTGGCCAACCATCGAAAGAAAACAATTCTACTTTTGGTAAGTCAATTTCACCCACAAAGTGAGAAGCCGCATTCCATAGCTTATGATTAGTGTCCTGCTTACCGGCTTTTTCGTCTCCCTGAACAGCAGCATCTATGAACTCATCACAAATCGACCTGGTGTGCACCTGAACGTACTCACGCACTCTTTTATCACAGTCGATTGAGTCCGAGGATCGCACAGACGCACTTCTGTCTAACCTTTCTGAGAGTTCGGTGATCTCCAAATCTTGCTTAACTCTTAGAAGCTCTTTTTTCTGGCTTTCTTTAAAAGCCTCCAAATCCTGTGCTAGTTTCTCTTTAAGGTGGCGTTCTCTAAGTTCGACAAGCAACAAATTCGACTTAGAACAACGACTATGCCGACTAGAGCCTGTAACTTTGGAGCCATGAAAAGAAAAACTATCAGGAGGGACTCGCCGGGTTCCAGCGATGATTTGATCCGATCCGACTCCATTGTCAGATCAGTTGAGTCCAGTGGTCACCTCATTGCTTCTTGTAGTTCGCATCGTTCCAGAGACAGTGTCAAAGTACTGTAACGACCAAAACGCTCAAGTCCTGGTCCAGGTGAAGCCTGACCAAAGATTCAACTATCGATTCGCCGACTAATAAGCTTCACTTGTTCCGGATAGCACCTTAGAGCCTCAAAGCAACGCGTAGCCCAAATCGATGCAGAACCCAAATCAACAACCCGATTGCTCTGCAAATGTAGGTACAAACATGATCATATCTTTGACAGTGAGCCTCAGTCACTATCCAGCCAAAAAGGTAATCAAAAATAGGACAAATTCCGTAAAAAGAGGAATAGTTGGCCAAAAAGAGTAAATAATAAATACCTGTCCTGAAGTTTAAACAAATGGAACAATTTCTCCACGCCTAATCAGGCCCAAAGAACAATTTCCTGAGCGTGGCAGCCAAAAATCAACGTAAACGAGCTGAACGTCTACGGCCAGTCGACGTGAGCGAGAAAGTGAAACCGAGGAGTAATAAAACAAACTGTGTTGAATCAGTGCATCTCACTACCGTACCAACTGTCCTCAAAGTAATCTCAATAAGAAAGCACAACCATAAAAAAAAGTAATTTCACCAAGCGTAGAATAATTGCCGACCAAAAAACAGTGTCAGCATGAAGTAGGCTAGAGAAGGCGGTCCGAAATCGGTCATAGAGCACAGGAATGTGAGCAGAAGAGGAATTTTTCAATCAACATGGACATTACACACTAGACCTAGAACAACAGTTACTATCGGCTAGAATACAGGCGCATGAAGCAGAGAAAAGTTGCACACAGAAAGAGCGAGAGCATGAGACCAGCGACCTTGACACTTCCGATAGATCAGGGTGCAATAAGATAGGGAACCTCATGCAGGTCGCCGACTACAAACCACCACCGATCGATTTGCCTAGAGTGGAACTAACGGTTTTTGACGGGCGATCCGAAAACTACTGCAAGTTCGTCAAGCAGTTTGAGACTTTCTTTGGAAATAAGGTAACCGACCCTGGGCAAAGGCTTCTCTACCTTACTCACTACTGCCGAGGCCGAGCAAGAGAAGCTATCGACGGGTTACCATGCCCGACCCGGAACAAGGCTACACAAGAACAAGGAAGATTTTAAGGGACTTGTTTGGCCAACCGTTCAAAGTAGCCCGTAACCTAATAGAGGGCGTGATGGTAGAGACAAAGATAACCTAGTGCAACGTCTACTCAATGACCGACCTAGTGATTAGGATGCAAAACTGCTCAATAGCCCTCGACCATTAAGGTTACAGGGTTGACCTAGATGCAATGCACACTTTGGAAAACATAGTCCACCACCTTTCTCCCGAACTACAGGGTCGGTGGGCGGAAGAAGCAGAACGGATAGGCTGAAGCGACAGGGAACCTAACTTCGAAGACCTGACCGAATAACTGGAGAGACAAACGAAGATAGCTGACAGCAGGTTTGGCCGACTCATTCGGGACAGCAACCGAGAAAATAAGCCTAGTACTAGCCAGGTTCAAACCACTGCTCGGGACCAGCCAAAATATCATTATTGGACCAATGCACACGCCACTTCACGCGATACCATAGCGCAACCAAGTTGCAGGTCCTGTGATGCTAGGCATGGGCTACCAGAATGCCCCAAGTTCGGCAACGCCACAATAGACGAACGATGGGGAATGGCGAGTATAACAGGAGCGCGCTGTATATGTCTCAATACCACACACCGGGTGGCAGCTTGTAGAACAAGGAACGAATGTGGTCGCGAGGGCTGCACGGTCAGACACCATAGATTATTACACCAGGCGAGAGAAACTATACCCGAGGCGAGCACAAAGCCCAGTGTGATTTGTTCAACATCGCGGCCTGCCAGCAAACCGGTACGTTTAGGAGTAGTGGCCGTGGGGGTAGTGACCCCGACTGGAGTGGTCAAAGCGTTGGCTTTCGTCGATAGTGGATCCGACACTACTCTAGTGAAAGAGCGGTTTGCCGACAAACACCAACTCCCTAAAGGTGCTACGTCATTAGCAGTGAGCAAGGTGGGCGGAACACAGGTAATGACTGCCGATAGATTGAGGCTGCAACTCATCTCTCTAGACACTAACGAGGAAATTGAAATAACGGAAGCATTCACGTTAGCGGATCTCCTCATGCGAGCACCAAGGTCGGTCAACGCAATCTTGACTAGGTGGCCCCACCTGCAGGATGTAACCGTTGTAGACTGGGAAGATGATGAAGTGGATCTCCTCATCGGCTGCGACGTGCCAGAGGCGCATTGGGTGCTTGACCAGAGAGTGGGCGACCGCCAGGCACCTTATGCCGTACGCACGGCTCTGGGATGAATATTATATGGTCCAGTAGAGGGACGTGGTTCCGTGAATTGCTTATCCGCCGAAACGGACCGCAAAGATTATCAATTGCAGCGGCTGTATGAAAAGGAGTTTCATGACATCGGAGACGAAAGACCACCGTTGTCTCAGGAGGATCATTTTGCTTTGCAAACAGTGCGGCTAGGCCCAAGAGGCCTCAAAAACAGTTCGAGGTTCCCCTCCCATGGCGCACATCTGTCCACCCGTGGACTGACAACAGAAGTTATGTTCTCCAACGACTATTACGACTAAAAGATCGTTTCATTCGAGACCAGAATCTGTGGGAACGATACGCGGATTTAATGAAGCGAAACGATGCCCTCGGTTACGTTGAAAAGGTGCCTGCAAACACCGACGGCCGGAAAGGGATCTGGTATCTACCTCACCACCCGGTTATCAACCCCAAGAAACCCAAAAATCTGCGGGTAGTTTTCGACCGTGCAACCACGTTCCAGGGCAAGTCGTTAATTGATCGCCTACTACATGGTTCTGACTGTACTACACCACTGGTCGACGTTTTGTGCCGTTTCAGAGTGGGTAAAGTGGCTTTGTCTGCCGACTTTCGGGAAATGTTTCATCAGGTGAGGATTCCGGTAGGAGAACGAGATGCTTTGCCCTTCCTGTGGTTGGAAGAGAGCGACCGGGACAACGCAGTGGTGAACTATTGGATGACCGTCCACCCCTTCGGAGCCATATCGTTACCGTTCTGTGCGAACTTCGCCCTCCGAGAACCAGCGAACAAACATGGAAATGTAGTCCATTGGACGGTGGTAGATAGCGTCAGCAGGAACTTCTACGTCGACGACTACCTTGGGTCATTCGATGATGTGGATTCAGCTCTAGAGCAGTTCAGGTGTCTGACGAGATTGCTGGAAGATGGCGGCCTTCATCTAACTAAATGGATGTCGAACGCTTCAGAAGTACTAGGGGTAATTCCGTATCACAAAAACGTAAAAAGGGTAAGAGATTTGGACGGTTCTCCACTTCCTATCGAACGCACTTTAGGAATACAATGGGACGCGGAAACGGACGACTTTGCTTTCGAGGTAAAAGTTTCCGAGCTGCCAGTAACCCTTCGATGTATACTATCCGCTGTCTCTGGTCTGTTTGACCTGCTCGGTTTCGTCTCACCCTGGCTGCTACCCGGAAAGATCTTGCTGCAGCGGCTGTGCCGTTAGAAAGTTGATTGGGACCAGTCACTGGACCGAGGGGACCGGTTGGACTGGGAAGAATTTCTGAAGACCTTGGAGAAACAAGGGGGGAACTAGGTGATTCCAAGATATTTGACTCCTGGCGATACGACGCGGACGGGAGAACTTCATTCTTTTTCCGATGCATCCCAAGTCGGTTATGGAATTGTGGTGTACGGACGATGATGCACAGGAGATGAGCAGTATACTACGGGGATCCTGTTTGCTAAAGCCCGCGTTGCTACACTGAAGTCGGTCTCGATCCCACGCCTTGAACTCAGCGCAGCCGTGTTGGCAGTCAGGGTGGTACAAGCGGTGGAGAGATGTTTTGACTTCCATATTTGATCGGCTAGCTTTTGGACGGACTCAACGATGGTGCTTTACGACATTAACAACGTCCGGGGCCGGTTTAGTACTTTCGTTGCTAACCGGATCAAGATTATCTACAATGAATCAGCCACGAACCAGTGGAATCATGTCAGGTCTGGCGATAATCCGGCCGACATGTGCTCCCGAGGTGTGACAAACTTCAGGCAACTAGACACGTGGACGAGAGGGCCAAACTTCCTGCACCTGCCCAAACAGGACTGGTCCGTGTAAGAATTAAAACCCTCTACGGAAGTAGAACTGGAAATCAAAGGCGTGGTGATAGCGGCCAGCGTCGTTGAAGCGACATCCATTCTATCGCGACTGGTCAGGTTTTCTTCCTGAATGAAGACACTTCGTTCGCTAGTTTTGGTTGGCCAGGTTCAAGAGAAATTTATTAGTCATGAAAGGGCTACTCCCTACAGGCCGGATACGGGTCGGTCCGATAAGTCCCGATGAGCTACAAGCGGCAGAGTACGATATTTTCCGAGTGATACAACGCGAGGCTTTCGCCCGAGAACTCAAGAGGACGGAATAAGTGGGATTGACCAATAAAGACACACTATCTCCAAGAGGTGAGCTGAAGCGTTTAAACCCCAAACTCATCGACGGACTGCTGCGGGTGGATGGTAGGCTAACCAGCTCCCACCTGAGCCTCGACACGAGGTACCCTATACTGCTGCCTGTGAGACAACCTGTAGTAGAGCTAATGATTCAACACGTCCATGTCGTGGAGGGACATGCCGGAGAAAGTCACGTTGCGAGCGTCATCCGGAAGCGTCTTTGGTTGCTGAGAGGAAGAAAGACTGCAAAACGCGTAATCCGACGGTGTGTGCAATGTAGGAGACGCAATGCCACGGTGGGCAAACAACACATGGCCCAACTACCAGAATGCAGGGTGACTGCGGGCTGGTGGCCGTTCAGTGACACCGGGTTGGACCATTTCCGGCCCTTGTGGATCAAGTGCTGGAAAAGATTGGAAAAGCGATATGGATGTATCATGACGTGCATGAATTCACGTGCGGTACACCTAAAAGTCGCACATTCGATGACGACCCACTCCTTCCTAAAGGCCTTGCGGAGATTTATCAACCGAAGAGGCGTATCGGCCGATATATACCCAGATAACGGGTCGAACTTTGTGGGCGCTCACCGGGAATTGCAGCGTTGGCACAAGAACATAAACAGGGACGAACTGCAGGATTGAACCATGGCTTACCGCATACGATTGCATTTCAACCCCCACAGGCCAGTCACCACGGCGGCGTATGAAAACGCATGATCCGGTCTACCAGGTGAATATTGCTGTCGATCATGGAGCAACAGCCGCCCGACGACGAGACTCTGAACACCGTCATGATTGAGGTGAAGAGAATTCTGAACAACCGCCCCCTGGTTCCAGTAATGAACGGCGACCCCACCTATCTGACGCTCGCTCCGAACGACTTATTGACGTAACGGTCAAACGAGGGTTTTCAAGGGCCAGTAAACCTTCGTGGGAGCTACCTTCGTGGGTGGAAGCACGCAAACTATCTTGTCAAGGTCTTCTGGAGGCGATGGCTGCGAGAGTACCTACCGGCTTTGCAGACTCGACAGAAGTGGCTGGCAAAAATAAGACCATTCAAACGTTGGGGACGTGGTGATAAACGCAGACGAACGCGCACATTACAACACTCGGGCCTTGAGAGTGGTTATGGAAACCATCGAAAGCACTGACGGAATGATAAGAAAGGTGGGGGCGATAAATCAAACGAAGCGCTAATTCGTGACATACGCAGTATTAGCCTACTCAAGAGTGGAGGCGGAGAAGCTGATAACGCGGATGCCCAGTAGATTAGTTCGCATTCTTATTCGAGGTGGGTAAAGAAACCCCCATGTATGGGAGTTTGGTCGCACGCACTATTTGCGGACTCGATTCCCGTCCAGTGAATGGAGACGCGGAACGATAGCGATTGATCGGTTTTGGTATTTATATTGGTTGTCCTGTATAAATGACAGGAGAAGGGAGACTGAACGAGCTAATGATCAGAGCTGATGAGCTGGAGCGCACCTTGCCATTTGTTACGTAGCGTGACGAGGGTTTCGCTGAGCTGGTCTTTTCCGGTCCCAGGTGGACTTAAACAAATCATATTTCAAGCAACCAGCCGATTGAAGGAACCGATGCTAGACCGAATTCCTGACCTATTAAACAACCTGGTCAACATTTGCTAAGCCAGTTGCGTACCTCAACGGACGACTGGTGAGGATCACCCAAACGTCCTAAAGGGTTTCTAAGATAGGCTGATGTGTCCGACCGAAGGAGATTATAATACCGCACTGGTTAAATTGGGTCTGGATGAGTGAAAGTACTTTGAAGTACTTTTGTCCTGACCATAAGCCACTTTATGTGACTGAGAAGAAAGATTCGAAAAGGAAGATTGCCTACGGCTAGAGGAGGGCCTGACACCGGAGTTGGCCGTTTTTGGGGAGCGGTTGTCGATCCCAAGTAAATCTAAGTGAAAATACCTGTTCGTTAACAAGGCTGGCCTAAGCTCTAAGCTCGCAGTTGCATTTTATTGAGTTTGGTGTCTGCGAAGCCGCTACTTCGGTCCCCCTCCAGAAGGACGACTGAGTAGGAGGGCTTCGACCTAAGATTGCGTCGTGAGTTGAGCCAAAATTCAGCTGAATATTTCCAGCTGGAAAAGGTTTGTGTTCAGCACCTCTAAGGTGATCTAAGGACCACTGGGCCGAACAAAGCCGCAGAGAAGGTTACCCACGCGTAAACTGGTGGGGTATCCCCTCCCCGCGCTCTCTATCTAGAAACCTTACGTGGGGACAGGGACGTGCCAAATCCTGTACAAGGCACGTAAACAACAACAACAACAAAATGGTAATGTCCATAAAGTGACACATGTCCACTGTTAGTGGTGTGCCAGATCCTTCCCAGGTAAAAAAACAACCGATCCTGGAAGAGATCGGAAAAACTGGATACAGTATTCAATCGAAAGGGAAGTCTATGTAAGAACAATAGAGTCAACGAATCGTGCAGGGAAACGAACATGCCTACCAGACCTAGTGGAACGTGGTGGGGGGGTCGACCTGTGACCCACACGTGCTGGAACTAGATGTTGTTGGAGTAGGGCAAACGTCTGTGCTTTTACCATCGGCGGGCAACGGCGAAGGCTGGGTTTCCGGGTCAACGAAGGCTGGCTTAAGGCGGTCGATGCTGACGGTTTCTTGACGACCATTGAGATCGATGATGAACATTTTCTCTAAACGCCGAATGACTTTGTGCGGACCAGAATATGCTGGAGTCAACGGGCGGCGGCTCGGCGTACGCAGAAGAACGTGCGTGCACTTATGTAGGTGACTGGGACTAAACGACGGCCGGTCTGCCGAACCGACCGGAATACCAATCTTCTGAAGCATGCAGATCGTGAGACGTTGAGTGTAGTCTCCATGGTTTAGGACAGGTGCGCTCACCTTGGGTGCTACAAATTCGCCGGGGAGACGAGCGGTGGTGCCGGACGTCATGGACGCATGTGTGCAGGGAGTGTCGCTGCGCAGCGTATTGCGAATGCCAAATAGCGCCAGTGGTGAGACGTCCGTCCACTGAGGATTGTTGTGGGCACTGAGCGAAGTTTTGAGGTGCCGGTGAAAACGTTCGACCGAGCCACTTGCCTGGGGATGATAAGCTGTGGTGCGAATGCGCTTAGTGCCAGTCAGTTGGAGGAGATTGTCGAAAGTGGCAGATTCAAACTGAGCTCCTCGATCGGTGGTTACTGTGGCAGGACAACCAAAACGGGAAATCCAGTTTTCCATGAACGCACGGGCGACAGTTTCACTGGATACATCCGGAATGGGTATGGCCTCGGGCCAACGAGTGAAACGATCAATACACGTGAGTAGGTGGATCATACCTCGGGATGGTGGCAAGGGTCCCACAATGTCGACATACACGTGAGCGAAGCGGGCGTCTGGAGTCTCAAAAGATCCGACCGGACTGGTAGTATTTCGCTGAATTTTGGCTCGCTGACAAGCAATGCAGTTACTTGCCCACTGACGAACGTCGCGATCCATTTTTGGCCAAACGAATCGGGCACTGACCAGTTTGCATGTGGCCTTGATACCCGGGTGGGATAGGCCGTGCAACACATCGAAAACATGACGGCGATGTGAAAGTGGTACGATTGGCCTTGGGCGATTCAAGGTGGTGTCGCAGGGGATAGTGCCAGCGGATGATGGAAGAGGCAAAGCCCGCACTAGGAGACTTGTATCGTGAATGGATTGTTGAAACTCAGGATCCTGCTGGCTACGTGCCAGGTCCTCGAGATTGATACCGGGAACAGCGGGCGCTCCGAAACTGTGGATCCTGGTAAGAGTATCTGCCGCCACGTTAGCTGACCTGGAGATATGACGAATGTCAGTAGAAAATTGTGATATGAAATCCAGCTGGCGAATTTCTCGTAGAGAATGACGATCAGATGCGTTGCGAAAAGCATACAGTAGTGGCTTGTGATCCATGAAAATGATGAATTCCCGTCCTTACAGGGCGTGGCGAAAGTGACGGATGGCGGTGTGGACGGCAAGTAACTCACAACCAAACGCGCTGTACTTAGATTCTGCGGAAGACAGGCGGCGTGAGTGAAAGGCCAGAGGCTCTCAAGCGCCGTCCACGGCCTGTTGTAGGACACAACCAAGTGCGACATCGGGGGCATCAACGGCGACACTGACGGGAGCGTGGGGATCCGGATGACGGAGAAGAACCGCAGACGACAAAGTCTGTTTGAGCTGAGAAAAGGCCTCCTTGGCTTGATCGGTCCAGATGAGGGTTCGTTGTTTGCCCCGTAAAAGGTCGGTGAGCGGTTGCATCAGGGTGGCGCAGTGTGGAATGAACCGGCGGTAATAATTGACAAAGCCGTTAAAACGTTTAGGCTGTTTGAAGTATTGTGGTAGTGGAAATTCAACAATATCACTGACCTTGGTTTCAGCCGGACGAATGCCGTTGGCGTCGATGATGTGACCGAGAAAAAGCAACGACGGCTTCTCTAATTCGGTCTTGGCCGCATTGATGGCAACACCGTGCTCTGTTAACCGCTGGAAGAGCTGTCGAAGATGAAGCTGATGTTCGTCGATGCCGAGGCTAGCGACAAGAATATCATCGATGTAAGGGTGAACAAAGGGTAGTCCGCGGGTAACCCCGTCAATAAACCGCTGGAACGTTTGGGACGCGTTGCGCAAGCCAAATAGCATACGGAGAAACTCGAATAGACCAAACGGAGTGGTAACGGCGGTTTTTGCAGCATCCTCGTCGGCGACCGGAATTTGATGATGGGCCCGGACCAGGTCGATTTTGCCGAAGATGGTGGATCCAGCCAGAGCAGACGTGATATCATGAATGTGAGGTATAGGATGTCGATCTGGCGTTGAGACCTGATTGAGGCGACGATAGTCACCACACGGACGCCAATCGCCTGAAGTTTTCTTCGGCACCATATGCAATGGGGAAGCCCACGGGGTGTTCAAAGGACGGATGATGCCTAGGTCCATCATTTTCTGGAATTCAAGACGAGCGGTGGCCAGTTTGTCCGGGGCTAAGCGACGAGGACGGGCAAAAACCGGAGGTTTCGCGGTACTAATGTGATGTACAACCGCCGAACGCACCGCGGGTAAGTGGTCTGTCGGCCCGGTTGGAGGCGGAAACTCATCTAAGATTTTTGCGAAGGTAACGTTGGCGACAGGAGCTATGGACGGTCTAACAACGTTGACAAAGCAGACAGATCCAAAAACAGCACGATGAGTCACAGGGTCGGTTAACTTACGAGGAGCCGGATGTAACGGAAGGTTGAAATGATGCAGAAAATCAACTCCTTAGATGGGCAATGACAAAAGTCCACTGAAAAAACGACGCAAGCCCAAATCTTATTTGAGACGCCTAGTACCAAAAGTGGATATACGAGACCCACTGGCAGCCTGAAGCTCTAAAGTGTGACGGTGCTGACGATCAGAATGGTTAGGGGGAACGACACTGATCTGTGCACCCGTGTCGACCAGAAACTGACGGTGTGAGATGAGGTCCTTGATAAATAGAAGACGGCACGGTGTCGGGAGGCCAACGAGCGCTGCCGTACCTACTCGTTGGCCGACGAGTTTCCCTGGTCGTCGTGGAACGTGCACGGGGGTGTACACTTCCGTGAGCTGGCACGATACTGGCGGTGATACCAACACCATGTCCAAGTGTGCGCATCGGGAGAGGCTGGCCTGGGAGGACTGCGAGCGGCAATAGGCCGGCGAGTGCGAGTTGGGGAGCGGCTACGACGTGCCGAACGTGAAGACTGACTAGCGGTCACGTCCGCCTGAAGAGCATTGAGTTGTGCAGCTATATCTGTGAGGGTCGCCTCCGCGGTGGTCGTGGACGGACGAATGCACTGACTAAATTGGGCGGAGGCGGTTTCCATAAAACGGTCCGCCGCCAAAGCCAGTTTGTCTAATGAGACTTCATCTACGAGAAGGGCCAGAATGCACTGCGCTTGTTGGGGTAGCTGCTGCATTAACAATTCTCGCAACATCATGTCACCAACTTGGATGCCCTTAGCCAGTTGTCGCATACGACGCAGGAGCTGTGAAGGCTTCTGGTCGCCGAGGGAAATGCCACTGAGCAGCTGACGAAGACGGTTTGAGTCTGGGACCCCGGTGTGTTCTTAGATAGTCTGGCGCAGCACATCATAAGGCTTGTCCGTGGGTGGGTTAGAGATGATATCCTCGACAGCCTCAAAAATATTTAAAGGCAGTTCGGCAGTGAGATGCACATGCTTCTGTTGCTGTGAGGTGATTCTGGAAGCAGCAAACTGTGCTTCCAGATGAGTTAGCCAAAGGGAGGGATTACCCGGAATAAACGGCAACGCCTTTACTGGGTGAGCAATAGAGAGCTTTTTAGAGTAACGGCCAGATTGGAGGCCTCCATCTTGTTGTTCGATTAATGTAAGTGTTGGTGCCTGTTGATACACCTACTGGGCCTCGGCTCATGGAGTTTTAAAGGGGGTTACCGTTTGCTCGAAGGGTGGCTTTTAATTGCCGGTGGAAACGCTCAACCATACCATTGGCCTGAGGGTGGTAAGCTGTCGTCTTAACGTGTTGGCAACCGAGCGTAGTGAGTAGGCTGCCGAAAGCGCCATCAAAGTGTGGACCACGATCGGTGGTCACTATTTCCGGGCAACCGAAATGACTAACCCAACCGGTCAGAAGAGCTTTCGCGGCCTCTTCCGATGTGGGACGAGAGATAAGAATGGCCTGCGGCCCGCGCAAAACGATCCACGCATGTGAGTATGTAAATATACCCAAGCGAGGGTGGAAGTGGTCCTACGAGGTCGAGGTGCACATGATTAAAACGTGTTTCAGGCTCCAAGAACCTGGCTAACGCCGCCTTAGTGTGCCTATGGGTCTTAACACGTTGACACTGCAGGCAAGCACGAACCCATTGGGGGATATCTCGTTTGACATTGTGCCAAACAAAACGCTCGGTTATCGGTTTCACCGGGGCCGTCACACCCGGGTGAGCCAGATTGTGGAGTGTCAGGAAAGTGGGATAAGGTGGGCAGCAGGAACCACCGGCCTAGGACGGCCTTGCGACACATCGCACACGAAGGTATTCTGGGAAGTTGGGATAGGTACTGTCGTCAAGCTCAAAGAACCGTTTTGTCGCACTTGTTCGATGTCAGGGTCCATAGTTTGGGCCTGTGCCATCGCGTCCAAGTTGATGTTAGGCGTCGGTGATAGACTTAGTTGATGTACGCGTGATAAGGCGTCGGCGACGGGATTAAGTACCCCGGAGACGTGTCGTATGTCCGCAGTAAACCGTGAGACAAAGTCTGAGTGGCGAATCTCGCGTGGTGAGTACCGATCGGAAGCTGACTTTAGTGCGTAAACCAAAGACTTGTGGTCTGTTAACACCATAAAAGAACGGCCTTTGAGTGCATGTTGAAAGTGACGGATTCACAAGTAGATGGCTAATAACTCCCTACCAAATGTGCTGTACCTAGATTCGGTGGGTTGTAGGCGCTTGGAGGAGAATGCTAAAGGTTGCCAAGAATCGTCTACCAAATGTTGCAGTACTGCTCCAACCACTGTGTCCGAGGCATCCGTCACTCCCGAAATGAGAGCCAATGGGTCGTGGTGGGTAAGTAGGGCTGTTTTGGCGACCGCATCTTTGACCAAGGCAAATGCTACTTGTGCAGTGTCGGGAAACACGAACTTTCGCTTACCTCCGCGCAACAGGTCGGTTAGGGGTTGCATCATTTCCGCACAGTGAGGAATGAATCGGCGGTAGAAACTCACCAGGCCGGCAAATTGACGCAAATGGCGGAAAGATTAGGGTTCAGGTTAGTCCTGAATAGCGGAAACTTTATCTAGCAGACGGTGGATACCCGCGGATGAAATAGAATGTCCTATGAAAGTGATATCAGACCGGCCTAATTCGCATTTCGCGATATTGATCGTAACGCCGTGCTGGCCAAGGCGCTCGAAAAGTGCTCGTAAGTGTGCGGAGTGCTCTTGCTCTGAAGAACTAGCCACCAAAATATCATCCAGGTATGCGTAGACATTTTCCAAACCACGAGTTGCCTTGTGCATGAAACATTGGAAGGTCTGGGCTGCATTGCTGAGTCCAAACAGCATTCTCAGAAACTCCAACAGCCCAAAAGGCGTAGTGACGGCAGTTTTAGGGATATCGGCCTCTGCTACCGGGATCTGGTTGTACACACGAACTAAATCGATACGGCTGAAGACGGAGCAATCTGATACAGGCGAAGTAGGGTCCTGTTTATGGGGAATTGGATATCGGTCAGGGACGGTGACTTTGTAAAGTGCTCTGTAATCACCACAGGGTCGCCAGTCGCCACTAGATTTAGGAACCATATGAAGAGAGGAAGCCCAAGAGCTACTAGAAGGGATTGTTATACCCAGTTCTAACACGTGTTCGAATTCAGCCTGTGCAACACAAAGCTCGTCTGGTGCTAACCGACGCGGCCTACTGAACACCGGGGGTCCGTGGGTGTCCATATAGTCAGTGACTTTGGTGGTCACTGCTGGGAGGGACCCGGCCTGCCGAAACATGGCCGGTTAGACAGCCATAAGTTCGCCATAGGGTTGGTGTGCAAGTGGTTGAACGTAAAAAGGCGTGACGTGATTCACTCGCGACTTATAACCCCCAACAACGAAAGTGGTCTGACCATCCACCACTCTGCGGCGCCGTGCATCAAGTAACAAGTCAAAGTGCTGCAGGAATTCAATGCCCAGAATTGGGTACGGGACGTCGGCGATGATGAACACCCAACGAAAATTACACTTCAAACCTAATTTAAGGTGAGCGACCGCTGGCCAAACGTTGGGATGGCCGTACCATTGGCAGCGCGCAGTGTTTTGGGCCTGCGGTGTGCTATTGTCGTCTTCCGCTCGGGGGAGGACGCTCCCTTCGGCATCGGTATCTACAAGAAACAGGTTATTTGAAATGATGTCCCTTACGTTCAAAAGACGACTGTTGGTCTGATACCCGGCTTCGTGGGTCGCCACCACGGGCCGGGGGGTTAGTTTCCCTGATGAGCACCGGGAAAGGTACACCCTGGTTCGCATTGTTTGACTCCCTCGCCAAAGCCACTGTGGTATTTACAACACCCTTCTTTTGAAGAGCCAAAAAGTCGTCGCAATGACGGACTGTGGAGCCTAGGTGAGCGTACGCAGCGCCGCTCCTGTAACTCACTTTTTCTAACTGCTAGGCTTTGCAGGTTCGCGTCAATTCTAGACAAAACGGACGCGAGGTCGTTGGATGTTGGCAAGGCAGACACCGTTGTGACGGAGGACCTGGTTACTCCAGCTACAGCGGGGTTCTATCGTGACAAAATGTCATCAGCTATCGCTGCAGTTTCCTCCAGCGAGCATTTGCGCGTGGCACTCAGTAAAACTGGGATGTTGTGCGGCAAACGCTGCAGCCAAAGTTCCCTTAGGAGCGGGTCCTCGCCTAACGTCGGTCCGCTCAAGGGCTGCACCTCACGCAGCAGTTCGGAGGGCTTCCTACTTCCGAGCTCAACGTTTTGAAGTTGTTGCATACGTGGGTCCTGCGTTTGGGTCGTGCGGGCAATGACGGCCTCCTTTAAAGCCTCATAGCCTCGGGGAGAGATTATTACGTCCCTCACTTGCACTCTGACCTCCGGCGGGAGGCGGCCTGCTACCCACTTGAAACGGCTGGAGTCACTGTCTTTACAGCAGTTTTCGAATTCTAACTCGACCAGCGTGATTGCCCCATTGGAGGGGTCTGAGCAGGGTTTCCGTTCAGCAGACATAGCGATTAATTTATCGAATACATACGGGAAAAGAAACCAACGATGGGTGGGGCATTATAATCTTCGCGAAAAAAGTCACGACTAACTAGACACCAAAAATACGTATGGACAAAATAAATTATTTGGTAAATCGACCAAAAAAATCAAAAGACAGGGAAACAATAAAACATAAAAATGTACGCAGACGGGACCTTGAATGGTAGAAAAACAAGGAAACTCACATGACCTGGGGAACACGTCGAGCTCACCAATTGTAAGGTTGATTGGACCTCACTTCGCGGTTTCCTTAGTGAACGCGTGCTCCGGTCCTTTGTACTGCGTGAACCACCTGCACGTTACTGTAATGTGCGGCACTGCACGAATATGTTACCCAAAACAGTATTCTCCACGACCCGTGAGAACGAGAAGGCGATTGGAAGAGATAGTGGTAAGCGTGTATTTGGGAGCGTGTGTGAGAGGGTGCGCAAGAGCAAAGGTCAAATGGGAACCGCATTTGGCAGTTAGCGTTCAGTTAAACAATAAACGTGGTAAAAGAATGAACGAAGATGGCCACCGACACACGTCCAGCGAGTGGAGACGCGGAACGATAGCGATTGATCGGTTTTGGTATTTATATTGGTTGTCCTGTATAAATGACAGGAGAAGGGAGACTGAACGAGCTAATGATCAGAGCTGATGAGCTGGAGCGCACCTTGCCATTTGTTACGTAGCGTGACGAGGGTTTCGCTGAGCTGGTCTTTTCCGGTCCCAGGTGGACTTAAACAAATCATATTTCAAGCAACCAGCCGATTGAAGGAACCGATGCTAGACCGAATTCCTGACCTATTAAACAACCTGGTCAACATTTGCTAAGCCAGTTGCGTACCTCAACGGACGACTGGTGAGGATCACCCAAACGTCCTAAAGGGTTTCTAAGATAGGCTGATGTGTCCGACCGAAGGAGATTATAATACCGCACTGGTTAAATTGGGTCTGGATGAGTGAAAGTACTTTGAAGTACTTTTGTCCTGACCATAAGCCACTTTATGTGACTGAGAAGAAAGATTCGAAAAGGAAGATTGCCTACGGCTAGAGCAGAGCTTGACACCGGATTTCAGTTCAGTTTGCACGGGACAGGTAATGGCCACGGCCGATCGGGCGTCCAGAATTCCTTCGATGATATGCACACCAGTTATGCACCCACCACTGCCGAGTGACACCCATCACTTGCCGCTTTTGGGGAGCGGTTGTCGATCCCAAGTAAATCTAAGTGAAAATACCTATTCGTGAACAAGGCTGGCCTAAGCTCTAGGCTCGCAATAGCATTTTAATGAGCTCGGTGTCTGCGAAGACGGTACAGGGATTGTGTTGTAAGGTTTGTCGTTGTCTGCATATCCCAAAGTTCCGTTTGCCTGTGGTTGTTATTGGCTTCGTAAACGTGCCACAGTCAGTCGTCAAATAAGTCAACTGGATCCAGTCGCGATCAAATAAGCGTTGTGTTGAGGCCATGTGGGATCCTGGAATTCCATGTGGTTCTGTCCGACGGGACGAGCTGGAAGGCAAACAAAAGTCGCACCAAAACATTTCATGTCAATCTCATTTTCTACGGGCACCGATTCATCTGTCTCAACCGCTCCACATATAACAGCCCCACAACTTCAGTCAGGCCATATTTAAGCCCGTATGTTTAGACACAATCCTGTATCGGTAGCACTACAAAAGCCACAATCCCCGTGACCCTATCTGATCTGGTTCCCAACACCCTACCATTGATCTCAGCACCGCTGATACGGTGCTCCCACCACATTTGAGCGATGCTACGGGGACACTGATGCTGGCATATCGACAGTCTTCGCCTATCTTCTTTTGAGTTAGATCCATTATGTCTCGTAGAGAGTCGGAGATTTTCGTTCCGATATATCAGGCCATAGTTAGGTCGCATATGGAATACTGCGTGCAGGCCTGGGCACCGTACTACTAGAAGGATATAGACTGTCTGGAGAAGCCGCAAGGGCTAGCCCCTAGAATGGTGGCTGGGCAAGGGGGCTTAGCTACACAGAGCGTCTCCGAACCCTAGACCTATTCTCGATAGAAAGACGGCGCATTCGCGGGGTCTTGATGGAAACCTTCAACGTAATGAAGGGACTCTCAGGAATAAGTCGAGAAGACATTTTCTCTCTGATCCCCGAGAGTGGCACAAGGGAGCATAGCCTTAGATTACAAGGAAGTATTCGAGGCTGCAAATTAGGGCGAAGTTCTTCTCAAATAGAGTGGTAGCCTACTGGAATAAGCTCCCGGAAGAGGTCATAAATGCCACAACAGTGAAGGCCTTTAAGAAAGCAGTAGACCTGTGTTGGGTGGCAGTATACCACGAGTTACGTTAAGCAGCTTTTAGGAGCAGACGCAATTTAGTTATTGTTTCCACCTTACTCTGCCAGGGCTGATACTGCACAAAATTTCTGCCTTTCAGAAAAAGAAAATCACGCAGTGTTGGGAGCTACGGAAACGCGCCGACAACACAACTATCTGGACACACGATTGGCTCTAGCCACACCAAGTCCTGTGCAAACTGAACTGAACGGAACTGAAATTTGTTTATTTGAACCATTACCAATTTCGGCGGCGCCACTTGTGCGTCTTCTGCACGCCGCTGCGCTCTCCGGTACGCGCGTTGTCCCGCTCCAGCGTCTTGAGTTCTGCCTTGCGCGCTGCCGAGTATATTCGCTATCGTGTCACAAACCGAGGACCAAGGGCTATAGACTCTATACGGGAGCAGGTCCTGACTTAACTGAGACAAACCCTAAACTGGGGAGCCCGAACAAATTAATTCCCGAAGGACACTCGTAAGTCCTTCAATCATAGTTATTCGCCTACATATGCACTTTTTCCGACATGTAAGTGGTAAATTCATGATTTCGGTTGCCATATCCCTTATATATTTTTTCTCATCGATATTATAAGTGTTTCACAGTTGCTGCACTGACCTCTATATCGTTTTACATTTGATTTACCATTGCAACTACGGCTAGCAACGACCGTAAGTCTGATCCGAAACCGTCCGTTTCGACAGTCTCCCTAGCCGTCCATCAGTTTTTTATTGATGACCCTCAACTCTAGTTTCATATGTTAGAGACAGTTTGAATCACAGAATCACAAGCGAACGAACCCGTTACTTGTGGACTATCGGTCGCCTTCCCCGTGACGTTGCTACTCAGATACGCGACGTAATATTCAATAACAGTTCTTACACAGCCGTGGAAAACGCGGTAATCTCGTCTGTTACCGTCAGAATCGTCCAGACTGAAACGGCCAACCCAAGAGAGAGTTAGGTAGCAAGAAGCCCTCTGCATTACTGAGAGAAATGCAGCAGCTGGCGGGGCAACTTTTAGAGGAAAACGTCCTTAAAGAGTTGTGGGTACAGCGACTACCACCCAATATTCAAGCACTGCTCGAGGTTTCTAGCCACCTTAAGCTCACAGAAGCGGCCAAACTAGCGGACGGTATTATTGAACGGTACCATTCACAAATTACTGCCGTAACAAATTCGAGCAGTCCCCAGGCCACAGCTCCCATTGTAGGAACGCACTCCGAGGACACTGACAGCTGCTTTCAGAAGTTTTTCCTCTCCTGGTTGTTCTCGCTGTAGAAACCATAAATCTTATCACAACTGTGACCGACGTGAACGTATTAGAAGCCCTTCCCCCGACTGCCCCATTAGTCTATCTTGATCATATCACTGTCGATACCATAAACGGTTTGGAGGAAGACCCGGCGCTCCGAAGTCGGTTGCACCTTCTCGGGAGTCAAACTGGGAAACTAACATCCCGACGCGTTCCGACGACTAACGCGGTCGGCAGCCATAATAGCAGTCGTCTGTTGCATGTTCGAGATTTTGTTTCCAATAACCTGTTCCTAATTGACACCGGTGCAGCAGTAAGTGTCATTCCAAAGGAAGCAGGCGATACAACGATTCCATCAGTCCAACAACTTCATGCCGCCAACGGCACTCTTAATGCTACTTACGGCCTCAAGTCACTCACGCTCAACTTAGGCCTACGTCGCACCTTCCGCTGGGTGTCTTTAGTAGCAGACGTCTCCTATCCCATAAAAGGTGTCGATTTCCCTGACCATTTCGACCTCCCGGTGAATGCACGATGCCAGAGAATTGTCGACCAACAGACTTCTTTTTCTGAAGCCGGTTTGTATTCCTCCGTGAATCACATCACGCCCCTATACATCGAACCGCAGGCCGAACACCCGTACGCAGACCTACTTTCAGCTTACCCGGCAATGCTAAGACAATCTGGCCCCCTTCCCGCGGTGACCACTAACGTTACTCACCATATTGTCACTAAAGTACCCCAGCATTTAGCCGACCATGTCGCTCGACTCTAGACAAGCTCCGAGTAGCACAAGCTGAGTCCGAACACATGCTAGAATTAGGCATAATACGCCCGTCCAGTAGCCCTTGGGCCTCGCCTCTTCATATGGTTCCTAAACCTAATGGCGATTGGCGCCCCTGCGGTGACTATAGCGCCCTCAACCAGGTTACTACCCCAGACAGGTACCCCATTCCACATATTCAAGATCTTACTTCTACCCTGTCTGATTGTTCTGTTTTCAGCCGAATCGACCTCGTTAGAGCCTACCACCAAATCCCAGTAGCAGAGGCTGACATCCCTAAAACCGCTGTCACAACTCCATTCGGACTATTCGAGTTTTTGCGCATGCCTTTTGGGCTTAGCAATGCAGCCCAAACCTCTCGAAGGTTTATGCATGAAGCAACACGCGGTGTGAAGAATGTCTACGTGTACTTAGACGATATTTTGATGTCGAGTTCTTCAAAAGAAAAGCATAAGACACACCTGCGTGCTCTTTTTGAACGCCTCAGCCAACACGGTGTAACCATTAACCCTGCCAAGTGCGAATTAGGTAGGGCGACCATCACGTTCCTAGGTCACGAAATCTCAGCCTCAGGCATACAGCCCCTGCCTGACAAGGTGGCTGCAATTCGCGACTATCCTGAGCCTCATTCCTACCGATAATTGCGCTAGATTTCCGGCCTGGTTAATTTTTATCGCCGCTTTATCCCACACTGCGCCGAAATAATGCAGCCTCTAACAGACCTTTTACGTGGAGGCAAGCGGAAATTCATTTTTCCCGACACGGCGCAGACAGCGTTTGCTCTGATCAAGGAAGCTGTCGCCAACATAGCACTCCTTGCACATCCCGATCCTTCTGCTCCCCTGGCATTAGGAACAGATGCTTCGGACACGGCTGTTGGAGCAGTGTTGCAGCAATTCGTCAACAATTCATGGCAACCAATAGCTTTCTTCTCCAAGCGTCTCCAGCCTGCGGAATCCCGATATAGTACGTTTGGCAGGGAACTACTGGCAATCTATTTGGGTATCCGACACTTCCGGCACACACTCGAGGGCCAAACGTTCACAGTGTTCACAGATCATAAACCACTAGTTTACGCCCTCCAGTCAGCTTCTGACCGATATTCGCCACGCGAGATTCGCCACTTAGACTATGTTTCGCAGTTTACTACGGACATTCGACACGTCTCTGGGGCACACAATCCAGTAGCAGACGCACTCTCACGCGTCCACAATATCGACTACCCACTACCCATGGGCATAGACCTAGAAGCAATCGCCGCAGCCCAAACAACAGATCCTGAGGAAGAGCAACTGAGACACAACAGCTCCTTGCACCTAGTGCCAGTGGCCCTTCCAACTTCGGACGTAACTATCATTTGCGATGTGTCACAAGGTCGACCCCGACCACTAGTTCCTGCCAGTTTTCGCCGACAAGTTTTTATCAGCCTCCACAACTTATCGCACCCTGGTGTAACCGCCTCAGTGAAACTAGTCACCGAGCGATTCGTCTGGCCTTGCGTCAAACGTGACGTACGTCTTTGGGCCCGTGCTTGTCTCCAGTGCTAACGAGTTAAGATACATCGTCACACCAAATCTACGTGAGGCACATTCTGCGAACCGGACGCACGCTTTCATCATGTGCATGTGGATCTCGTGGGGCCACTTCCGCCATCCAATGGCTGCGTCTACATCCTCACTTGCGTAGATCGTTTCACTCGCTGGCCACGGGCCATACCTATTCCGCGCCCAACCTCAGGAAGCTGCAAAAGCATTTCTAACTGGTAGGGTGAGTCAGTTCGGTTGCCCTGCTATCGTGACCACAGACCGCGGTTCTCATTTCGACGGCGCCTTCCACGAGCTGCTGAACGCATTCGGTTGCCGCCACAACAAGACGACGGCCTATCATCCTCAGGCCAATGGCATGGTGGAGCGATTTCATCGCTAGCTGAAAGCTGCCCTTAGTGCTCGTGATAACCCATTATAGAGTGAAGTTTTGCCGATCGTTCTCTTAGGACTGCGTAACACCGTTGGAGCCGATATGGGTGTTACGGCGGCTGAACCGGTTTATGGTTGCACACTACGACTTCCAGGTGAGTTGGTTTCTCCAATACCCCCTATGAGTTTTAATTACGGGGTTTACGCAAAACGATTGCCGCACCAAATGCGGGTGATAAAGCCCACCCCACCACGAGAACAAACCCTCAGCAACTACATACCTACCACTCTAGCTACCGCCAGCCATGTGTTTATTCGAGTAGATGCAGTGCGATCACCACTACAGGCGGCTTACTCTGGCCCGTACGCGTCGTCCAGCGAAAGGAAAAGAAATACGTGGTGGACGTCGAGGGCAAGAAGGAAACCATCAGCATAGACCGCCTCTAAGCAGCCTTCATCGAGGCAGAACCCACCTCGAACAACCCTCTCAGTGTCCCCACCTGCTCACAACCTTCGGTTAGTCGTCCCGAGTCGGCCCCTGTTACTCCCACTAACGACCCCTCGTTATGTTGCAACACCAAACGCCACGGAAGACACCCGTCAACAGGAGAAATCGACGCGGCCGCGAGCTGCGACAGCCAACGAGGTTTTCTGGATATGTAACAGTTGTATATATTAAGGTTTACTCTTCATATTCAACTTGTACATAGTCCTATTATGCATGGATGCACGACCACGTGGTTGTCACGGCAAGGGTGGTGGCAGCCTGTATTGCGCCGGTATGTCCCCCTCAGTCGAATATCCGATCGCGCTTCGGGGCGCAGCTTCCTTGTGTTTCTTACCTTCCAGCTCGTCCCGTCGGACAGAACCATATGGAATTCAAGGATCTCGCATGGCTCCAACACAACGCCCAATGGATCGCGACTGGACTCATTTGACGCCGGACGCTAGCTCGTATACGAAGGCAATAACAACCACAGGGACATCGAACTTTTGGATATGCCGACAACGACAAACCCTACAACACAATCACCACTGCCAGGTCACAAACAGGATCTACTCCGGTCGGATAACATTTTGAGGAGGACGCAATTTTGCGATCGACGCACAGCGACCAGTGTGAGTCATGAAGAACGGCTTGTGCTGGCTTCGCTGTTTTGTTCGACCGCAGCGGGAGGCATGGAAAACGTCTCTCGCCACCGAATCCGACGTACCCATCACGGGTCGAAGCCCAACTGCGTCGGCCTTCTAGGAGGAGACCCCTGTAGTGCTACCAATAAAGCGCTCGATGACAAAGACTAACAAAATTGTTTATTTGAACAATTACCGTTTTTGGTGGCGCCACTTGCTCCGCCTGTGTACTTCGTTTGCACGTTGTTGCGCTCTAATACACGTTGTCCCGCTCCAGCGTTTTGAGTTCTGCCTTGCGCGCTGCCGAGTATATTCGCTATCGTGTCACAAACCGAGGACCAAGGGCTATAGACTATACGGGAGCAGGTCCTGACTTAACTTGGATAAACCCTAAAATGCTACGTGCCTATGCACTTTAGATCGTTGACATTGTAGACACTGTTTTGCCCACATACGAACATATTTATTCATGGACTGCCAGACGTATCGTGCAGCTACTATTCGGAGACTGGCTACGATGCCTGGATGTGATAGTCTATGCAGGATATCGAACACGGGACGTCGATATGCAGATGGTACGACTGGTCGAGGTATACCAGTAGACATGTCGCAGAGTATAGTCCCAGCACTGGTGGCCAGAGGTACGGACTGACACTGTAGCGACGATGACTGAGCTGCTTCCATTCATGAAGAATCCTGTGCCTGTGCTGCAGCCATGGCAGGGATGTCTAAAACCGGAAATTTAATGGCATTAAGCGGAATACGCGACAAAGCATCTGCAACGCATTTCGACTCACCTTTAACGTGTCGTAGGTCAGTCGTGAACTGTGAAATATAGTCCTAATGTCTGACTTCTCGTGGGGAGTAACCGAAGCAAAGAAGCTCGTGGCTTGTCTTTACCAACCGGCAAGACAGAAACTTGGGCCCCAGTATCGACTAGGAACCTAGCGTTAGTGCACGAATCGTGCACGTAAAATAAACGGCCAACCTGAGACTGATTGCCGGCGAGTACGGCCGCTTCTACTCGCCGGCAGTGGCGTTTCCCGCCGCGTATGAACACGGCTGTCTGCACGTACGGGCGGCTGGTCCGAAAACGCGGTGGAACCAACAAAAGCCGCTGGTAGGATGATCTGGTTTGAACGAGGCAGGTGAGGCGGATTCACGGCGGACGTGGGCATTGGAGGGCGCCCGTCCGTGCCGTTGTTTACGTGGGCTACTGCGAGGAGTCGGTATTTTAACTCTGTACTTGAAGGACAGGCGACGCTGGATGGTTCGAGAGTGCCGAGGCCCCTCCGGCGATTCATCCAGGTCAACACCCCTAGGATTGCGCGATGTCGTGGCAATGAAGGGATTAGGCGCACTGCCGACACGTGCGACGATCATGTCAGCCACGGCGGCTGCTCGTTCCAAGGACGAGTCCTCGAGGAGAGCAGTTACGGTGGTCTGAATATGGAAGGGCAGAGAGTCCAAACACAGCTCCTTAACTATCTCCGAATCCTTATCGGCGGGCCCTGCCAAGGACCGAGATGAGCTAGGTGGCGGCTGGTTTAGTATCCCCTATGGGGTGCCGTGCCAGTAGCTGACGTAACCGTTCCTCCCGAGAAGGAAGGAAATGTTGCAGTACAGCCTCCTTAAGCCGATCGTACGGCTGAACTTGAGGAGTATTCAATACTAAATCCCTCATCGAGGCGATAACATCACCTGGGATTGCCTCTAAGGCATAGGAAAATCGTTGGCGTTGGACAATGATCCTACGTGCCTCAAACTGCAGCTCTAAGGCTGCAAACCAAACCTCAGGATCATGTGGGATAAACGCCACAGGTTTAAAAGCAGCCGCAGACAGAGTGACATCTGTGTCGAGCTGCACCTTATCCTCTGACATGGTTACGTTGCGATAATATATCGTAAAAAATATATATCGTGCAACGAAAGGAGGACGTGATACAGCGATAAATCACAGACTCACCGGGCGGGCGGATAATCCAGGAGGTTCTGGAAGTTCTTGGGCTCACCAATATAGAAGACGTTCGAGAGCGGCTGGCGAACGTGTCTCCTATCGGGTCTAGCAGCGAATACCAACGATATCCCCTCTATCGGACGAATAGAGAAGACGCAAGTCGGTTTACAGATGCGAGGTGTTTTCTATATATCGTGGCACCGAAACAGTACCGATACGAGAGATACACGGAACGGAAAACGGAACGAAACGCAACGGCTGTGCAGAAAGCGAACCGCGAGCGAACGACCGAAAGTGGAAGTGATTCAAAACGAGGTCGACGGAAACCTCGGAAAAGTCAGTCCAGTAAAACGTACGCAACCGAAGAACACTATGAGGTCGATGTCAAACGTCAGAAAAGATCGTAGAGAAAATAGATCCAAAATGGTGTCCAGAAGACAGTCATTTTCTTAAAACGATCGAGGTCACTACAAGCACATTCCTCATGTAACCATACCGTTTGTGTCATTATCATTCTATTTTTCCATAGTGTTGCTACGTGCTTCATAATACAAATTCCATCGAAGATTCCAAGAGTTCTTCCAAATACTACAGATATGCCTGGTGGATATATTGTTTTGTGATATTTGTGGCATCTCGGCGGATTTATAGGGGACATGAGTTCAGTTACCTTTGAGGACCAATGTACGTGTTTGATTTGCAAGAAAACCATTACCCTTGGGTCAAAGCCATGATATGCGTTTATTGTGGGAGGTGGATTCACCCAAAGTGTGCCAAAAATCGATAAGGATAGATATGAGTGGCAGCGGTTTTCCCTTGTAAGGCGGTAGAAGTGGCAAAGTTAGAACGAGTGCAGAGAGGCGCAACCCGTCTTGTCGGAGAGCTGCGCAGGTCGGCTACGAAGGGCGGCTGAAGATTACTGGGTTGTTTCCAGTGGCCTATCGGAGCTCTTGTAGGAAAACCGGTGCAGAACCGCTCCAAAACTGATCGGTTTTCGGCCGGTTTTGGATTGGTTTTTACTACTACGCCGATCGGTATTCGGTCAGTTTTGTTTAGTAGCCATTTTACATGGATGAACAAGGAATTGATGCGAAGGAAATTGACGACCGAAGTAATGTGCAATGCTCAGTTGGCGTTGTATTTAAACGTGTTGGTTTAATTCATCAAAATGCCCTGAAAACCTCGGTATAGAACGCTCTATTTTATTCCCTTGAAATGGGTAATATAAGAGCAAATAATCGGAAAATCATAAATTGCGAGATAGAAATGAGCATCGTGATACGTAATTTGGGTTAGTGAAAGAAATTAACGAAGCATATCACATATTTCAAACGATTGGCATAAACCGCTTGGAAACCGTCCAGGAAACCGGTCAGAAACCACTTTGAAACCGCTTGAAAACCGATAGGCGTAATGGTAAAAACCGGCCGAAAACCGATCGGTTTCGGAGCAGTTTTTCGCCGGCTTCTGAGCGGTTCGTGCCAGTCGTTTGAAATACGTCATATGCTTCGTTAGTTTCTTTCACTAACCCAACTTACGTATCGCAGTGCTCATTTCTATCTCAATTTATGGTTTTCCAATAAATGAACCTTATTTTACCCATTTCGAGGGAACGAAATAGAGCAATGTATACCGAGGTTTTCACGACATTTCGATGAATTAAACCAATACATTTTAATAAGACGCCAACTAAGCATTGCAGATTAATTCGGCCGTCAATTTTTTTCGTTTAAATTCAGTGTTGATCCGTATAGAATGGCTACTTAACAAACCGACCGAAAACCGATGTTACGAACGGGTTGGGTGTTACAAAGGAGATTCGAGAAAGACTTGATCTTCACCAGGCCTATCATCGGAGGTGACTTTGGCCCAGAACTACGTGCAGAGCTCCCACTTTGCGAACATGATCGTACGAGGGGACAACCGATAACTCTAAAGAAGCTGCAGTCGGTGGGCCTCCCACTGGTGTACCGTCTATCTCGGAGGGTGACCAATCTGTGGGACGCGGTGCCAGCTGAAGTGGTGGAAGAGCCTAACAAAGTATTGTTCAAGCGACCTCTGGATGTATTTCTGAGGAGGAGGTGGTGGCTGGAAACTTACGCATGAGTCCACGTCACTGAGCTATGGTGCGGAGGCTCACACGGGAGAGATACCCACTGCCTCTATTATGAAGAATGAAGTGGCCATGTTTCTGAGCCGTATAAAAGAACAAATCTAACCACCGCAGTATACACTCGACCCGTGGTAGACGACCGGATGTCACAGGTGACTGCGGATGGCAGAAGGCAAACGCACCTTCTGTATACTCGATGACACCTCATCCTACCTACCTGGTGAGATGTAACTTCCCAGATAACAAAACTCACCCACTTCAGCTGGAGCTTCTGTTGACAAAACAAGATTTTGGTGTAGCACTAACTCAGTCCTGCAGCAGCATTTTGCACTTTGGATTCGCAAAGCACATTCCGAACAGTATATGAAAGCTTGCAGCGTATTTGGATCTTCACTCAGAAGAAGAATATCGTTCAGGTCAGACAGTTTACTGCATGAGCAGAGATCGATGTCACTATTCTCACACGAGGACAGAATCATCTAAAGAATCAGTTCAGTTACAAAATTGACGGGGAAGGGCGAAAGAGTGCAAACCTGACAAACACCGCTTTCCATGGTGAACTCGGGTGAAAGGTCGCCGTAAGTACGAACTCGGCCTCGGCTGTTTGCATACAGACATTGGAAAAGAGAAATAAATTTCTCTGGCACAGCCTTCAATAAGAGACAACGCCAGAAAACTATGCGGTCGACTGAGTCGAACGCCGTTTTCAGATCAAGAAAGACTGATTGTGGGCCTACGGGAGATTTGTCTATGCTCTAAGGTTTGCCGAAAAGTAAAGATGTAGTTAATGCAACCCTGATCGGGTCCGGACGACAGTGGATTGCTGTCTACCATGGAAGGTCCACTGTTGAAGTAAACCAACTGAATCGTTCGGTAAAGTGCTCTGCCCAACGATCCAGCCGACGTCCGCGGAAACGAATCAGTGGGCCGTCTTAATCCTCGATTAACTCACCGAACTTCCGCGGTCCGGTGCCTCTAATCTAACGGAAAAGGTTGCGAATATTGCCAACAGACGGAGTCTTCACCACTTCCCACATTCTGCAACCCACGCCTTCTCACCGCCATCTCTCAGGCTCCTAATCAGAGAAGTGGCATCCCCGGGGGATAGATCTAGGAACATCCAACGGAGCAACTGATGTCGAAGATATCCATCGTTTGTGGGGCCTACGTGGACCGGAGTTTTATGTGGCATCGGAAGCGGCATGCAAGGCTCCTTTTATCTGCTGCAAGCGTTCATCTCGGTCTTGGACATCCGATTAAATCGATTACCATGTAGACAGCTCCGCCTGAAGATCAGATCGCTGGTTATTTTCTAGAAACAATTGCGTAGGACAGGTGGCTTTTATGTTGGTGCGACCACGGACGAGACGCAGGCAGAAGCGAGCACGTACCAAGGCGTGATCTGAGCCCACGCGCGTAGACCAAAGTGAACGATAATCTTCAATTGATTCACGCCAGCGGTAATCGATGACAGTGTGATCAATCTGAGTCCAACGTTATGAAGACGTATGAGGACGCCATGTCACTGCCAATGGCAGAAGTTCGTTCTCGCCAGAAACAATCTATGGTCGGAGCACAGATGGGTGGCGCGATAATCGTTAGCAGTGCCGCCTCTTATGACGGTAGTTCGCACTCACTAGGAACAATTTGTGGTAGGACAATAGCCTAATGAAACGATCATTTTTACCAGTGCTATGGGCTGCGATAGCAAACCGACTTCCAATGTGCCTTCCAGAATCTCCCAAACGGCCAACTTGGGCGTTGAAGTCCCCAGCAATCACCGCCACATCCGTTAGACGCACGCTTCAAGACAGCTGAGAGAAATCGTGGTAGACTTCGTCCTTAGTCTCAGAGGAACGGCAGTCAGTCGGCGCATACACAGACACGACGAACAAGCGTCAACACTTCAGGTTGTTGCTGTCGACACGTACAGAGCCTTCCAACTAAACTGCACACAAACGACTGCTGACTAGAATCCAGTCTAGCAGTGCACGCTCAGCTCTCCTACTCAAAGCAATCCCAGCGCCGGCCTGACCTCGAGCACTAGACACCGGGTCACTCGACATGCAGAGAATGACCACAGAAGTGGGGTATTGTGTGTATGTTCCGGAGACACAGCATACATCTTTTCTGAAAGTGTCAAGAGTTTTAGTGAGGGCAACCTGTTGCCTCGTCTGGCATAGTGCGCGGACGTTCAAGGCAGCCGAGTGAAGCGAACAAGTAGGTTTAACAAGTGCGTTTGATTTATGTCCGACTCTTGAACTACTGCTTTCTTCAAAGCCTCAGTACCCGTGACCGAAGCGCACATATAACAGACGCAAGCATCTTCGACGCTATTGGGATGAGGTTTACAGACCTATGGTTAGCACATTTACTGCTCGAGCGCTTTTTAAAGATGACAAAATTTCAATTCTCCTCGTAAGGAGGGAACCTGCTTGGAATTCCAAACCTTTGAGAACAAAACATGAAGTCCTCTGACCAGCTGCACTCCACCATCTTTAAAGAGAGCTGTGGGGATCCGTCAAAGCCCAGCGCTTCGTCACGTTCTAAGGCCGGCGTTTTCTTTCGGATCTCCGCTTCGGTAGATATATTTGTCGTAAAGTACCACTTAACGTTTGCCGGGATAGCAATAGGGGAGGTTGACACCGAGGGCCAGCTAAACTGTCTGAAAGTGCTCCACCCAGCGTTCGAGACGCCGCTTCTGATTGTGGATTGGCTAACTGTCAGCTTCACATTGTTTCACTCACAACTTATGGCTTCCTACCAGTGACTTGAATGATAGAACAGCTTGCGGGAATTTCCCATGGCGGCAGCACGTTCCATCTGTGCTCGTTGCGCTCACCGGATTTCACGGTCCCTACGAGATACGTGTTTTGTGCACGTCTCATTACGAGTCTTGCTTCGTTATACTCGCTTCCAGTTGGGATCAACTGGCGTGCGTCAAGAAGGCGCAGACATTTAGGGTTTTGCGGCACGACGAGACAGGCCGCAGCTTACTGGATCAGCGTAATAGAATGCACTCTTGATAAGCGACTAATGCTGGTTTAGGTTGTCGGGTTGGGCTGCAGCTAATTTCTCAGCTAGCACGTTTTGAAAGCCGGATAAACAAGAAGGATCGGGAAGTTTATCACGATCAAATCGTCGTTGCAGCATGCGTTGGGAACACCTACCGAAGCACATGGAAAGCTTAGTGCATACTATGGCGGGGTTGGAATCAAGGGAGGCGCTCCAGTACAAGCGACAGTTCTGTATGCAACCCCGCCATTTGTGGCTTATAGTGATATGGTTGGTCTGGGTCCACTGTTGACTCGAAGAGGGCGGACGCCACGTGGCGTACCGGCGATTGGAACATCTGAAGATTGTGCTGGCGAGAAACAGACGATGCTCTGAACATAGAGCCAACAACCATTCCTCATTTTTCGAGCGACGGGAATCCAGCCCCAAAGGGCCTCGTAAATGTGGCTCGTTCAATGACACCCGAACAATGCTAGCATTCAGATCTGCCAAAGTCACGATATCAGGCCGGCTTGCTTTGTGTAAGAGGTAATGGAGCTCCTAGTAAAAGTTGTTTGATTGCATCTGGGATTCAGTCGGTGAATGTGTTCACCGAAACCATAAACGAATTGTGTCCATCGGAATGGAGACTGTCTGATTTTACACGAACCTCTAAGCTTCACTGCGTATAAACGACTGTCGACTGGGATCCAGTCTGGCGCTGCTTTTGCTCTTCCAATGAGAGCAATGCCAACTACAACAAGACTAGAAGCCGCATTCTCGACGTCCCCAGAAGGCGTAAGTAAAACTTCACTGAAGGACTAGGTGGGGCGTCAGTAGGGTTATGTAACTGGAGTATTGAATGCAACACAAACAGATGGCTAGAGATTCAAGCGTACTATCCAAATTCACAGGTCCTGCACGCATCAAGCTTCGCACGTTGAACATGAGTAGTTTGAATGGGCGCCGAGAACGAAGCAGGGCATTGACCGGTGGTAGCGGGTTCAGTGGGACTCGGAAGCTAGTCGAAGAAGTAAAGGAGTAACCAGTCAGGATTTCCACGTTGCACTAAAGCAGGCAGATACGGAATAGAAAGTGGAAAGAGAATGAAGATTGGTGAGCAGGTTGTGTCCGGTGTACGAAAATGATCGTTTGTTCGCATGAAAGAGCAGGCAATCACAGTGGTTGAGTCTGTCATGGTTGTTCGCGTTGCGGGCTGTTGTACTACTCGTTCGCCCAGTCCAGAGTAGATATTTTCATTTGAAGATGCACCTCTAGCCTTTGCGTGGCCAAACGCATCAGGGTTGGTCCAGATGAGCCAGTGTCCAACTGTAGGGTTCATTCGCTCTTCAGATGAGGCCA
Source organism: Fasciola hepatica (assembly GCA_948099385.1). Classification (NCBI taxonomy): domain Eukaryota; kingdom Metazoa; phylum Platyhelminthes; class Trematoda; order Plagiorchiida; family Fasciolidae; genus Fasciola; species Fasciola hepatica. Next base: position 22,374,744 of record CANUEZ040000142.1, read on the forward strand.
GACATCCTGGGTGCCCTGTACATCCCTCCACCACAGATGCCGGTGACCGTATTGTTGTACGCCTCATACGCTACCCGTAGTTAGCTCGGAATCAGGGTTTAGCAATCTCCTTTAGACTGACTATCAGTCAGTCAGTCACCCCGGTGGAGAGCGCCCGACATTCGCTTTCATTCACTCGCTTTAGTTGGAACACCTCTACCACGAGAAGGTCGTGAGTAGGACTTCATCAGCAGAAGCTGTGGCAGGCACATAGTCATTTAAGAGCATATCAAGAGGAGTTCAGGACGAGTAGCCATCTCGGAGCTTGAAATACCCATCCCCGACGAAACTGAGAGATTTAGGAATATATATATATATATATATATATATATATATATATATATATATATATATATATATATATATATATATATATATATCAAGTAAGATGCCATAGCAACGACAGCAGATGGAAGATAGGTGGAGGGAAGTAAAACAGAGAATAAGGAGTAGTTAGTGAAAGATGGTACTTTGCGACTTTTTTCACCGTTCACTTGACCTTTTTTGTCCTTTGCTTTGTCTGAATGACAACTCAGCATGAAAACGTGACCAAAGCACTCATGGAGAAATTTATCCTGGTCTATCACGTGAGACCTGGTTGCTGTTCTAATCCTGTCGTGTGTGTGGTGCTTTGTTGTCGATCCGCTTCTCGGAATAAATCCTTAGCCCCATGCATCCAGTGGAGCAAGCGGAACATGGACGGGGCAGCATTCTTTGGGTTGTGAGCTGCCGAATGAAGTGCGATGACTTCTCCCACCGTCGAGAGAAACTCCAAGTCCCCCACTCCTACGTCCTTCTGGTGATGGTTTTTTAATCGGTAGACCTTGTTATGTGTTCATTCTGTGGAGTGTCCTCCGTGATCCCGAACTTTTATTTTTGATATCAGAAGACTTCAAGTTTTTTGACTTAAAGAAAGATTTTTCCGTTTTTAGGTTCGACTTTCGGCTCCACGAATCATTGAATCCTCGAACAAAGTGGCGTAAGAATCTCACGACAGCTCGAGCTAGGTTGACAACCATATCGCGCTTTTTTAGCAACAGGGTGTTAAATAACTGGGGAACTAATAGACCCGGCTATAGGGCTTGCACCTTTTGCTGTAAGCCACTTAATGCATGACGAAAAAGTTCGTCCAGGCCTTCAACGAACCCTAGATCATAAATGAAACGAAATCATCCCTGACAATGAGTGTTAAACAGGTTTACTAGACGGATATATGATACCACTAGGGTCAGACTGAAGTGCTTTGCCATTTTAAATTTCCGTTTGTTGTGTAATGACTCAGTGAGCGTTCACGATGCACAATGTCTTTCGCAGTTGATGTACGATGAGGTTTTATGTTTCTCTCTTATTTTTTGCGGTGAATCGACAAAATGCACTACGCAGTTGTGGGTGCCTGACTTGCGTGCATACCACCGAGAGAATTCTAGACACTCGATTGGCCGTAGCCATTACCTGTCCTGTGAAAATTGAACTGAACTAGTCTGACTATAAGTCCTGTGATCCGACCAGACCTGGTGGAAGGACAGTGAATACACTCTTCCACTCCCCGAACTGTTGGTGTTATGCGTTAAAGGTTGTGGACTAACTTTGACCAGTTATATTAGTATAGATAGTAGGAAATGATGCGATCTATCGTGCAATGTAAACGTTCAAGCCATTGGAAACCACGAAAGCACTGTACAGCGGTTTCATTCATATGATGTTGATGAAGGTCCGAATTGTTTGGTTTCTGGTTTATAGTTATCCTTCGAAACGGCGAAACTCGAGTAATCTAGTTTAAGTGCTTCCAAAAATGCATTTGGATGATCTAATTGATACGTTTCTGTCCCTGAATCTTTTTAACCGTGCCAGTAGCCGTTGTTCATGTTCTTTGTTTTTTATTAGAGATAATAAAATCGTCCTGACATGCTCTTACTCCTTTCACACCATCAGTAATCTCATCAATTCCAGGTGAAACGTGCAGTCTGCAAATCAGGGAACTAACCTGGAGCAAGCCCCCAGTTGATATTAGTAGCCGTTAGTTTCTTTGACTCGTCACCTGAAGGAATTAGCAAGTAAGCATTGGTCAAGTCGATCTTAGGAAACATAGTGGTCGTGCTCAGGCATGGGGGTAGCTCTTCGGGGTCCTCTGTTGTCGAAGCACATCGCTGTGGTCGAGGATTCAGTGTAATCATGTAGTCACCACAAACTCTGTGTCACGTCATCATTCATCATCATTGCTACAAGATAGCATCCAAAGCCACCGCACCCAGTGCATGGGTAAAGGTTGTCTAAACTAAACTGAACTGAACATCATTCTCCATCGCTACCATGACAGGTGTCACGCACGTCGACGATTCGATTGGCGAAATTGTGCCTCTCTTTTATCATGCGGTTTAAAACTAAGTGCACTTTATCACGTAATCCGTGTGGCAGTACCCGCCGTTTGAGAAATATGGGTTCTGCATCTGCAATAAGTTTAACAGGTTGAACATTGATTCCACCTTTTGCGTGTGAACACTTGTACAACGTGCGCATTACCTCGGATGATGGAGCATCGTTATACAGCGTCTATGATAAATTTATTATGTATTATTATTATTATTATTTAATAGGCTTTAAACTAAGAATGCATGAATTCTCTCACGAAACTAAGAATTTTAAATCTGTCATCTCCATTGCATTTTTGAGCTCTCAACTCGCATTCACCCAGTGGATCAAGCTGATCGCCAGTTACATTTCAAGTCGTGATTGGTTTCCTTTAGTTGCACTTGTGGAAAAATCTTAATCGATTATGTATTTCCTGTGTTGATTATAAATGTGTCCTACGCCAGAGGCAGAAGAGAGCCGGACGAATAAAGATATGGTCTTCTGATGGGAGATTAGGCGATAAAGCAGGTTAACTACCATCATCCGGTTTAGTCTCAGTCAAATTACACATCTTTTCCCGACACCCTTTTAATATGACCCGGCTTACCGCAGGCATGACACAGCCTTACGAAATCGACAGGTTGGACACAACTGCTACTGACCACTTGATAAACTTTGAATGGTCGTCTTAGCAGTCACCGCGATTGATGTATCTGCAGTTGGTGTGACGGTTTGAACTTAGTTTTTACTTTTATTCGCTTTTACGCGACTGTTCCACACGAGAGGATAAGTCGGTTCCATGGATAGCACGGGCGATTGCTAACCACGCGCAGCGGTCGGAGGCGAGCGCGGAGCAGGTCGTGGTCTAGGCCCTTTTCCACCACCGGACTCCATAGACCGAAGACCTAGAAGCTCTACGTCTTTTCCTAGTATACTGGTCCGCGTTTTTGAGCTCCCCACCAAGGTGACAACCAGGGCAAGGAGCAGGGTGAAGTAATTGTTCGGGTATCTGTGACACGGGTCGCCGAAATGTTTTGTCGGACCACTGCAGTCGTTGGCGTTGAAGAAGGACGGAGAGTACATCGACGTCAGAGCATCGTCTCCTTACCTCTTCGTTAGACGCCCTGTCGTGTCAGTTGAATTTGAGGATTTGCCGCATGCACCAGTGGTCGGAAACCTCCAGCTTTCTGGTATTCTCGGTTCGTACTGGCCAGGTTTCGCAGCCATATATGAGTACGGGGTGGTTGGCGGCACACGAACTTTGATCCTTAAGCTGATTTCGCTGCGAGTCCACAGCATTTGTCTTAGCCGAAAGAAGGCTCTGCTGGCGCTGTCGATCCGTAATACTACTTCATCTTTTGCCTGGCCGTTCGGAAGCAGAGTTGAGCCTAGGCATTTGAATGAAGGAACGTATTCAACTGGTCGATCATTAATGGACAGTTGTTGAGTTTTTGGGCCTAGATGGGTTGTGAAAGCTTTTGGTTGAATTTACTTCAAGTCCGATAGAATTCGCGAAGGAATTGATTCGGTCGAGGATTGGTTTGAGCGTAACGGGATAGTCTCCTAGCATAATAATATCATCCGCGAATTCCAGATCCGAGATGCATATTTCCTGGCTAAGCTGAACGCCGGCGTAGTCGTATAATGCATGACTCATTGTCCGGTCAATGACGATGGTAAACAGCACCGGTGCGAGGGGACAACCCTGTCTATCTCCGGTAGAGAGTGTGAATTCAGGATTCTTCGCCGTACCTACGAACCCCAGCACCAGCTGTCGAGTAGTACCCCCTCAACAGCCCTAAAGGCTTATCGGGCACCCCATCGGACTAGATTATTGTCCAGAGGGACTCGCGGTTAACCGAATCGAAGGTGGCCCAGAAGTCGATGAAGCAAGCTACCGTCGGCTACTGGAGCCCATAGCGGTACTCTAGTATTCGGCGCAGTGTGAAGATCTTAATTCCCACAGCCTCTACCAGGACGAAAACCCCCTTGGTTCGGGCGGGTGCGCCGGTCTCTTGCCTCGGAGAAACGGTTTAGTAACAACGCACCAAAAATCTTTGCGTCGATATTGATCAAGCCGATCTCTCGGTAGTTCTCATATGCCGGTTTATCACCTTCTTTCGGAATGAGCAGCAGAATGAGCAGACCCCAGTCGGATGGGAATGTTTCCACTCGCCAAATAGAGCCGAAAAGTGTACACAACCTGTCAATCAATGACGACGACAAGGCTTCATATACTTCTGAAGGAATGGTATCTTCCCCGGAGGCCTTTCTGCCCTTCAGTTAGTTAATTACTTCCGTGATTTCCGCGGTACTAGGCGGGTCATAGTCACTTTCGTACCGGACATTAGTTGACATTAGATGGTCCGTCGGGTGGTTTGTGGCCCCATTGAGCAGTTCACCGAATTGTTCGATCCATCGGTCCGTTTTCTTACGTTTTTCGGGTAATAGGTTTTCTGCCGCGTCACGAAGTGAATTTTGTTTGCTGTACCTATCCGAGGCGTTGCGAATGAGGCGGAACAGTTTACCAATGTCACCAGTCCCTGAAGCGGTCTCCATTTTTCCGGCCATTTTTATCCAGTATCTTTTGCGATCATCCTTGGTGAAGCGTGTGGCCTCTCGTTGCAGTCTGCGGCGTTCACCATTATCTGCGAGCCCGGCTTCATGTGCTTCGGTTGACAGCTGGAACGTTCTTTTAGAGATCCGGGTCTTTTGCTCGCTTTTTTATTCTCTCGAGTACCGTCCATGCACCCTGTCTTGATTGTTGACTTGAGTCCACTGCGCTTCCATTAAAACTTCGTCCTCTTGTGCGTTGGTGGCAGCGATCAGGGGAGTTGCTATTGCTCGTGACAGCTCTTCTCACTTCTCTCAATTTTCTAGGGCTGCATCATTTATCCGTGAGGGTGCAGAGACCCCATGACGTGTAGATAGATGAGTTTAAAACACGCATGTAAGAGGTCATGGTTCGTGTCGTTTGCATTGCCCGTTTTTGCTCCTTGATACACTCGGCAATCCTCCACAGACGAGGCCCAACGCGATCTCACCAAGATTTGGTCGAGTTGGTGCGCAGTGTGACCATCATTGAAACACCATGTTAGTAGGTGCTTATTGGGGTGTTGGAATCGAGTGCTGCAAACAACTATTCTGTTGACGTTGGCTAAACCAATCAGTCGGCCACTGTTCTCGCAGCAATGACGGAGACCGAATTTTCTGAGAATATGGCTAGTGGGTTCGTCGGTCGTACCTGTGCAAGCGCTCAAATCTTCTGTGACGAAAAGTAAGTCACGCCTCGGAATCCGGTTGGTTACCTCCCGCAAGCTATAGCAGAATTCGTTTTTGGCTCCGTCATCAATCGAGTAGGTTGCAGCATAAACCGCAATCACCGTCTGATCGTATTGGGAGCTTTTAAAGCATGCCAAGGTGGGTCTGGACGAGGCTGGTTCTCAAAAGATCATTGCGTTATTAGCTGCTTTGTTAAGAGAAAACGCGACGCCGTAGAGACCGGAGTCGTTTTTTTTGGGCCACTGTGATAGAGTCAGTAAGATGTATTCACTCCCGGGACTTTTATTTGTCAGCTACCAGAGTTTGATAGGCGGATTTCCGAGGGGCGAACAATATCTAAGTGGTAGTCATGTAGAGTCCGCATTGGCTATGAACGTCTAGAAACGTCCTGACATTCCAACAGGCTGTGTATTCTTTTCCTACAGCGAAGAATCCCAGCTTGCTGTCTTATTACCTCGACCACTGGGACACGAGGCACTTCGCTTACCGGGGACGCCGTAGCATGATGAGTGCATGAAGATCCGTGAATAATCATAGAGAGTCGCGGGAGTAGGGTACGAAGCGGTGTCCCCAGCACTGTTCGGCCTTTTCGTTCGAGGTTGCACCCCTAGCCTTTGCACACCCAAGTGGAGACCACAAGGCAGCAGGGTATTTCCAGAGGAGCCGACGGCCTGTTATATGGTTCATTCGCCTCTTCTGGAATGTCGGGTCAAGTGAGTTGGACAGTTTTCCTTTGTAGCCTTGGGTCAATGGATTTCGTCCGTCCATTCAGTAGTACCTGTTTTTACATGCCGAATACCATATCGAAGTCCAGATCGGCGAAACGATTGTTTCTCGGCAATTCATTCTCAAGCCATTCACGGTTTACATAGTAGACATTGGACTGAAGATCATGAAAATAGGCATGGAGTAAACACCAGTCAAATTATCCTTATCATGTGATTGGTTTATCTAGCTGACGCCCTCTAGGTAACTAGACGGTAGATTCGTGCGACCTTGGTCAGTCTTGGGCCCTATGAGTTGGAGTGCCCAGACCAAACGCTTTTGGGCGCACAGGTCAGGGGTCGACTTTCTTATTTCAATTGCCTCGGCTATCACTAGAGTGCGCAAATGAACACCTCTGTATTTGTTTGGGAGGACACGATAAACAACTTTGAAAGCACCCCCCGGTTTGTTTGTGCAATAGCAGAATGATTTCTCAACGCGGCATGTTTTCACTTCTGACTGCTGAGTCGAATTTAACACGCTCCGTGGCTTGGAAGTATATCGGGAAAATGTGGACAGTTTACTGATCTCATGTAGTGGCAGTTTTACTTTTGCCGTTGGGAACACCAGGTGTTTCAGTAAACAGTACATGTTGCACCCACCGGTAATGAGGAACAGCTGACTGGTTTTGTTTTCGATCATTACAAACGGCGCATCACAACTCAAAACCATCCAATTATTCTTCAATTTCAGTTGAATTACTTTTTAGATTTGACGGTTCTATTGACGGCAATCCCATGCCACGGCGCCAACTTTAGTGACTGAATTGCATGAAATGGAATCAGAAGACACTATCTAGCACGCAAATGTTTTCGTTCTTTAGCGTACAAATTGCGGCACTTTTATAGATGGTAACAGTATAGAAAAACACAGGGATGTAAAGCTTATCCCAATAGCGTCGAAGTTGCTTGCGTACTCACGAAGAGCAAGCCGGCTTTCGTGCCAGTCGTGGATGTATCGATCAGAACTTCACCCTCCAACAGCTGTTTGAACACCGGTATATCTTCCAAAGACCAACAGTCATCGTGTTCCTGGACATTCGCGCGCCCTTTGGCGGTGGACAACAATACATCGTCGTCCGGATCGTTACCACGCCGGACCTATTGGGGCTTTATGTGGTTCTCCACTCCAAGTCTCAGGGTCTGGTTGCCGGTTATACCTGTTAGTGTAGTTGACCTTAGTGACTATGGGGTAGGTACCCCTTCCACTGCACTCATTCACAAGCGTGTAATAAAAAAAGAAAAGGTCTGCACTATGGGGTTGTTTGTTGAGAAGTGGTGTACCTGAGAAGTATGTATCTCCTCACAGGTTTGTATCATCCCACTTTAGGTCGGGTTAAGGCCTACGGACAGCTTTCGCCCCTTTTTATGATCTCCGGTGGAGTACAAAGACGATCTACATCCCCATCTCTCTTCAGCTTTGCCATAGATGTTCTACGGAAATGCCATTTCTGGTCTTCCGTCGGTAAAGTTGAACTTCCACGGAAGAGAATTTTCCACTTGGAGTGTGTGAATAATATCGCCCTGCTGAGTGACAACGCACAGGCAATACAACACGCTTTGGACAGCTCGGCGATTGAGATATCCGGATACGGAGTGGACTTTTCGTTTTCCAAGTGTAAGGTGTTTATGCACAATTGGCTGGAGCCTGTGCCTGCACTCACCCTATGTGGTGATCAGCTGGAAGCAGTTGACAACTTTAAGTACCTCGGGAGCTTGATAATAGCTGGAAGTGGTGTTGGAGGTGAGATTTCACTACGAATAGCTAGAGCTGAAGCAGCTTTCGCAAATCTGCGACACATGTGGCGTCGCCGTGACATCCGGCTCTCACTTAAGGGACCGCAGTACATTGCCACGAATCGTAGTGTTTTACCCTGTGGATGCGTTGAGTATGCTCGGTATCTTTCTATGTTCGACAACTGGTGTTTCCGAAGGATTGCTCGCGTTTGATCGGAACACCGAGTGAGCAATGTCGAGATGCTGCCCTCCTAACGTAGTGATCGCTCTACGTCACATGTGGTGGCTTGGTCATGTTTTGCGAATGCTTGTTCATCGTCCACCTTTTCGTGCTATGTTCACAGTTGCTGGGTGAGGCTGGAAGAAGCGACACGGCGGTCAGACCGTAGCTTGACGTTGAGGTGTAAAGAAGCTAGCATGAGCATTGGCTTCAGCTGATGCTTCCCACCTCCAAGGTTGGTGCCCAAGGGAATAGGATTGTCACTAGTTAGAGACGTTGAGAGGGGTGTATGGGGCATTTGAGAGGTGTAGCACACCTGAGTTGGTACACTGTCATGCCCCCTGGGATATCTTCCATCTCCTTGGTCTCCATCACCTGCCCAACTCTCACCTTTAGCCCCGCGAAGCTTAAGCATGCGTCAGCGGCCACACCCCGGAATCCGCTCTACAGGCAGGCCAAACAAGGTTGAGGGTAACCGAGACCTAAAAATCTCTGCGCAGCATGCGAAAATTGGTACTTCTGCATAGGCGGGTGAGATCTGTTGGATCCAAAGGCTACCAAAGAAATCCGTCCAGTCAACAAGGTTGCATGGACTCCTGGGTCTAGGTGACCTACCGAATTGCGAACGGGCTCCTAGGGAGCCACCGGGAACCATGCTCCAAGATCACTAGGACGCGTTGGGTATCCCGGATTGGTGGACCACCATCCCAAAGGCGTACGCACCGCTCGTTCGGTCACCGGCTCCCAACACAAAAACTTCCTGTTGAACGACAGGTAGCACTTGGTTGTGCACGGGCTAGAGTTGCTACCTCGAACAAAACGCTAAGGACGCCACTTCGTACCAAATTCCCAAGACTCTTCATGACAGGTTCCCTCACACACATCGCTCATACTATGGCGCTCTTGGTAAGCGACGCACCTCGTGTTCTCCCCGCGGCCGGGATGACGAGTATGCTAGCTGGGGCCTCAAGACGCGAAATCACGTCCAAATCGCCTGCTGGAATGTGAAAACACTCTTCGACATGGGAAGCCAAGCCACCTCCGCACGAATGCTACATGACTACCGCATGGAAATCGCGTGTCTCCGAATTTCGGCACTCGGTGTATAAAGGTTCCCTGAGTGGACGACAGTTACCACCTCTATCATAGTGGACCCACGGTCATCTCTATTCTCCATGGCGTCGCGATAGCTGTCCGCAACAGGGCAAACAAAACACTGCTTTCATGAGACCCAATATCCCCTCGAATCGCGTTAGCTCGGTTTCACGCCTCACCCTTGAACGTATCCGTTGTTGCGGTCTATGCCACGACAGTTGCAGCCTAAGAAGCGGCAAAGGAGGAGTTCTGCGATAAGCTACAAGAGGTTATAAACAGCTTCCCGAAACGCGACACTCTCCTGGTTGCGGGGTACTGTAACACCCGCACTGGTCCCTCCACCCAAGCGACTTGACACAGTTTGGGGAAATATGGCCTCGAACAACAGTGCAGCAACGATAAAGGCCTCTGTCAAATTTCCAGACTTTAACAGCCTAACCGTCACCAATACCCGCTTCTGATATCCCAAGAAACACTTGTTAACGTGGTACTCCGACGACAGCTACACAGTGCATCAGATCGACTACATTCTCGTACGATGACGCTGGTCATCTTCGATTGAGGATTGTTAGTCCTACCGAGGCGCGGAGACTGGTAACAAGAATGGCACCGACCACACCCACGTCCGTGCACGCTTCAAGATTCACCTAGTCCATAGCCGCAAAAACTGTTCCCCGAAGCAGATTAACACCATGGCGTTAGGATCACCGAGAAAGCGCCAAGCGGTCTCAGACGCTGTTGTTCCCCATCTAGCCATCACTTTCATAGGTCGAGAGGAAGTACGCGTGAAAAAACAGTAGACTCCACTTAAGGCGTCAATCCAACAATCCGCTCTGGATGAACTGGGATTTACGCGACGACGACAGAAAGACTGGATCTCAGGGGCTACTCTCCAGTTAACCGGAAAGGCCAGAGGTGCCCGCCTAAATGGTTGCCCAGACTTTCGTGATATCCAACGAAAAGCCACCCACTCGGCCAGAAGCGACCGCAGCAACTACTGGACCGAAATCACGGAAACCACGGAGACTGCGGCCAACTGCGGGGACTTCTCAAAGCTCTTCCGTTTAATCCTCACTGCATTCGGTAAGCGACAGTCGACAGAGCCCCTACTTCACGATGCTGCCCGGCTGCTCGTTCCTGAACAGTCCAAAAAGATGCGGTGATGGACCGAACTCTTCAATTGTCTACTGAACCGTCCCGCTGCAATCCAGTGCGAGGACTATGACGGTGATAACAATCCACCGAGTCGAGATGAAATCACCCATGTAAAACTCAAGCTGAAGAACCGGAATTCCCCTGAAGAAGATAGCATCGCACCGGAGATATATAAAATATGTCTTTCGACGCTGCTCGAGCCACTGCACACCCTGTTCTTTTCAATCTAGGGAAAAGAACAATTCCCAGCGGACTGGGGGACCTCAGTTCTACTTCCTCTTTCAGAGAAAAGTGACAAGACCGTGTGCAAAAAATACCGTTGCATCAGTTAAATCAACGTGGCCGCCAAAATATTCTCCGTGCTTTTGTTGAACCGCTTCTCGGCGGTGCGGGAGGTGCGCATACGTCCCAATCAAGGAGGCTTTCGCCGTGGCGGAGGGTGCGTGGACCAAATACTCACCCTCCACTAGATGTTAGAACAGCGGTACAAGTTTCAGCAACCGACTGCAGTTTGTTTTATTGATTTTTGGGCTGCCTTTGACTCTGTTGACAGAAAATCGTTATGGACTACAAACCGGTGGAATGCCTCAGAAGCTTCTCAGTCTCATGACGTCGTACTACGCAAATGCCCGCGCGAGAATACGCTACTATGGATAGTAGCCCAGTGACTTCTCCCTCTACTCCGGTGTTAGACAAGACTGTCCCTTGTCGCCAGTGCTGTTCAAGTACACCATCGATTGGATAGTGCGTCAGGTGCTCACCGATTACCCCGGTATTCAGTTAGGCACCGATGTTTTCCTCGGCTACTCAGAATTCGCAGACGACATCGTCATCCTTGGAGATAGCCCAACTGCATTACAGCCGGTTTTCAGTTACGTCGAAGCTTTTGCAAAATCCATGGGACTAGGGATGAATACGTCGAAGACCAAGATTCTTTCGGCATGCACTGCACAGTCCACTCTCCCGATAGACCTGGACGGAGAACAAATTGAACAAGTCCAGGCGTTCAAATATCTGGGCTCTACGATTCTCCGAAACGGTCAAGCCAAAGATGAAGTCAAGTTGCGCCTTGGCAATGCCAGGCTTGCGTTTCTTCAGCTTCGCAATGTAGCCTAGGCTCTAAACGAAATCAGCCTCCGGACCAAAGTCCGCTTCTTCCGGATCACTATCCGTCCGATACCAACCTACGGCTGTGAGACGTGACCACTACGCGTCGAGGACATCCGAAAACTCGAAGTGTTTGACCGTTGTTGTCTGCGACGGATACTAAAGGTGGTGTGGCACGAAAAACTTTCAAGCGAGACAATAAGACAACAGTGCTTTGACATCGAAAAGCTGTCACTGTTCCTCCAATGCCGATGATTTCAATGGTTTGGACATGTCCTACGACTTACGAACCCAGAGATCACGCTCCTGTTCCACGTCCAGAATGGCGTTGTTGCCTCGGAGGACAGCCGAAAACGGGGGTCAGTACCGTCAAATCGGACGTTGAGGGATTATGACTCCAGACTGTTTACGGCGCTCGAAACTGGAAGCAGAACTGGATTTCTCTGTGTTCAGGTCTCACATCCAGTCGCCGCTTATGGGCTGGTGCCATTCGGGACATGCATGAAGCCGGCTCATCCTCTTGCAGGAGCTAGCCGCAAAGAGAAAGAAGGAGGAGACTTTGAGGGACATGGCTCAGAATAAAAGTCAGTGGCGCGAGTACTATATGGTCTGCCTGTCGAACTCTCGTGTTGCGTAATCACAAGAATGTCATTCCGACACACAAATTACAAAAAACATCAGAAATATTCGTTTGAAACAGAAAAAGAATCGTAGCATTTTACTTCTTCCTAGCGGTTTCGTTTACTGTGTCCTACTCACCCTTTCGTATTTTTGTAATTCTTGTTGTTGTGTTGGCTTCATATTTGATATATTTAATATCATATATATATATATATATATATATATATATATATATATATATATATATATATATATATATATATATATATATATATATATATATATATATATATAGGAATTTGTACGCTCCACACTATTATGACAATCTTGTTACTAGTTTGGGGGTGTTGCTAAGCTGATGATGACAGTGTAGCCATGCCTACTTCATTCCGACATTTCTCCGGAAGTGTTTGTGTTAATTGAGCACCATGCTGATGGAAATGGCTGTCTAAATCGACTTAATCACTTTATTACAGACTATCCCACGAACTCTGGGAATCGATGATTGATCAACATTCATGTCACTAAACACGTTCTGGGTTATACTGATTTTCGGGACAGGATTCACTTGCGGCTATTACGCGCATATCATTCGCCTCAGGTATTTACGTCGAAAGCAACGTTATTTCGAGCGTAAAGCCAAGGAAGTGGACGCACTGTTGAATCAGTAATTGTTTCGTGCTAGTATGATTTCCGCAATCGGTGATGCCAATGCGGTCGAAGAACTGTATAGTATTTCGTGGTCTAACCCTGCGTGGAGTCATTTATTATGCTCCGCCAATGTATTAGATTATTTCTGTGATCTATCCAACCCGTTCTATGATCGGCAGTGCAATAATGAAGTGGTGAGAATGCAACGTCTTAGTCCGGAGCAGCTTCTGTGTATGACAGGAATCGAATTTTACTTGGATCAAGCCCAAGTAAGTTATACACTACATGCAGCCGTTATCTCCCTAATATATCAATAGGACCAGTATAGTTATGCTCATTTTAGGCGCTTGTGCTGAGATGTTCCCTATATCGTTGGTTTTGCTGGTTCATTTTGTCCAGTTCAGTTCAATCTACGCACCTGGCGCAGCGGTTTCGGTTGCTATCTCTAAGCTAGAGCCTCAGTCGGAAATCATAAAAGTCAAAATCATGGAAAAGTGAAGAAAGCCATGGATAAGACCACTGATTCAACAAAGAAGGGACGTAAATACAAGAGCGCCCACGGTTTACGAAACCTAGCAGTATCCTCCAGTGTGTCTAATCACTGGACGGGAGGAGGTCTCTTGGATCCCATCCGTAAAATATGATACACCTCACGTGGCTGAAGCAACTGGTCAGACGTTCCATACCCTCTACGTGACATGCAGTAAAAGGGTATATCTATCTTTCGAGTGTAAGTACTCTGCAATGGGGGGATAAGAGGACGAATCAAAGAATGGGCAGTTTACTGGTTCTGTGCATGAAGGAGAAAAGTCGTAAGGAAGCAGTTGCCTTCACGTCTGAGATACGAGGTGGGTGTGAAATGGCTGAGCAAATAAAATCATCCTTGAGAAACAATTTGATTCTGGATTCTGAATGAAAAGTAAGAAATAGGGTGGTAGAGCACACGGAATCCTGACAGACGCCGGAGTTCACCATGAGTGTTCTGAAAAAGGGGCGATTTCGGAGATTCGGTCAGACGCTCTGATGATGTACAAATAAACCATAAGACTTGTTTGTTGAGGGCTAGGCGTGGGGTACGAGTAGCATTAGTTCCCCAGAGCGTTAAGTTCCAGATGTGAGCGAAGCTGTTTGGCGATCATAGATTTGATGAATTTTGAAATACTAGAAGTGTTGGACGGTAGCTATCAGGGTTTCTCTGCGAAATGAAAAAGATAAGTGAGCTTCCGGTGAAACTTAGAAAAAAGAGCGTAAAAGAATGGCTATCCCTTCAGTGTGACTGAAGGCTTACCAGAAGCGTGGTATGGACTATAGCCTGGGTTAACCGTTAGTCTGTGTTATACCGATGGCGGTCGATCGGTTTAGAACGTTTGATTGCCACCTCGGAGGTCAGTGGTTCGAATCCCACCAATGTCGTTCACTTTGGTGGTAGGTGGCAATCCACTGTCCTCCGACTCCTTACAATACCTGATCTATTGAAACCTTATGTGGTTCTCCACTCCAAGTTTAAGGGTCTGGTTTCCCTTTATCCCCGGTAGTGCAGTGAGCTTTCGTGGCTATTGGGTATACCCTTCCGCTTCACTCATGCATAAGCATATTTAAAAAAACAAAACAAAAACAAACAGCAGTATGGTGGTGTTTGGGGTGCGTTTTACACCTTTCAAATGTGAAATGCTGCTGCAGGACTCCACTGGCCTTACACCAAAGCTTGTCCTAGTACTGCGAGCCTCAGGTGAAGCAGTAAGTTTTGTTACCAAGACGGTTTCATCTCTTGTCTCGTCTTTCTCATCGGATGTAGTTTCATCGCGTATGAAGAAATCTGCGTTTTCCAACTTAAATCATCGGCGGCGCTGGTGTGGCATCTGGTTGTCCATGAATACCCAGTATACATTGCGGCAGTTAGGTCCATCGTTTCACACGGCTGAAGGACATGGCCGTTTGCGATGGAAGATGCGCGAAGATTGTTGTTATTCGAGGATTGATGCATTCTAAGTTTGCTGGAATACGATGGGGACCCCGTATCAGCGGTAGTGTTGTTAGATGCAGTATTGGGAACCTAAGCCCATCCGTTGGAGGAAACACAATATGAAGCAGTTGAACTGGTAACATATGGCCTTCTATAAACTTCCTCGGTGTACATTCTTTTTCAAGACGTAGTGGTTGGCGGGTAGACTGAGATGGTCAGTTTGCTATATGAAAAAAGGTATGACGACCTTAACCACGGGGCTAGATCGTTTTGGGACGTGTCAGGTTTCTGGGTGTGGCGTTATTTGCGTCTCCTTAACGGCGAAAAAAATGGTACAAACTGGCGACATGAAGCTCTAACTCTACAGGTACTCTAAGCCAGATTGGTTATATTGCCGTAAGCTACCGGTGGCGCAGTTCTGTTCAGAACTGCAGATCTTACTGGTTCACGTACATAGAGTTGCACCGTGCATTAGTTTTAATGCGATTATCTCTCCAGCTCCATGGTGATCGTGGTAACCCGCAAACCCGGTTAACTGTGCAACGTATGTGTGATCCAGAAGTACGCGCCCGTTATGAACAGAAAATAGCACATGAGCTAGGATCGACGGACAACATTAATGTAGATGAGCATTGGGCTCATATCAAACAGGCGATGCACGTGGAAGCAGGTTTTGCCTGTGGTCCTAGATCCGTTGTCCATCAACGAAACTGGATCTCGCAAGAGTCGCTGAGTATAATGGAGCAAAAGCGTCAGCTCTTGAACCGTAAGGAGATGAATAAGATGCGAAGAAAGCTACAAAGGCAATTTACGAAAAGCCTCAGGAATGATCGCGAGAATTGGTGGGTCAAGGTAGCCGAAGAAATGGAAGTGGCAGCTGCTTCAGGTAACAGTCAAAGACTGTTCAAACTTATTCGTGACACCGGTGAGCGGCGCACTCAGGTCAGGGAAACGATATTCTATGGAAATGGAGAACCCATCCATAGCAAACAGCAAAGGCTCGACCGTTGGGCCGAACACTTCAATCATCATCATCATCATCGTACAGCGTTAAACAGTAGGGCAAGCCCCACTGACCACTGCCTTTCTCACCATGTTGCACGTTGAATTAAAAAGTATGAATATACAAGATGGACAGGGAGTGGACCTACATGGGTGGGAAAAGAAAAGAATGCCCTAGTAGCCAACACATGGAATACACAATCTAACTGTACAAACGTACGCCATCAAACATTCTGATTCGATAGAAAGCGACAACACGATCGCCACTGTTCGCGGTTCGCAGCCATATCCTTCAGTGTCTCCAGCCAACTGGTAGACGGATCTTTTGGACCCCAACCACGAAGACGTGAAGCACCTACTTTTCCTAAGTCTGCTGTACATTTTCTCATTCCTCGCTGCCACGTCATCTGTTGACCTCCACGTGGTTTCTTCCACTCCCTAGGAGGGGCGGAGAATAGGACACGGTACGGTAGACGTGTGTTTGCCATACGTAACACGTGTCCCAACCAACGAAGTCTGCTAAGTTGGATACGCTGTGACAAAACGTTCTCTGAATTAGTACCCAATACTCGCTTTCTTACCTCATCGTTGCTTACTCGGCTATTCCACCCAATCCTAGCGATACTACGTAAACATCGATGGTCGAAAACCTCAAGACGACGAATATCTTCAGCACGCAGACTCCAAGTTTCGCAACCGTACAACAAAACTGAACGCACAGTGGCACAGTATACACGACCTTTCAACTTCAGTGAAATATCGGATCGGCGCCACAAGTGCTTCAGTCCAGCGTACGCCGCTCGAGCTTTGGATATCCGCGTACTCACCTCTACTACTGTGCTCCCGTCCGTCGTCACGCAGCTACCGAGGTAGGTGAAGTGGTCGACAACTGACAGCACCTCCCCATCGAGCATCAAGCTCGGAATTGTTGACGTCCAGTCTTGTAACATCACCTTGCACTTTGAAGGTGCAAAGCGCATGCCGAATGGAGCTACAGCTCTTGCGAGATTATCTAGTGCACGTTGAGCATGTTCCGTGGATTCGAACAAGCAGACAACGTCGTCCGCGTAATCTAGGTCACATAGCTTTTCACTATTTCCTAGTTCGACCCCTACATCCTGAAGATTTTGCAGCCCACTCCATTATTTCGTCCATGACGAAGTTAAAAAGGAATGGAGACAAAGGGCATCCCTGCCGAACACCACTGGTCGTTTCGAACCTACCGGATAGTTCGCCGTAAACCCTTACGCGGCCAGAAGTATGAGAATACAATGATCTCATTAGGTTCACGAACTTCTGGGGCATAACTTTTCGATGAAGAGTACTGAAAAGCGATGTTCGATCAACTGAATCGAAGGCGCCTTTCAGGTCTAAGAAAACCATTATTGTTGGTCGGCGGTGCGGGTGACGCGTTTCAAGAAGTCGGCGAAGAGTAAAAATCTGGTCGATGCATCCTCGACCTGGGCGGAATCCAGCCTGCTGTTCGCGGACATTCCTCTCGCGAGCCGGTGTAAGACGGTGCAGCAAAATCGAAGCTAATACTTTGGTGACTATCGGGATTAAGCTAATCCCACGATGATTACTGCAGTCATTGCATATTCCCTTCTTGAAGATGGGAACAATCAATGACTCGCTCCATATTAACGGAATGCGCTCCTCCTTCCAAATGTCACGGAGCAAGGCGGTTAGTGATTTCATCAACGCCTCACCACCCAGTTTGAAAAGAACTGGGGGAAGTTCGTCGGGACCTGCCGCTTTCCCCCGCCTTAGTAATCGAATACATGACTCTACTTCTACTTCTGATGGGGGCTCAAGTGATACCACCCAAAAAGTCGCAGTTGTTGACACGGGAGTAACTACACTAGCGTGCGGCCAGCTAAACTGTTCCTTGAAGTACTCGGCCCATCGGTCAAGCCTTTGCTGTTTGTTATGGATGGGTTCTCCATTCCTATTGCAAATCGCTTCACTGACCTGAGTTGGCCGTCCACTGGTGTCACGAATAAGTTTGAACAGTCTTTGACTGTTACCTGAAGCAGCTGCCACTTCCATTTCTTCGGCTACATTGACCCACCAATTTTCGCGATCCTTCTTAAGGCTTCGCGTAACTTGTCTTTGCAGCTTTCTTCGCATCTTATTCATCTCCTTACGGTTCGAAAGCTGACGCTTTTGCTCCATTATACTTAGCGACTCTTGCGAGATCCAGTGTCTTTGATGGACAACGGATCCAGGACCACAGGCAAAACCTGCTGCAAAGTGCATCGCCTGTTTGATATGAGCCCAATGCTCATCTACATTAATGTTCTCCGTGGATCCTAGCTCATGTGCTAACTTCTGCTCATAACGAGTGCAAACGTCTGGATCACACAAACGTTGCACGGCTAATCGTGTTTGCGGTTTGCGACGATGGCCATGGAGCTGGAGAGATAATCGCATTAAAACTAAGGCATGGTCCGACTCTACGTACGTGGACCAGTAAGATCTACAGTTCTGAACAGAACTGCGCCACCGGTAGCTTACGGCGATATGGTCAATTTGACTAAAAGTACCTGTAGAGTTAGAGCGCCATGTCGCTGTGCGACGCGAGCTGTATCGGAAATTTGTGCTAGACCAGAACAATCGATTGTCTGCACAAAATTGGAGAAGCCTATCCCCGTTATCTGTGCGCTCAGCGGGTAAAGCACAACGCCCACCTAAACAGGCTTCTGACACGCTGAGTTTGCCAACTTGTGCATTGAAGTCACCAGCTAGCACTACAATGTCAGAACCTTTACTGCTGCGAACGAGAGTGGCGAGGGCATCATAGAACTCATCTTTCTGCAAGTCTGAGCTGCAGTCCGTTGGGGCGTACGCCGAGATCACGAACAAATTGCGTTTAACACAACTATCCTTTCGAACGCCGACTGACCCTTGGAGTCTCACAGCACATAAACGACTGTTAACAGGGATCCAGTCTAATAAGGCAGCCTCAGCCTTGTCAGTCAAGACAATTCCTACACCACGTTGACCCACAGCTCTAGCTGCTTCGTCTCCTGAGGTGCGCAGAATATACCTCGATGAGATACCTGGAGCAGTTAGCTGAATTACATTGCTCGAATCCTGGATACGCGTTTCGCTTAAGCAGCAAACATCAATCTTCAGAGAGTTCATTGTGAGGGCTAGGCACGCCTGCTGACCGGCCTGCATGAGTGTACGCACGTTGAAGGAGCCGAGATTCAGAGGCTGACGGGGCTTGAGAAAATGTGAGTTACCAGTCAGAGGATTATTCCCAATACTATTCGACAGTGAATCGTTGCTAGTATCGACTGTGTTATCAATGGGAGCATTATGGGTGGATAGATGGGGCAAGGAGGGATGGTTAGGGACAGAAGACAAAGGTTGAATAACAGAGAGGGAACTCTGAGCAGTAGCACACTTATCACTACCCACCCCGCTCGATGCAATGGGCAGCGCGGTCCTGATTAGCCTGCGCGACGACCGATGCAGTATGGAATTCTTTGTAGTCGTGCAGTTCATGGGAGATGTTGGACGGGTACTGCTAGGGTGTCCAGCCACAAAGCAGGAGAACGATTAGGGTCCTCATCCAAAGCCTTTAGTTCTGACAAGAACCTATCCGCAAGCCAGCGGGATGGCTTAGTGGAAGCCCATTTGCTTGGATCAATTATTCTTCCACTGGTTTTTCCGACTGAGTTGCTAGCTCAAATCAACCCCCAACCTGGAGGACCAGGAGACTGGACTTTGTCTGACCTCTACCCATTGACCTGTCAGGTATGATTGCATCTCCGGCTTAAAGAAGCCATCCTGTATAGCTCTTTGGGTCATAGAGGCGCGCAAGCCATCACACCACGTCAAGGTGCAGTCTCGTCGTGATGGCGAACACTTCAAGGAACAGTTTAGCTGGCCGCGCGCTAGTGTAGGTACTCCCGCGTCAGCAACTGCAACTCCTTGGATGGTATCACTTGAGCCCCCATCGAAAGCGAAAGTGGAGTCGAGCATTCGTTTACTGAAGCGTGGGAAAGCGGCCGGCCCTGACGAACTTCCTCCAGTTCTTTTCAAACTGGCTGGAAATGCTTTGATAAATTCACTTACCGCTTTGCTCTGTGACATTTGGAAGGAGGAGCGTATTCCCTCAATATAGAGCGAGCCGTTAATTGTTCCCATCTTCAAGAAGGGAATACTCAATGACTGTAGTAATCACCGTGGGATTAGCTTAATTCCGATAGTCACCAAAGTACTAGCCTCGATTTTGCTGCACCGTCTTACCCCCGCTTGCTTGTTCAGCGGGTAAAGAACAACTCCAAGCTTAACAGGGTTCTGACACACTGAGTTTGCCAACTTATGCATTGAAGTCACCAGCTAGCACTACAATGTCAGAACCTTTACTGCTGGGAACGTGGGTGGCGAGTTCATCATAGAACTCATTTTTCTGTGTCTGAGCTGCAGTCCGTTGGGGCGTACGTCGAGATCACGAACAAATTGCGTTCAGCGCAGCTGTCCTTTCGAACACCAAATGACCTCTGGAGTCTCAGCACATAAATGACTATTAACGGGAATCCAGTCTAAAAGGGCGGCCTCAGCCTTGTCAGTCAAGACTATTCCTACACCACATTGACCCACAGCTCTAGCCTCTCCGTCTCTTGAGGTGCGCAGAAAAATACCTTGATGAGATACCAGGTGCAGTTAGCTGAATCGTACTGCTTAAATCCTGGATACGCGTTTCACTCACGCAGCAAACAACAATCTTCAGATAATCTAATGTGAGGGCTAGGCACGCCTGCTCACCAGCCTGCGTGAGTGTACGCACGTTGAAAGAGCCGAGATTCAGTGACTGACGAGGCTTGAGAAAAGTAGAGTTACTAGGCAAAGGATTATTCCCGTCCTCGTTTGACAGTGAATCTTTGCGATTATCGTCCGTGTTGTCAGTGGGAGCATTATGGGTGGATAGAGGGGGCAGAGAAATGTGGTTGGGGACAAAAGACAAAAGTTGAATGAAAAAGATGGTGCTCTGAGCGATAGCCCACGCATCACTACCCACCTCGCTCGATGCATGGACAGCGCGGTTCTGATTATCTTGCGCGACGACCGATGAAATATGAAATTCTTCCTATTCGTCCAGTTCATGGGAGATTTTGGACGAGTACTGCTAGGGTGTCCAGCCACAAAGTAGGAGAACGATTGGGGTCCTCGCCCGACTGCCTTTAGTTCTATCCACAAGACAGCGGGATGCCTTAGTGGAAACCCACTTTCTTGGATTACTTATTCTTCCACTGATTTCCCGATTGAGTTGCTAGCTCAAATCGACCCCCAACTTGGAGGACCAAGAGACTGGAGTTTGTATGACCTCTACCCATTGACCTGTCAGGTATGATTTCATCTTCGGCTTGAAGAAGCCATCCTGTATAGCTCTTTGAGTCATAGAGGCGCGCAAGCCATCACACCACGTCCAGGTGCAGTCTCGTCGTGATGGTTCGGAAACTGCAAGTAGACGATATACGAAGATTTTCGATAATTGGACGCCGATGTCTTCGTAGCATTGCACGAATATAATGGGACTCGATTGAGCAATACCGAGGTTCGACGGTGAGTCGTAGGTTAACGAACCAAATCATTAGATGAAGCACTCAAGCTCACCAGGCTAGGATGGCTGGGACGTATGTTGTGCATGTCCCGTAACAACATTCCTCGGCGCACCATGTTCGCTGAGGCGGGTAACGGTCGGAAGATGAGTAAGGGTGGTCAGTCCATGACATGGAAGAAGGATATGAAAACCTAACTAGTGGACTTGTCCATGTACGGTGTGGTAAACTCTTTGGGTTTGGTACAAGAGAGCACCCTACTCTATGTTTTGATACGAGGGAGGATATGACTTAGTGTCGCGATCAGTGGCGCTTTGTGTTCACGAACTTTCTTTGTCGTCTTGATACCAATAATTGTAGTTCTTTTATCGCTTCCTTAATTATTCTGTCCTTTCCGATTGTTCCCGATTGAGACTGTCGCCAGGAGATAGAAACCACAGCGACCGCACCTAGTGCATGGTTGATGGTTGTCTGAACAGAAAACAAAATCTCCAAAGCATGCCCCAGTTGCTCAGTGAACATCGTTGGCTTTTTGGCGCGTGGATATCAGACATGTAAACGTTCAAACATGTAAGCGAAAGAACCGTGCGCGCGTGCGTGTCAGTAGAATTAGCTGACTGTAGATCGATATACACACAAAGCAAACGCAGCACAGATGAGGCAAAATTCAAACTGATCGAACCTCTGAACTGAGGTGGTCCTGCATGGCGTAAAATTAAATGCACGTTTTATACATTTATCAGGATTTCCATTACTTTTTTCACTTAGAGTGAGACGGCATTGGTTAGCCATCCTATCCATGAACTTTCGGGATTTTTCTACTCATGAATATCCAAACATGTCTTCGATCAATAGCTACAATAGATGAAAGTTATCCAAAAGTGTTCAGTGAAAAGCCGTTCTGTACATTGAGCGAAAACGATTTTTAACTCGTTGAGTAAATTTTGCGCGATAATCAACTGCTTAAACTTAAATGTAATTATACCAGTGTTACTGCTCTTCCATTTCCTCTTTCCATACACCCAAATTTTCTCTCAAGGAATCTATCTTGTTTGTCATACGCAAACAACGCCGCTTATCATGCACCGAAGTAACCCCTTTGGCCTACTATTACGTTATCAATGGCACCGTACTACAGGCTCCCGACTTGGCGGCTTTATTAAATTCTCGTCTGTTAACTACGGTGAACAATTTGACAAAAACGTTAAAGGTGAGGCCCGTGAATTTCCTCTAAACACAGACGACTAATGAGGCAAGATTTTCCCGGACATTGTTCAACCCCGAAAAAAGTCTTATTTTTATAGGAGTTGATAGTGTGCACTTGGGCTTTTATCTTTTAGAACCAAAGCCTGCCAGTGTTATTACTGCAAGTGAGCGTGCTATTTATATCCTAGCGACACATAAACAGTCCTCTGTCGGCAACATTGTGAACAAATTGTTCTGAATTTAGCAATTTGTTTTTAGTGATTAACAACCCGTAGTTATATTATTACTATTTTCACACCAGCTTGAAATCAAGCATAGTGCCAACGCAACAATTTTAGCTTTGGGAGACGGGAGGTGCAACGGAATATAGCTGTCAGTCTTTGGATCACTGGTCTTCCGTCGTTATTTGCGTAGTAAAAAAGATATTCTTTCTCACATAGGTTTTGGTAGGATGCTGCACGTTCGGGTTAGGTCTCGTGGACAAAATCCAGCCGTTGAAAGGAACTTTCAGTTTTGATTGACATCACGAAGAGACTGCACCCTGACGTGGTGTGAAGGCTTGTGTTCTTCCATAACCCACAGAACTACGCACTATTTCTTAAGCTGAAAATTCGACCACGCCTGACAGATCAGTGGGTGGAGGCCAAACGATGTGCAGTCTCTAAACCAGTTGCTAGGCAACATCTGGTTCTCCCCACTATGCCCCTGGACAAGACGCTCCAGCAAATAAACACGATAAGAAGCAGTTTGCCGGTCAAAATACTCCACTAGATGGACGTAGGAGTAGAGTATCTGGGGTTTCTCTCGACAGTAGCAGAAGCCATCGCATTTCATTGGATGGCTTCGCCTGCCTAAGGTTGGCAGCCTCCCGCCCCGTCCACGTTCCGTTTGCTCCATTGGGTGCATGAGGCTAAGGACAATTCAGGAAGCAAATTGACCGGTGGTGATCCAGTGGCTTAGAGCATTTGCTTACCACGTTGGAGGTCCGAGGCTCGAATCCCCGTCATCACCGGTTACTTTAGTGGCAGACAGTAATTCACTGTCGTCCGGATCGTTAGCACACCTGACTTATTGGCACCTTATGTGATTCTCCACCACTCCAAGTCTCAGGGTCTGATTGCCGGTTATCCCTATTAGTGCAGTGAGCTTTTATGGCTATGGGGTATATATCCCCTCCACTGCACTCATACGACAGCGAGTAATACAAGATCGATAACAGAGCGAAAGTGAAGACAAAAAAGAATACGTGCAACGATCATAACCCACGCGACGGACCAGCGGATATTCCTTCACGGGTCTTCAGTCACATTTTCCTACTGGGTTAAACGTCTCACTTCCTTGTGGGTTAACCTTTTGAGTCAAAGGCTCCGGTTAGGGTTCCCAAGGAAAAATCCCTTATGCAGTGGGGACAGCCGCGAAGTGTGATGTGCTCAGAAATCTCTCATGGTCCCTCGGGAAACATTTCTTATCTCTCTGCTGTTCATCCTTCACGTCCCGATTCTTAATGGATACGAGAAGCCACACTGAGCCGTGACCGAGAACTTGTAGCTCTCCGTAAGAGCAGTAACTTGGAGACACAGAGAAATAGGGAATCGGTCCACATTTTGCCAACAACTGGGTCAACAGGCTGCACTAGGTAAAACTCTTGAAGCCTTTGAAATAGATGTGTTATGTCTCCGAAACACGTATACAGGACCCGACCTCAGTGTTAACACTGCTCCCCAGATACATGCTCGACTTTTCGTTTCACTCCTCGTGTGTCGGGCAATTTCGTATCGAGTGCCCGTGGTCAAATTGAGGTTGGCATCTCTGAGTATGAAAGCTGAATGTGCACCGTTCGACTGGATCCCAAGAAGCAGTTGTCTGTGTGTGGTTCCGTTGGATAGTTCTGTGCGTGTCAGCAAAAATAGACTGGAGCCTCGATGTCTGTTTGCCGCTTCTGTTTGTGTCCCAACTGATTGTAGCGTTCCTGAAGCTAAAGACAAATTTTATCGACTTGCCTCAACTGCTCCGCTTCGTGCGCTCTACGGACATCATGGTCGTTGCTGGTGATTTCAGTGCCCAAGTTGGAAACCTAAACGAGATGAAGAGGAATATAGGAGGCCGACTTGGCATTCCAGCCGATCGAACAGGTAACGATGATCGACTCATCCAACTATATTCCGACCATGTACTGTTCCTATCGATTACAAATTTCTCGCACGAAAAGCGGCACCGATTAACTTGGCGTCTTCCTACTTTTTCACAGCACTGGACTTAGTTCGACCACACTGCCATCGGTTACCGCCGACGCGGATCAGTTCAAGACTGTCGACCATTTTGGTCCACTTCTGTAGGCACTAATCGCGCTCTTGTCCGCGCGCGTTTCAGACTGCGTCCCGTCGGCGGACAAATCCAACCGTCCTCCGCCGCGACTACTGGACAATAATCATCGACCTGCTTTCCGAGCAGAATTATCCACCAGGTTATCGATGCAGTCAAATGCCCAGGATCGGGAAGAGCGATGGACAAAGATCCAGCGGGCTCTATTTGAGGCTGCTAATGATGCTAAGGTTCAACAACCAGACACACAATCGATACCCGCATCCTTAGTTGCGCTGTTAGATGCTAGCAGATCGATTCCTCCGGACTCCAGGTACGATGAGGCACGGAGACGCCTTAAACCCCAACTGAGTTGGAGTCTGAGAAACGACCGTGAACACTGGTGGGTTACGAAGTGTAGGGAGATGGAAAACGTTGAGACGATTAGCAACTGTCGCAACCTTTCCCGTCTAGTGAGAAATACTGGTTAACAAAGGCCAGGTGTTCATGGACTGATCAAAGAGGCGAACGGCTCAATGATTCAGACTCAGGAGCGGCCTTTAGGTCGTTGGGTAGAGCATTTCGAGAAGCAGTTTAATTGGCCTTTATCCACGACAGCTTTGCTGACCAGCGCGATTGTTGCGTCTCTGGCTGTAGGTACCAATCCGTCAAAAGTGTAGGTTTCCCGTGAGATATGCTATCTTAAGCGACACAAGACTGCCGAACCGGATGGATTGCCTCCGTCTATTTTCGAAGACGGTGGCCCAGGACTTTTACTGGAGTTGACGAAACTCCTCGGTTTGATATAGGGTGGGGAACAAGTTCCAAAGAGTTGGCGTGAATCGGTGGTCGTACCGATTTATAAGAAAGGCGACAGGTCCTCCTGTGAAAACCACAGGGGAATAAGTCTGGTTAGCATCACGTCCAAACTGCTCGCTGGTATTCTCCACCGCTTATCTAGTGCTGCCGAACAGTGCCCGCACAAGAATCAAGCTGGGTTTATACTTGGTCGAGGTTGTATTGATCAAATCTTCACTCTTCGACAAATTTTAGAACATTGGCACATCTAACATAGACCCACTATCTCCGTTTTCCTTGATATTAAAGCTTTGACTGAGTCGAGCACACAGTTCTCCGGTGCTGCTTCTTGCTAAAGGGTGTACCAGAGAAATTCATTTCCGTCGCAAAATCCCTTTACATTAATAGCCGAAGTCGAGTTCGGGCTTACGATGATTTTTGATCCGAGTGCACCACGAGAAGTGTTGTACGTCAGGGTTGCCTTCTCTCTCTTTTCCTCTTTAACTTGGTGGTTGATGTGGTTCTAGAGACCGCACTTTTGTCAGGTGTGAATAACGGCATTGAACTTCTCCCGGATGGAAGGGTATCAGACCTTGAGTATGCAGACGACATAATTCTTCTAAATGAATATCCAAGTAAGTTGCCAGCCTTTCTAGACAGCTTGACAAATTGCGTGGCGATGTTTGGTATGCGTTGTGCACCTTCAAAGTGCAAGATGCTGTTTGCAGGATTGGGGTCGTCCAACGCTAAACCTTTCAGTGTCTGGGTAGACTATAAACGTGGTAGACAAGTTCTGTTATCTGCATCTCACCCGGAGGTCGGATATCGGATGAAATATCTCTGCGTATACAGAGGGCTCGCTTGGCATTTGCCAACCTGAGTCATCTGTGGCGCCGACATAACATCCGTTTACCTATCAAGGGCCGAGTGTACGCTGCAGCAGTGAGGCCCGTGCTTCTATATGGTTCGGAGACATGGCCACTGCAGGTGCAGGACATACGAAGATTATGGACATTTGAACAACGATGTCTTCGTAGCATTGTTCGAATCTGGTGGGAACACAGTGTGAGCAATGCTGAGGTTCGGCGGAAAGTCTTAGGTTCAAGGATCAAATCATTGGATGAAACATCTAAGCTCGTCAGGCTAAGCTGGTTGGGACATGTGTTGCGCATGTTCGCTGACAGGATCCCTCAGCTTGCTGTGTTTGCTGAGTCGGGTAACGGTTGGAAGATAAGTAAGGATGGTCAGTCCATGACACGGAAGAAGGGTATGAAAACCTAACCAGTGGACTTGACCATGTAAGGCGTGTTAGACTTCCTGGGTAGGGTCCAAGGGACCGTCCCACTCAATGATTAGATGCGTTGGAGGATATGGTTAGATGCCGCGTTCAGTGGCTCTCTTGTGTTCGCAGATTCTCTGCATCAACTTAATTCCTGTGATGTAGTTCTCCTGTTTCTCCCATCATACTCTTTCCTCCTTCATCATTTCTGGTTTGAAGTTGCCGCTAGGAGATGGCAACCAAAGCGACGGCACCTAATGCATGGTTGATGGTTGTCTGAACTGAACTAAACACCTTTTCCGGGATGTCTTATCCGTGGCCTCATGTCATTGATTCGTATAAAAGCAGTGCTTGCTGTAATGTACAGTTGCGCCTTACAAGCTTCTTTGGATCAAAAATAACGAAGGAGCTACAGATTCGATTTTGAAAGTTGGTCAAGGGTCATGGAGATCTGCTGATTGTGGTTAAATTTTAGATGTTCTCCAGGCAAAATCCAAGGCTGTTCTTTAGCTGTTGGACATCAATGGCGAATCATGCTTTAATCATTCAACTAAATACATTCAGTAGCTTCAACAGAAGAGGTGCTGAAACCGCGCGTTAAATGTACATTTTAGTTTATTGAGGCATCGCTGTAGTTTTTTTGTGATCCACGTGTGCGGGAAAACGAATTGGGGTTGGTGGGGATTGGTGGATTCAGGAGAAAATGGTGCATTCATAGCACACCCCTTGCACACTTCTATTGCACCGTTTTGCAACAGCCGGCAAGATCATTTTTGGCCAACCCCAGGAAGGCTATCGAGGATGGAGCAGATTTCATTTGGAAAACGTAGCTGGACAATTTCAGATCTGTATTTTCAGTGCTCCTCAGGCCACTTCCTAACTGTTGAGGAGACAGTACAGTTTCCCCAATATTAAGGCGCTGATTGCAATATTGGTATTATTTTCCCCCAAAACATTTTACTTTTCGATTTATTCCAGTTATCTATTTATTTACTAATTTCAATTTATAGCTTGTGGCGCCCCGACTTATTAGTTACATCCATGTCGCTTCCCTCCGATTGATTGGTTGCCCCACCTGCCCATTGATTGCCAAGGTCAATCGACTCCGACCTAGCAGAACCTATATAGAGGCAGCCGAGTTCTGCGCTCCCCGAATCACACGTTTTAGGTGTCCAGTGGGACAAAAAAATTCGTCAGTCAACACATTAACCTGTGTTCTTATTCAAGCTAGTGGATGGTCTAGCTTCGACTACTGCGCTTCTATTGCCTATCATATTTTGCGACCCAACGAAAGTCGTTGCGCCGGTACATGTCCTTGTGACACTTGAGCGTTTATTATCCGGTTGATTCATTTGAAGGTTGCAACCTCCGGAGATTGTTGTGGAAGACACAACACTAACATTACTAAAGAATGTGGTGTGGTGAAAAATGAACCTGAATATCAGCTCCCTTGCTAAAGCTTTTGCGTGGACATTGACAACCAGGTTTAACGGTCCTGTGTGTTTGTCCCACCATCTCGTTGACCGTGGAGCGGAGTCGTCTTCTGAAGCTTTTAGAACGGTTTGTCGATACACGGCAGGTAACTCTAAACGGCGTTAGTGTGCGACCCGTATCGATCTCATGGTCCAGTATTGCGCTGGTTACCTTGTAGGACAGCGTTTTTGAACTCTATCGGTAAGGTGCCTGACTGTTCTACCGACGTATTTCGCTCCACAGGGGCAAGCCTAGGAACGTACATAGCATAAGGTCGAATAATCAGGCAACTGATCTTTGTGTTTCAGTGTTGGACGCAATTCGCAGTTTGGTTGCATAGAATGTTTCATTTACCGTATTGACTAACCGGCGGATCAGTGTTTCTACAGCCGTATCTCCTTTGAATTCTATACGAGCGCAAACAACTTTTTTCGGGACGTTGGGATACCTTGGTCGAGGGTCTGCATTTATGTGTTGTCTGGCGCAACTCTGTGTCCATTTTCCCTGAGTGAGTTGCCGATTGTTTCCAACGCTTTCGAACTCTGGTCGTTAGAGTATATTTGTTGCGGTTTTTGGGTCAGACAATGCAGGAATTTTCGTTTTAGCTGCACACGAACAAAACTTTCAAAATGTGTGTACTGTTTATGATGAGTGGTGATCCCATCACTGTACCATCTTCCTGTCGGTGTTTCTTTCAAACTGAGATTGTGAGTTGGTGGCGAATGATTTTAGGAGCTCCTTGCGTACTCGAAGGGGCACGCTTATGGTGATAATAATCGTATGTTTCCCGAATTTGGTCGTGACTTACACGTATGGCGTGATTAATTTGCTTACATCTTACTCGAGAAATCCGAAATTTGAAATGGTTTACGGTACGGGGTTAAAAAACTGTCGTTTGTTTCAGTTTACGTTTATTCAACCATAAACCTCGCACTTCTATGCTCTGGATTTGGTTGCTACCTTCCGGCATCGTCCAGTAAAGGACGAAATGAATAGGAGCATAGTGCTAAGGATTCAGAAAGTCAAAGTATCAAGGGGAAATCAAGACGAAAAGGAAACAGCCCGAATACAACTAAGCCACTGACCGCGACACTCAGACATATCACTTAATGTCTCCAATCATTTGGTAGGCGGATCGTATGGACCCCAACCCAGTAGTCTAACACGTCCTACTCGGTCAAGTCCACTAGTCAAGGTTTTCATACCTTTTTGCCATGTCATGGACTGACCACCTCGACCTACCTTCTAATCACCACCTGCCTCGGAGAACAGCATATGCTGAGGAAGTCTATTGGCTGGCATGCGTAACACATGTCCCAACCATCTTAACCTGTTTAGATTCAGTACTTGATCCAGAGACTGACCTCTGGTTCCCAACACCTTACGCCTAACCTCAGCATTGGTGGTACCATATTCGGGCATTGCTCCGGAGACATCGATGCTCGAACACCGACAGTTTTCGCCCATCATTTGCCCTCAACGGCCATGTTTCTAAACCGTATAGAAGAACGGACCTAACCGCCGCATCGTACACTCTACCCTAACAAACAATCGGATATCACATTGACGCCACGGATGACGGTGGTTTGCAGAAGTCAAACGCGTCTTTTTTATACGCGATGACACTTCATCCGTTGTCTGCCCACCTGGTGAGATGTAAATACCCAGCTAATAAAATTTATCCACTTCAGCTAGAGTTTCCATTGCCAACACAAGGTTTGGTGTTGAGCCAATTCAGTCCTGCAGCATCATTTTACAGTTTGAAGGTGCAAAACGCATCCCAAACATTGCTACGCCGTTGGTAAGGCTATCTAAAAGAGCTTGCAACTTAACTGGATCTTCATTCAGCAGAACGGTATCGTCTGCGTATTCCGAGTTACACAGTTCACTGCCTGAGCAAAGATCGATACCGCTATTCTCACACGGGGATATGGCTATTTCAAGAATCATTTCAGTTGCAAAATTTAAGAGAAAGGGCTTGAGAGGGCAACTTTGATGAACACCACTTCTCGGGGGGAAGGTCGCCGTAACTACGAACTCGGATTTAGCTGTTCGCATACGGGCATTGAAAAGAGAAATAAACTTTTCTGACACACCCTTCAGTGAGAGGCAGTGCCAGTGATCTGTGCAGTCGACTAAGTCGGACGCAGCTTCCAGACCAAGAAAGACACAGATTGTGGGCCTACGGAAGATGTATCTATGCTCTAAGGTTTGCCGAAGGGTAAAGATTTGGTCGATACAACCTCAACCGGGTCTGAAACTGGCTTGATTCTGACGCGTACACATTCTGGGGGCACTGGATAATCGGTGGAGAATAAGCTTGGTGAACGAATTGGACGCGATACTTACCAAGCTAATTCCTTTGTGGTTTTCATAAGGGGACCTATCACCTTTCTTGTATATCGGCACAATCACCGATTCACACCATTCCATAGGAATCCGCTCACTATCTCAAATAATACGGAGGAGTTTTGTTAACTCCGAAAGTAAAGCTTCACCGTCATCCTTGAAAACGGATGGTGATATTCTCGTTCTGTGCGGTTCCAAGAGTCTGCATGTGTATTGTATCGGTCTGAGGTGAAGTACTGAAAAGCTAGATCTGTATTCGCCGCGTTGCATCCAGGCTAGGGGAATGTTTCACGAACTGAGATCTTCCAAGGTATTCCACGTACCTAAGGGTTTCTCATTTATACATTTTTCTGTATTCGTTGCTAGTCGCGTGTTGCTCTCTCTCAAACTGATGATGAATCTGGCGGTAAAATTAACGCATAAGTCGGAGTTTTCCGACTCGTGGGTGATATTTTGTGTGACTTCGGGTTCTGTGATTGATTCCTTGTACCTTTGTGCTGTTTTATTTGCAAGTATTCTCGTTCCGTCGCATACCTGGTATCTACCTTCTTTAATTAAGTTCGTGCTGTTTGTGTCGTTTTTCTGTAAGACCATTATCAGGAACGTGTAGTGCAACTTATTTGGTCTGTTTGTTTGTTTGCTTTATATTTTAATTAATTGCCACGCAAGCAGACGCCCATTTCTGTGCAACCAGACTTCTCTTTTAAATTTGACTCTCCGACTTTCAGTGAGCCACATTAGCACCTGGAATGGAATTTAACCTATCATGTTCACTTTTTTGCCGCCTATATGTTGTTCAGGCTTTGGCTCCTTGTGCTCGTTATCACCCTTCGGATGGGTCCTACTCTTGGGATGATGCAGACACGTTGATGGGCATAAGTGGGAACGTTGTAGAATCACAAAGCACGTCAAGAACTGCCGTACACTCACCCCTGATTCGATCATCTCATCTGGCTCAAGCAGACAGATCCTCCACAGCCAGCGTGTACCAAGTGCAACGAACATCCGTTTTACTGACAGAATGGGCCAGTCGATTCCCTCTACCAACACCAGTCATTCCACATATCCCTGGTATAACGTTCAGTCAAACGCAATCCGGTGCTACTCCGTTCAACCCGAGCACTAACACTCAATCATCCGCAACTCCTGCAGCAACTGCACTCACCACCACTTCCGTCGCTACAAACATCAGCAGCTCCGCAAACGACGAAAAAGGTATTAACAACGATAGTAACGACAACAATAGAATAGTAAGTACTTTTCCCGTGGCTGGTGGAACCGTCTGAGTATTCAAACTTAAAGTTGGGTATTTCATCTTGATATCTCAGACTGATTCGTTATCCAGTGAAAATCCGAGTACTCTCACGATAATCGATGATGCGGTGCGTTTACCGCCTCGTTAGTACCACCCATAAAACACCACATATCTGAGGACAGCACTGATGTGGCCAATTTGGCCACTATATATAGTAATTGCCCCTTGTCCTGTTGAACATCCGGCGAGATATTTAGAAGGAGGCGTGTGAACTTTTATTGGCTGCTGGCTCTCCTAGAATAGTCGTGCTGCCTCGTAGGTTACAAGGGCTGGAGGTGCATCCTCCAGCAAGAAGGCTGGACGAGGTTTCGTCAACCGAGCATTACAACATCCCGCAACATCTCAAACAATCAACGTAGATTTCAATTTTTTTGCAAACATTATTTACATTTCGCTCATTGTAACCTCTTTCAGTATTTGTGGTGTCGACATCAAATTTAACTCCAGGCCGGGTGTACAATAATGATGATAATAATAAACAGATGTACAGCCTGTAAACTGCGTCTGATGACAGTTGATATCGGTTGGATCGCAGTTTCTGCTACTGAAATAGTTATCAGTAGCCAAAAATTAAGCAACTGCCGTGGATAAAAGGAAAATTCGGTGGGAGTGTACTCACCATCGGATGGTCAATAATACCATTGTATACTACTTTTATCTTCTGTAAACATATTCCAGGAGGATCAACAACTGTGCTGAGATGTCCATAACGTTGTGGGGCTTGTGGTTTTTGTGAATTGGTTTGCTACTTTAATTCAATGCACGGGAACTAATTGACGTGACAATGGACAACCTAATACCTCATCCGCCATTAATTGAGTACGACTTTCGCTGATTGCTAAACTAAACACTGTTATTTTCGTCGTAATCTTCCAGCCTTTACTTTAATTTCGAATTTCCCTTCGGTCCCATGAGATGTAAGTACTTCAATCATCTAGATAGCATTGCGAGTGTGAATGATGCTTAACGAGGGTAACAAAATACATCATTTAGATTTGTACTACACGAAAAAGTAGGCCAGAGTTCCAGCATTTTACAGCAACTACTATTTTTTCGTTCTGTGTGAACCCATTTCGATTGCTTTGATTGAATCGCTATTGATAGCGCGGTTGTCGGGTTAACGGCGTCCAGGAAAGACAGGAACGGTGCGAAATGTGGGGTGCGGTTTGCTAATATCGGAGGCGTCTTGGGCCATTTAACGTTACTGGGTTTGAGTCACGACCTGAGAGTGACTTACTGCAGAGGAGTGAAAACAGCATTATGATGATATAAACATAAATGTATCCATTAGACATGAGATAAAGCCGTTGATTCAACAGAATCGTATACAACGCCGCGTGAAGCCACCAAGTTTTTCAGAGATGTTAGCGTGCAAACCACATATATTGTCGCTCAGTTACAAATACGGTTTGAAAAATATACGGCTGATTATATGAATATCCTGAATCCTGTGTGGATAACATGGAAAATATTACGTGGAAGAAATCGAGTAAGTCTTGTCAAACGCGTTGAGAAACAAAGGAAAAAGTGAATTTAGATTTAACGCAGAATTACCTGATTGAGACATCAGAACACTGGGTAGAGATCAAGGTTGCTTCCGGCGCTTTACAACTGGTTAGATACACCACATTTTGTAGGCACTTAATTTAATACAATAGAAGGAAGCACAAGGAAATTGGTAATTACGGTGACAAAAAATGACAATTTCATGTCCACATAGTTACAGTACCATCGGTGTCAAGAGAAGTAGTATGTGTTGATAATTGTCATGCAGAACTGTCTGAGCTATCGAATTAAAAAGACGAATCAGCGAAGTTCGCGCATACAATTGACAATATGCGAATGTTAATGCTTAGCGTCACTCCGAAATACTTAATAGACCCGGCTCCGTGTAATCGGGTAGTGCGCACAGTACACTGGTCGTTCGAAGAGGACGATCGCGACGGGGTAAAGATACATCCAGAAAACCAGAAAGGATTATGGAAAAGATCACTTCGTTCATAATAACTCACAATGTATTGAAGAATATCAAATAGGTAATTTATTCTTCCTTGGTTGATACAGTATGGAGAATATTTGCGGCGTTAGCAAACTACACTGCTGTTTCGGAGGAGCCATGATAGAGGTTGCTCATGTAGTGGGACCACAAACCAGTCCGACTCACGCCGCAGGTGATGTCTGTCGACGCTCATCAAGCCAAACGTGACTGTACAGCTTTTGCGTTACCTTCGCATGCGTCATCCAACCATGTGCTTTCATCGATTTGTACGCTCTTCGCCTTGCCTTGTAAGACCGCTCTGAAAATAAATGTCATTACACTGATCTAGTTCCGAGACTCGTGTTCTTTTTCTAGCTAGGTAATCAGGCCAGGGCTGACCGTTATAATAATTTCTGGAGACGTTGGATAGTGGCTATTCCCGTGAAATTCATGCAGCAGCTACTCAAAGAACATCAAGAGCAGTTTGAAATTTTGATCCAGCAGCTTCCAGTGCATCCAAAAGTAGACAGCCCGAAGATTTTAATTGTCGAGACGCTGTTTCAAAGTATGGGTGTATTTCATAACCAGTATGACGATGGCATGACGTTCGATTCGTGGTATCGTAGATACGAAGACGTTCTCAAAGTTGATGGTGCCACTCTCGATAAGTCCACTCGAGTAAGACTCCTGTTGGAGCTACATTTATCTGGGGAACTGGAAATGAACGAGCTTTTATCACACTGGGACAAAAAGTCTCATCCACACCTGTTTCGGGCATTTTTGATCAAAAATTTCCAATCTACGTGACTACCAGTGCTTCAGATGTGGGACTAAGTGCGGTTCTTTCCCAAACGCAACGGGGAGTGGAAAAAGTCGTAAGATATGCTTCGCGTAAACTATCGAACGCTGAGTTGAAATACACTGCTGGAGAAAAGGAAACTCTCGCTTGGGTCTGGGCTTGTGGAAAACGGCGTCTTTTTCTGTTTGATCGGCACTTTACGTTGCGTGTGAACCACTCAGCGCTGCAGGCTCTGCTTCCCCGTGGGTCGAAGGACCATCGTCCATTACGGATCAACCGCTGGTATGCTCGACCTCTGAATTATGATTTTCGTATGGTGTATCGACCTGGATGTCATAACCAAATCGCTGACAGTTTTTCTCGGGTGCCGTTGGACGAAGCGGACTCGATGAATTAGAAGAGCAAATAATGATATCTGCACGTCACACAAACTACGCGGGAGTCTTGACAAGGAATGATCTATTAATCCGAAGCTAAAATGATCCTCAATTTCGGCGGGTAATGGGTTACCCCCTGAGTCGTGGCCTCCAAATAACAAAATACCCTGCGAGTTGCATCCCCTTTACTCCATCAAAAATGAGATTTCTGTCGTTGACGGTTGTTTATTGTGTGGCAACCTTTATATTGTTCCTCCCAAGCTTGCTGCTAAGGTCGTTTCCTGTGCTCATGATGGCCACCCTAGGAATTTGCGTACGAAACGTAGGACTCTAAACTACTTTTGGTGGCCCAGAATGTCGCCTACCGTTGAGGCCTTCGTTCATAATTGATCGGCTTGCCAACAAGCGGACAAGAGTGCTCGTCCGATGTCGGCTTCAATTCAACCAATAGAATTTCCATTGAGACCATGGGCCAAGATTACTAATCGGTTTCAGTTTCCGTTTATTCGACCATAAACCTCGCACTTCTATGCTCTGGTTTTGGTTGCTACCTTCCGGCATCGTCCAGTAAAGGACGAAATGAATAGGAGCATAGTGCTAAGGATTCAGAAAGTCAAAGTATCAAGGGGAAATCAAGACGAAAAGGAAACAGCCCGAATACAACTAAGCCACTGACCGCGACACTCAGACATATCACTTAATGTCTCCAATCATTTGGTAGGCGGATCGTATGGACCCCAACCCAGTAGTCTAACACGTCCTACTCGGTCAAGTCCACTAGTCAAGGTTTTCATACCTTTTTGCCATGTCATGGACTGACCACCTCGACCTACCTTCTAATCACCACCTGCCTCGGAGAACAGCATATGCTGAGGAAGTCTATTGGCTGGCATGCGTAACACATGTCCCAACCATCTTAACCTGTTTAGATTCAGTACTTGATCCAGAGACTGACCTCTGGTTCCCAACACCTTACGCCTAACCTCAGCATTGGTGGCACCATATTCGGGCATTGCTCCGGAGACATCGATGCTCGAACACCGACAGTTTTCGCCTTTCATTTGCCCTCAACGGCCATGTTTCTAAACCGTGTAAAAGAACGCATCCATTCACCAACGGAAGCTGCTCGTGGCCATGTGCTTTTATAGCAAGTGGCCTGAAGCTCAGCTGTGTGGTGAAGTGACTACAACTTGCGTGGTTCGATGGCCTAAGTACATGTTCTGCAGATGCGGACTGCCCGGGGAAGTTGTGACTGACAGTGGTCCTCAGTTTGCCAGTCATGAGTTTCAACAATCCTTGAACACCAGCGCCGTCAAGCATTGCAGAACTGTGCCGTTTAACCCGTCTGCTAATGGCATGCGCGAGAAATAACCGGTCCTAAAGGAGTGTATTCAAACTAACCAACGGGAGCCTCTGGGTCCAGCTGAATCCGACTAATACTGCAGTTTTATCCTACCGAAAAATCTACGGGACCTTGAATAAGTACAGACAGTGAAACATCTCAGTGCCATTTTTGGTGAACGTTCCTGTTTGTTTAAAACACGTGACCAGTGTTTGCAAGTTTCAAAAAGTGCTGACAATGATTTTGTCTCCCGTGCAGACCGTGTTTATCGTGAATGTGGACGTATCGAACTTCAGAGTCTCGCAAATGATCAGTTCAAAACTTTATTTGTATGTGGTCTCCACGCACCTGCTGACAGTGACATTCACACCCGGCTCTTATCCAGGCTGGAAGCAAATCCCGAAATCAAAAATCAACAAATCACCGAAGAGTGTCAGCGCTTGATTAATCTGAAATATGATGCCCAGATGATCCAGAAATTAGAGATGCAGCCATCTCCTGCAATCAATGCTTTATCTGCCTCTAGAAGAACACAAATTCCCCAACCAGTTTCCTGAAACAGACCACGCATCCCATGTTGGCACTGCGGACTGTGGCATTTTGCTCGTTTTTGTGCGTACAAGTCACACAAATGTGGAAATTATGATAGATATGGCCATAAAGAGAGCATCCGTCGTGGCCTTCCTAAGCCAAACTCATACAACAGTCAGACGTCGTAGTTCTTCAAACCTAATTTTTACCATGAATGCCCTCGATTTCCAGTCCTGTCTGAAGTACCCCTCTATTTACAATAATAACCTACCAGTGAAATTGGAAGTGAACATAGCATCTGATTTGACTATCATTTCTGTAGCCATATGGAATGTATTAGGCGGATCAGTTTATATATATTTATTACAGAGTCGGTGGGGGGGGGAGCAGTCAACATATAGATTCCAACGAGTGAAAGAAAGATTTTTTTTATCTTCACCGTACACGTCTTTTAAATTTGTTCTATTTTCTGTTTTTTTATGGGGAACGGGAAGTCAACAGTCAGGCCACACTGCATTCGCACCAGTGGATTCGGTCCCAACCATATCTCTGATCGTTCTAAACCAACGGCAGTTCTCATCTCTTGGGCCTCAACCAGGAAGACGGGAAGCATCAACCGAAGTCAAGGCCAAAGCCAACTTCTTCATGCCCCTGAACCAAGTCATGGCCTGACCGCTGCACCGCTCTTCACGGCCTTGCCCAGCATGTGCTAAAAGGGCACGAAAGGGTAAACGATGGACAGGCATATACAAAACATGCCCGAGCCATCGGAGTTGGTATAGAGGTTTTTTTGTCAGAGGGCGACTATCAGCACCGAACACAAGACGACGAATCTTTTCATCGCCCATGTGATGTTTCCACCAGACATGAGCA
Organism: Fasciola hepatica; assembly: GCA_948099385.1. Classification (NCBI taxonomy): domain Eukaryota; kingdom Metazoa; phylum Platyhelminthes; class Trematoda; order Plagiorchiida; family Fasciolidae; genus Fasciola; species Fasciola hepatica. The sequence continues at coordinate 22,412,923 of CANUEZ040000142.1, forward strand.
ATGTTTCGGAGACATCGGTGGTCGAATACGGAAAGCCGCCGAACATCCTCAGTGCGAAGAGGCCAGGTCTCACAACCGTAAGGAAGAACACTACGAACTAAGCCACGGTACATCCTTCCCTTGAGGAAAAGTCGGATGTCATGGCGGCGCCAGAGGTGACACAGGTTCGCGAAAGTAGCTCTGGCCCTCGCGGTTCGTGATGTGATCTTTTCCCCAACACAACCACCAGCTGTGATCAAGCTCCTTAGGTACTTAAAGGTATTGACTACTTCTGACTGATCACATTAAGAGTGAGTACAGGCACAGACTGCTGCCAATCTCGAAGAAGAGCCTTGCATTTTGAGGGCTCCAAGCACGTACCACATCGGGACACCTTAATCGCCAGTCGGTCCAACGTGTGTTGAATTGCCTGTGCACTGTCGCTAAGCAAGCAATATCATGGGCACTGAATCATATTATGTAAAGTCTAATCTCCCACTAACCATACTCATATAGTGGTTATACTCTGTAGATTGCTTAACGGGATGTCTTCATTATACTAGGGCCCCTACGGAGAAGTCATCCGTCACAAGAGTCAATCGCTGTGCGGGACACGCCCTGCAAACGTTCAAAGCTAGTAGCGGAGGGGCGCTATGTTAAGCAGTGTGTAAGATCCACAAACTGTTGAGATCCAGCCCAAAAGCCCACTGACAACCGTTCACCCCGGGTTTGAGTCCCCATTGGAGCCCGATGAATGAGCACTGCTGATGATTCCTAATAAGGATGAGATGGCTGTACAGTGTTTCCACGTTTTTCAATGGTTTGGACGTTCACTCCGCATGATTGTAGCGGGGAATGCTGGGGCAAGAGAGTGACGTGAATATCAAGTCGGACGGACGAACCAATCAAGGGCCACAGACAAAAGACCAGACGGCGAATATATCGGAGGCTTCCCGAAGCAGACAAAGGGATGCATACGGGCTAGCAGAAGGGAAGCAGCGGGGTCTCCGACAACCAGCAAGATAGTCCAGGTGAGGGGCTGCCGATCAAGCCGTCAACTGCGACAACCGGACCAACCAAATAGAAATAATGCCCAACAAAAACAAGCTATCGGCTACGGGCAACTGGCCAGAACGCAGCCGAAATACTCAAGCACCCACAAGAGAAGTGTTGGTGCCGTGAAATCTGGGAAAGGGACTGTGTAAACGATTGTGTGTCCCACGGACTGGGCTTGTTTGGCCGTTGAAATACAAGTGCCCTAGCCCGTCTTGTCGTCCTTGTTACATGATGGGCCATACTGTGTAAATCTCTTCACTTCTCCTCCCCTCATCTTCGTCATTTCCGCTTATTACTTCGAATTATGTTTTTTTTTCACTTTATGCTTCGATTTATCTTGCCCTCAATTCGACGATGCTGCGAGATTGTAATGAAAACCAAAGCACAGAACTGCGTGGCTGATGGTTAAAATAACTGAACTAATGTGTTGTTGAAGCTAAAAGAGATGCCTGAATAATATAGAACCTGTTTCAATAAAGATTGATGCATACGTATACTTAATCAGTGTAGCTGCTCAGATTTAGAATAATGATGAACGCGATATGCGTATGATTTGAGGGCGCGCTTCATAGTTCGCAGGTGATTGTAATGCCTATGCAGTAGTAGAACATTCTGTCACTTGATCTTCTGGATTGTTGTCATTCTCGTCAATTTTTGCATTATTTTCCACGTTTTTCGCTTTTTCGATACGATCCAGTAATCAGAAATCAGCTACCACGGTTCAGTACATGAAATTACATGCTCGTATCGTCCCACTATGACTGCACTATCTATCTCTTAATAACTGATTTACTTTTCTTGATTGTTCTGTGTTTCCTTCAGCATAATGCAGTCAAAGATGTGTCAACCGTTCTCCCAGCTCAACCTCGGCCTGTCGGAGCTAAGCTGCCAATCATTCCTGGTGTTGGACTAAATGCGATGTCCTCACTGTTCGGCGGTTCGTTCCCTCAATCACCAACGGCAGAAAAAAAGCGAAAACTACCATGATTCATTTCAACTTCACTTTTCAAGTTCAGCCCTTCTTACTTTACGCTAACTGACCGTATCATGTTCTGCGTTGTCCCACATCTGTAGAATAAAAGTTAACAAACGTTACAGCGGGTACAACCACTTTCTCGAGTGTCCCACAACGTATATACACGAGGCTGATTGCCATCCGTCTTTCGTAGACAGTCACTGGTGCCGTGTCGTTTCCAGTGTCCACCCAAACAAGAATGTGCATTGGCGAAATATGGTTCTTTGTGATAGTGAATTTGTTCTATCGTTTCCATTTTTGGCCAACTATTGCGTATGCCACGTGATTCTGCGATAGGAAGTCATTCGCATCTGTTGGCTTCACCTCCGACGACACACCTGCGCATTCATGCTTGGACTGTAGAATGGGTCACTCGAATCCTTTTACACGCGCTCTCAGTTGGGCGGCGTTACCTGCGCCCGATTGGGCTATGCCCAACGTTCGAAAAAAAAATCGCTGGGAATGGGTACCTCTTCCTTATTCATCGTAACTAACCGCTTCTTAGTTTATTTGCCAATATCCATCCTTCCGACCAAAACCACTAATTAATCACTGACTTTAAAAAACAGTTTGTGAAAATCACTAGGTTTATTGTAAAAATGGCATGCTGAAAGCTTTTAAAAACTTGCGACCCGAGGGCCACCCCATTCAGAATGTTCGGGAGAAGTTCATCTTTCTTGTGTCACGTGGCTGCGGGATCTGAAACATCACACACAAAGGTGAGACAGTGGCACTTAAGGAAACGTTGGGCATCAAAACATTTTCATAGGATCGTGTAGGATTGTGATTCGTAATGAGCTGTTACTAAGCCTCAGAATGCCTGGAGAGGTGTCCATTACACCAAATGAATAAAAAAATCTCGATGGAAAAAGTAGCGTGAGATTTATTTCGAAGAAAATGATGATTCACATACTTGCATTCTTATTTTGCGTCGCTTTGATTTCCAGCATCGATAAACGAACGCTTCCTTTGCGACCCTTGGGATGAAACGAACAGCTTCGGGAGTTTAGTCAAAGACAACAAACTACACTTGACGGCAACAATGAGCCTGTTTCGAACGACATTTCGCTGCGCACTCCCAAACTATTGGCATACACGGTTCTTCCAAGCTGTATTGCTCGACCATTTAGAAAAATTGAAGTAATACCAGTATACCAACCTGCATGGATGATCGACTTCCGTGCGCCGGTAGTGAGTAGACTCCTGCTTGAAAGATCCATAGACCCCAAATCTGCTGTTGGCTAAACTCTTATAGCTTTACTTCGACAGCATGGATACCAGGATTAACTATCTACTGTGAATTAAGATTGAAGAAATACTTGACAGCATTCGGTTTTTTTAAGCATACCTATTGACTGTGAATAAGGCCACGAACGCCGGTGCTCTCAATATTGCCCCGCCAAAACGAAGCACTCTGTGCAGGGGACCTTCGTGCGCCTCCAATAGCTTCCCCACCTCGTCTCTCTACGCATAACAATGTATTCTGGGCCCCATAACCTGGATATGAATGACCAACGTTACCTAGCGATCAGTATTCAATATTGCATGAATTTCAAGGAAAACAATACTACAAAACGACTTCGTCGATGCCCAAGAATATATATGCATGGATATGTGCATGCATGTATGTGCGCACGCACCTATATATGTATAAGTGAAATTACAAATACGGAGAGATAACAATATGCCAAGGTAAAATAAACTGAAAATGCGCATTCGTGGTGAATCACTTTTCTCAATAGAAATCCGGACAGCACATCCCAGCAGCGGAGAACGAAGGAAGTCAGTACGTCAACGCCTGGCCACGGGGGCACTCAGTAAAACAAAATGTGCCTCGATCACTTCCTCTGGCAGTTTATTCCAGTCAACCACACGTTGCGCAGAGGACTATGAGGTCCTTCGTTTCCTTCTTTCCATGGAGAATAAGTTGAGGTACTCTGGGAGTTCCTCATAAGTTTTTCCTCTTGGCATCTGAAAAGGCCTGGAAAATAATCTCTGTATCTTCTCCAGTACTTGCGTACTCCGAACCAGAAACGGACTCCACGTCTGGCCAGTTTTTTTCCAAGTGAGGACGTACGAGGGTTTGTACAGTGGGAGAGGCGCCGATGGTCTCCTAGAGCTGACTGTTCGACGGAACTGATGGAGCGCCTTGGAGGGGGTTTTCACCTCTTTCACGCTGGGTTGAGAACCAGCCCTAGTCATGACCCCGAAGTCCTGAACCACACCCGTTACCGGTACATTTACTGTCACACCCCGTCTCCAGTACTATTAGTCTGTGACGTTACCCCTCACGAACCAGGTGCACGCACTTTTGCATGTCCAGTGGCCGGACCTACTTCACAAACCATTCTTGGGCTCTACCAAGTCCGTTTTGACTGATTCATAGTTGACTACTACTACTTTAATCGTCGGCAAACTTGAAAAGGGGAGTTTCCTAGACCATCTTTTAATCACTAACATACAAGAAAAATAGTACGGGGCCAAAGACCTGCTGACTCGCTGAGGCCAGTTCCTTGTTTAGGAGGCTCTGTTTCCTTCCTAGCTAACCGCAGCTGATTCTCTGATGCTATCACTCTCATTCTATAAACACTAACATCTTCAAACTCATCGCGATTGGAAATATATGAAGTGGCACTGACAGAACTAGCAGACTTAGCATCATCCAGAGAATCAATAACACCCGAAACACCCCAGAGACTTGCCGAGTTCATTCCTATTGTCTCATAAGATACTTGTTTCTTCGTCTGGGCATTTTCAACGGGTTTTCTCGTCCGGGTTCCACTTGAATACTGCAAGTCAACTCTCGCATTGCCAACAGCCGACTTGGACAAATCGTGCGGCTGAGTTTAAGGCTGGCGCGCACGAAATCAGCATCCGCTCAAACTGTGGGGAACGATTGCTTATGCCCTGTTCGAGCACCCAATGAGCCTCTGGTACATTGCACCCAGTTAGTATATCAAAGTGAGGGCTAGACACTTCTTCGAATACTATGTCTTTGAGGTGAGACTATCGCTTGGCAATTGATCTAATAGAGTCGATTGGTCTCATTGTTAATATAGAAGACGTTCGAGAGCGGCCGGCGAACGTGTCTCCTATTGGGTCTAGCAGCGAAATACCAACGATATCCCCTCTATCGGACGAATAGAGAAGACTCAAGTCGGTTTAAAGATGCAAGGTGTATTCTATATATCGTGGCACCGAAACAGTACCGATACGAGAGATACACGGAACGGAAAACGAAACGAAACGCAACGGCTGAGCAGAAAGCGAACCGCGAGCGTGTACAATCGGCGAACGACCAAAAGTGAAAGTGATTCAACACGAGGTCGACGGAAACCTCGGGAAAGTCAGTCCAGTAAAACGTGCGCAACTATAAGGTCGATGTCAAACGTCAGAAGAGATCGTAGAGAAAATAGATCCAAAATGGTGTCCAAAAAACAGTCATTTTCTCAAAACGATCGAGGTCACTACATATACTCCGAGATTGGTCACACATCTGAAAACGAAACCTGACCGCATATTTTTAGATAGGGAAACGCAGCAACACATGGACCGGCAATGGCCACCTTAAAGCGATCAAACTGCTCCTTCGTATAGAAATGAACTAAACTTCGCACCCAACGATATAGGCACCGTTTGTCATTCAATGCAAAATCACTAAACTGAAAACTGTGCCGCCTCATGTCTTGCAAAAGATGAAACCTGTCTCGATAATGCTCCTCAAATGCGTTATATTGCGCCAAACTGATCTTAGCATTTAGAGAGAGGGTTCCTCACTTCCCTGAAGGCACACTGGTAAATTACACCACTCTTGTTCGGGAGAATGGCTTAAAACATGGACCTACCTAGCCCACTTTCGTCTTTAATCATTGAGTGCCATGAAACAGCAGAACCAGTTGGGGCAGCCATGACAGCTAGCGGATATGAAAGGCTACAACATTGGGCAGAGGTAAATATGTAATAGAAACTACGGGAAGGTCGTGCGAGTATGGTGAATTGAAGTAATGGATTTTCCCTTTCGTTTCAGTTGGTCGTATCAACCTTGTACAAGCAAAGGGAAAACTGGAAGAAGGTGAAGAAACCGCCAATCTGGAGGACAGTGCGACAATCCAAGAGGACTGATTCGTAATGTGTTTATATTTGTATCTTTAGAATAATGACAGTGTGCCACATATTTTAGATAAATCCTTACATTGCTGAATTTCTTCTTTTCGCCTTTGGCTGACTGTTACAAAATTGGTGCCGCGACCCGGGAACAAGGATGCCGAAAAAGCTAGCCGAATCTGATATTCGGGAAGAAGGGATAGCTCGCTCGCCACCCAAGGGCCAGCTTGGGAGTCCATCTGTCCATGAACTTTCACGCGCGTTGACTGAGTGTAAAATAATCAGAACTCAGCAGGTTCCTACCCCGGGAGCGCCCGAGAAATTTCGCCTTAATGGAAACTATAATCGGTGGGAGAGCCAGGTGCGGCGATACCTTCGATGGTTCGCTGAAGAGCGACAAGAAGATATTATCATGGGGCTGCTGGATGGAGAGGCCTATGATGTCGTCAATGAAGCGGACATTTTTAACAGCGGTGACTTGGATTCTGTCTTCAAGCAGATTCGGAGACTTTTGGACGCCCCGGGCACCCTTCACAATATCGGCAGGAGTTTCACGGGAGAAGGCAGCGACCGGATGAAGACGTACGATCCTTCGGTCGCGTGCTGCAACTGATGAGTCAGAGGGCTTATCCCGATGAGGCCAAGGAGGAGCGAGAACGCCGGGTGTTAGAACAGTTGATTGATGGCGTCTCAAACCCAACTGTGAAGCGGGCACTGTTGTGAGGGAAGTTCGAGAATTTGGCACAGGCATTGTCTGTAGGGGAAGCAGAGGAACGTGTAGAACGGGCAGTCGCGGGGGTGCCAGCTGGAGACGAGTGCTGCGCTTTACGTGAATGGCAACCGAGGACTCAACATCCGGGCCGTAATCCCACTAATTGGAGACGAAGCTGGTATCGAGGAAGGCACGCTGGAACACGTCGGCCGTCTTATAACAAGATTCAAGGCTTCAGCGCCAACCGGTGGTATGCTGGTCCCCACAACAGCCCTCCCGGCACCTCGTACTCACAGCCAGTCGAAAGCGGTCTGCCCTTGTACGGAACGAGGCCACAAACTCAGAAACCAGGTAGGTCCATCGTTCCTGCCGTTTCGATATGTTCCACTTGTGCTGAATAATTATCTGTTCGAGTGAAAGTTAATGGGACCGTTTTGTGTGGGCTGGTTGATACGGGAGCCACGTGTAGTTTAATCAGTGCAAAACTGATGGCAATAGTCGGAAACGTTGAGTGAGCCTCGTGTAGTATAGTCTTAACGGCGGTAAACGGGGAGAAGTTAAACGTCTCCCCATAAGAACGTGTCGGAAAATTTCTCATGGAGGTTCAACAACGGTTTATTACTTTTGGCTGTGTCACTATCACCTAGGAGCGCGTCGAACCGTGTTATGTGGTCTCTCGTTGCCGGTATCGTTGCACAACTGTGTATGCTGATCCCGTTCCGGTCGAAGGCTTCACTGTTTCCTTTCCTCAGGTATAACCTCTTCTGTGGAATGTCAATTACGCACCCGAAATTCACCAGGACATCTTTTCCGATAATCACATCGTAGAAAATCCCCTCTACTACTATTAGAGGCTGCTTCTTAACAACGCCGCCCAGTTCCAACTTCGGAGTGATGATCCCTCCGACATTTAAGTTCTCCCCGTTTACCGCCGTTAAGACTATACTACACGAGGCTCACTCAACGTTTCCGACTATTGCCATCAGTTTTGCACTGATTAAACTACACGTGGCTCCCGTATCAACCAGCCCACACAAAACGGTCCCATTAACTTTCACTCGAACAGATAATTATTCAGCACAAGTGGAACATATCGAAACGGCAGGAACGATGGACCTACCTGGTTTCTGAGTTTGTGGCCTCGTTCCGTACAAGGGCAGACCGCTTTCGACTGGCTGTGAGTACGAGGTGCCGGGAGGGCTGTTGTGGGGACCAGCATACCACCGGTTGGCGCTGAAGCCTTGAATCTTGTTATAAGACGGCCGACGTGTTCCAGCGTGCCTTCCTCGATACCAGCTTCGTCTCCAATTAGTGGGATTACGGCCCGGATGTTGAGTCCTCGGTTGCCATTCACGTAAAGCGCAGCACTCGTCTCCAGCTGGCACCCCCGCGACTGCCCGTTCTACACGTTCCTCTGCTTCCCCTACAGACAATGCCTGTGCCAAATTCTCGAACTTCCCTCACAACAGTGCCCGCTTCACAGTTGGGTTTGAGACGCCATCAATCAACTGTTCTAACACCCGGCGTTCTCGCTCCTCCTTGGCCTCATCGGGATAAGCCCTCTGACTCATCAGTTGCAGCACGCGACCGAAGGATCGTACGTCTTCATCCGGTCGCTGCCTTCTCCCGTGAAACTCCTGCCGATATTGTGAAGGGTGCCCGGGGCGTCCAAAAGTCTCCGAATCTGCTTGAAGACAGAATCCAAGTCACCGCTGTTAAAAATGTCCGCTTCATTGACGACATCATAGGCCTCTCCATCCAGCAGCCCCATGATATCTTCTTGTCGCTCTTCAGCGAACCATCGAAGGTATCGCCGCACCTGGCTCTCCCACCGATTATAGTTTCCATTAAGGCGAAATTTCTCGGGCGCTCCCGGGGTAGGAACCTGCTGAGTTCTGATTATTTTACACTCAGTCAACGCGCGTGAAGGTCATGGACAGATGGACTCCCAAGCTGGCCCTTGGGTGGCGAGCGAGCTATCCCTTCTTCCCGAATATCAGATTCGGCTAGCTTTTTCGGCATCCTTGTTCCCGGGTCGCGGCACCAATTTTGTAACAGTCAGCCAAAGGCGAAAAGAAGAAATTCAGCAATGTAAGGATTTATCTAAAATATGTGGCACACTGTCATTATTCTAAAAATACAAATATAAACACATTACGAATCAGTCCTCTTGGATTGTCGCACTGTCCTCCAGATTGGCGGTTTCTTCACCTTCTTCCAGTTTTCCCTTTGCTTGTACAAGGTTGATACGACCAACTGAAACGAAAGGGAAAATCCATTACTTCAATTCACCATACTCGCACGACCTTCCCGTAGTTTCTATTACATATTTACCTCTGCCCAATGTTGTAGCCTTTCATATCCGCTAGCTGTCATGGCTGCCCCAACTGGTTCTGCTGTTTCATGGCACTCAATGATTAAAGACGAAAGTGGGCTAGGTAGGTCCATGTTTTAAGCCATTCTCCCGAACAAGAGTGGTGTAATTTACCAGTGTGCCTTCAGGGAAGTGAGGAACCCTCTCTCTAAATGCTAAGATCAGTTTGGCGCAATATAACGCATTTGAGGAGCATTATCGAGACAGGTTTCATCTTTTGCAAGACATGAGGCGGCACAGTTTTCAGTTTAGTGATTTGGCATTGAATGACAAACGGTGCCTATATCGTTGGGTGCGAAGTTTAGTTCATTTCTATACGAAGGAGCAGTTTGATCGCTTTAAGGTGGCCATTGCCGGTCCATGTGTTGCTGCGTTTCCCTATCTAAAAATATGCGGTCAGGTTTCGTTTTCAGATGTGTGACCAATCTCGGAGTATATGTAGTGACCTCGATCGTTTTGAGAAAATGACTGTTTTTTGGACACCATTTTGGATCTATTTTCTCTACGATCTCTTCTGACGTTTGACATCGACCTTATAGTTGCGCACGTTTTACTGGACTGACTTTCCCGAGGTTTCCGTCGACCTCGTGTTGAATCACTTTCACTTTTGGTCGTTCGCCGATTGTACACGCTCGCGGTTCGCTTTCTGCTCAGCCGTTGCGTTTCGTTTCGTTTTCCGTTCCATGTATCTCTCGTATCGGTACTGTTTCGGTGCCACGATATATAGAATACACCTTGCATCTTTAAACCGACTTGAGTCTTCTCTATTCGTCCGATAGAGGGGATATCGTTGGTATTTCGCTGCTAGACCCAATAGGAGACACGTTCGCCGGCCGCTCTCGAACGTCTTCTATATATTCATTTCTGGTAAGGTGGAAGTAGAAAACAGGTATTTGAAAGCGAGAGTATCTAATGTGTCATCGTTAGTGGACGATTTTACCCGCATTATGAAGCGCACCGAAAACTTGGAAGAGAGCAGCCGCCGTTGTAGCGGCTTTTCAGAAACGAAACCCAATAAAATGCAATTGCGAGCTTAGAGCTTAGGCGTGCTTGTTCGCGAATAGATATTTCCCCTTAGATTTACTTGGGAATGACAACCGCTCCCCAAAAGCGGCCAACCCTGGTGCCAGGTCTTCCTCTAGCTGTAGGAAATCTTTCTTCTCAGTCACAATAAGTAGCTTGTAGTCAGAACAAAAATACTTCCACTCATCCAGACCCGACTTAACCAGTGCGGTATTATAATATTCTTTGGTCGAACACGTGAGCCTACCTTATAAGTCCTGTAGGACATTTGGGTAATCCTCATCAGTCATTCATTGAGGTACGCTATTGGCTTAGCAGATGTTGCCCAGGCTTTTCGATATGTGAGGAATTCAGTTTAGCTTCGGTTCTTTCAATCAACTGGTTGCTTGAAGTCTGTCTTGTTTAAGTCCACTTGGTACCGACAAAGTCGACAGCATCGCCAACTTACGTCACGCTATGCAGTCGGCAAGGAGTGCTGCAGCTCGTCAGCTCTGACCATTAGCTCGTTCAGTCTCCCATCTCCTGTCATTCACACAGGGTGACCAATATAATTATTAAAACCCATCAATTGCTATCGATCTGCGTCTCTATTCGCTGGATGGGAATCGAGTCCGCAAATCGTGCGTGCTTCTGAACCGTATACTGGGTGAACTGATGGTGGGCTCCTGTCAGGATGCAGAAGTATACGGGTTTCCTTAGTCGGCTTATTACGTTCGCGCGTTCCGCCGTTGATGAACACGTTCGTACACGTGTAGTCACCGCAGCGGCCCCGGTGGACGGTTGTCTTGAAGTCCTGAAGTATTACACGGGTTCGAGGCTTTGAGCCCAATTGTCCCGGATCTTGAGGAAATCTTTGATCCTCTGTCGGATTCACCGAGCTGAAACGAGAGTAAACAGAAGCGGGGGGGGGGCGGCGGGGGTGGCAGCGAAAACAAGATACACATAGCATCATGCAGTGTCTCATTGTGGACAATGCCTTAAGCGGAGTGGGGGTGCGACAATCATGAACATATATGCAATAAGAGACATCTATTTTGTTTTTTTGACAAAGAACCATTGTGAGAGACCCAGGTAGAGGTCTAGCTTTTTCTTGAAGATGGTTTTGTTCTGCGAGAGAACAATATCTTCCGGAAATGCATTCCACAGAGTAATAACCCTATAGCTAAAAAAGTTAATCCTTAGTGAAGTGCGTGGCCTCGATTTGAAAGCCTTTCTGCTGTGACCACGGAGAGAAGAGGCAATTGCTTTGACCTGATTCAAAAAGGTGGAACATCAAAAACAGATCACCTCTTACGCGTCTTACGTCAAGGGGATAGAGGTTGAGGAGTGAGAGGCGGACGGGATAAGGTAGGTGGGATAGTCCCCTCACTGCCTTGGTGGAGGCCCGCTGAACTCTTTCTAGGATCTCACGGTCTCGGACAAGATCAGAGTGCACTATCTGACCACCGTACTCCAGCAGAGGTCGGATATACGTGCCGAAAATTATGGGGAAATCATCCTTAGATATGCGCGGGAAGGACCTTCGAATCATATTTACGATTCGAAAGGCAGACCTGCTCGCAAGTTGTTGATGATGAGAGAAGGACAAGTTACAATCTAACCAGAAACCGAGCACCTTGTGTCGGTCAACCCTTGGCAGTGTGGTTGCTCCGTTAATGGAAAACGTGTGGCCAGTCTCTCTGCCGAAAGACATGCTCACGCATTTGTCATCATTAACTGGGAGGTTCCAATCCTCGGACCAGAGTTTCGTTTCATAAACTGCAATTTGCAGGTCTTCAACGCTTGAACTCCAGAGGGTTACATCATCTGCGTACATGGCAATGTTCGCAGGAAGGGCTGTCGGTAGATCGTTTATATAGATCAGGAAAAGAGGAGGACCTAAGACTGACCCTTGGGGGACCCCAGTTGTTACTGGGGAGGTTTGAGACAAAACACTCCCGACTTTAACCACAAAGGTGCGGTCGGTAAGGAAGCTGTGTAGGATGGCCAACATGGAGCCTGTGATCCCGTATGTCTGCAGCTTATAAAGTTGAGGAGCATGAGGGATCTTATCGAAGGCCTCAGCAAAATCGATGAATACAGCGTGTGAGAGCTGGCCATCATCGTAAGCTTCCGTTAAACTATCCATGACAGTAAGCATATTGGTGATGCATGATCTGTCAGGAAGAAACCCATGTTGGGACGGGGAGAGGATATTATTTCTATGCAGATGGGAAAGAATCTCGCTCTTAAGAATTCCCTCGAAAATTTTGCTGGTGATGCTAGTGAGGCTTATGGGTCTGTAGCTAGAAGCAAGATGTCTACTACCCTTATAGATGGGTGCGATCACTGCTTCTTCCAACTACTGGGGAAAACTCCATCGTCAACACATCGCTGAAAAAGCGAGGCATAAGGAGCAGCTAATGTGTCCGCGGCTTCCTTGAGAATACGGGGGTGGATTAGGCCAGGACTCATGGATCAATATTGATTGAGCCGTCGGAAACCTTGAGCGACAGCACCAATGAGAATAGTGACGCGGTTAAGGGTAGTGGCCAGAGATATCGGGTGCATGGTAGGGTGGGATGATATGGGTATGGAGCTAAAAATTGTACGGAAGTAGGGGCTGAATGCCTCGGTTACTTGGCTAGGGGAAGTGATTGGAGATCCGGCACTATCTTTGAGAGCTAGTGGCGTCGGAGCTGTGCCCCTTAGACGGCGCATGTGCTGAAAGAAAAATGCCTTATTGGTCCGTGCTCGATCAAGTACAGATCATTGGACTGCATTCTGATAGGACCTAATCCTATCTTTGCATATGTTCCGTATGATCCTGAAATCTTCTGCATCACGGACAAGGCCTGTGGCTTTATATCTAGCAAAGAGGCGTGCGCGTTCGTCTAGAATGCGCCTAATGGGGCGGGGGAGGGGTCGCTTAGCGGTCTGTGGACGGCGAATTCTGGGGACAAATAGCCTATCAGCTAAAGAGATTAACTCTCTGAGATTCTCTGCCATTTCATCAGCAGAGTTACCTGGGTTAGTTGAATTTAGCTGGGATCGAATAAATGCACAGACTTGGTCAAAATTGGTCCTTTTGAAGGATCTCAAAATTTTGGTTTGAGGGAAGAGGAGGCCATTTCACGATATAATCGAATCCAATGAGAATGTGATCACTTTTGCCGAGGGGCGGCAAGTAATGCACCACATCTATTTGGAACCGATCATTGGTGATGACCAGGTCTAGTAGGGACGGGGCGTGTCCTGTGCGATACCTGGTCGGATCTCTTACGTTCTGCACCCATGAGTTCTTCAGTACGAGATTTGGAGGGGTTTGCCAAAAGTGATATCCGGAGCATCAGCTCTTTGCCAGTTAGTAATGGGTGAGTTGAAGTCACCAGTGACTAACCGATGGGTGAAGTCTGTGTAGCTTTTCAGGGAGCCTAATAAGTCTATGAGACCTAGGCTATCAGTTGAATTGCATGCGGGAGGACGATAGACAACACCAAGCAATAGGGTGTCTGTCCTAGAGAGGGTAAATACAGCCCACAAACAATCAATACATGAAAAGGTAGGGGTTTTCAGTATAGTGGGAGGAATGATCGAATCATCGTAGTATATGATGACCCCGCCGGCACGACCTCTACTGGAGTCCTGCCTTACTGTGGAGTATCCCGGAATGGATATTTCGGCATCAAGTATGTCAGGGTTGAACCAGGTTTCTGTGAGGGCTATGATCTGAGGCTCCTTATCCACTGCAAGCTGCCGAAGCTCCGGGATCTTATTCAACACACTCAGGCAATTGCTGTAAAAACACTTGAGCACATGCTCAGGAGTTGTTGCAGAATCGCCAGAGACAACTGATTTCGGGTTTTCGGAGTGGGAAAGAGGGGGGTTTGGGGGTGGAAAGGAGGTCCTGGGGGAGTCGTGGGCTGAAGATATTGGGGAGCTAGAGAGTAAGCAGACTGCTGGGGGGACCGGTAGGTTTTGATGTCTAGTAACCTGGGAGGTATCATACCAGGCGGACGGTCTACATCCTTCGGTCTCCGAAAAGGGTGGGCTGCTTTTTGTGGTTTGCCCTTCTGCGCACTGCGTGATGCTCTGTTCTGAGTTTTCTTGTTGGTGAGCTTGTTTTGCGTGACAGCATCAGATATATTTCCTGGTGCGTTAACCTCAGCTCCCAGCATAAACAGGTTGCAGGTTTATGTCTGGGCTCAAGGATGGGTGAGTCTCGTCCGTTGAAATAGTCTTATTGGCTATGTTGGGGCCTGGGATACTTTTCGTAGGCGTCAGATGTTTAGTGGCACTAGGCCTACTACTGGGAGTACTCTCTGCGACGGGAGATGGTGTGAGTAGGGAAGCGACGGATGGTGGGCATGCAGCTCGATCCTCAAGGCGAGTTACCTGGACAACTGGCAGAACTCTGAGCTTAGGATCGGCTTTTTGTGGAATTGCTGGCTTAGCCTTTTCACTGCGGAGCCTCAGATGAAGTGGCTTATCAATGGATACTCCCTTGAGCCCTTTAATTTCCTCCTTGAGTTTTGCGGCCGAGGAGACAATTGGTTTGGCTGCATCCGTGGAGCCCATTTCGATGAGAATACCGTGTACCCGGTTGGTGCGTTTGGTTACCAACCAAGTGGACCGACCTTTAAGTGGGAAAGGGAGCTCAAGGCGGTTAAACACCCGGGCGTAGGTGTCGTGAGGGTGGTCCGAGTTGAGGAAGTGACCCCAAAGAATGACACGCTTGGAGCAATTCTCGGTGTTTTGTAAAATCTTGGCGGCATCAAGAATTTGCTGCTCGGAAACTCTACACGCCTGATCGGCTGCCTGGGATACCGGAAGGGATTTGATAACCAAACTCCTCCGGCTGGCCAACTCATCCTTAAGGGTGCGGACAGTGGCCCTTAGCTCAGCTACCTCTGCAGACTGACTTTGGACTGCACATTTTAGTGCATCCGTTGCCAGCGCATTATGAAGGACCGTTTCGTCCGGATTGAGGAATGAGACATTGGCCACAGAGGGGGAGCCACATTGCCTCATGGGGAAAGTAGCCACGTCTGAGCAAGCGGTTGTATCAATGGTTAGGGGCATTGACATTATTCAGGATCTAGTCAGCACAGATAAAGATCAACTTAAATGGAGGGGGAAAAGCTGTGTGTTCTAAATATTTCAAAAACAGCTACACGCAACGAGGGAGGCGACCGCACCGCCGGTGTACCGCAGTCCAGTGATTCTTTAGAGGCGGTCGCACACGACCAGCGTTTTAAAGGATGCCAAACCCCAGTGCTCGTGTAGCCTCAATAAACAGTGGCTACTTTCCTGCGGTCTCATCCTGGAGACATTCAATGTAATTAAGTACGACACCCGTAGGCTACCTGCAGGTCGTTGGACCCTGCCGGATGAAGGCCCATGGGAAAGCATACCGCTCCCAACGACGAAGCCAGAAGTAGTTCAGGAGGCATCCGTGACGAGCCCAATTGAGAAGTTAGCTTTAGGTGACGATGTTTCCAAGGCCATTGCCACGGCCCCAGACAGTTTGGGATACAGGTAGTTCATGGAGTTTTCGCCACGGTTGAGTGATCTGGCTGCACACATTCATCATTATTAAAAGCTATTTAGTACAATTTCACTCAAAGCTGCTATGATTATGACAGTGTGCTGTTGCAACAGCAGCAGCGCTAGTTGTACTTGTACCAGTTATCGCGGGCTAAACAACGATAGAGTCTGAACATACGGGCCTAAATATAGCCCGACTGAAGTTGTGGGACTGTTATATGTGGAATGGTTGGAACAGATGAATTGGTGCCCGTAGAAAATGAGATTGATGTGAAATGTTATGGTGCGACTTTTGTTTGAATACGTGCCACTACGGTATATAACCGTTGTGCTCAAGTTTACAACCGTTGTTGACCGCGATCGCTGTTGGTGCTGCTGGCGCGGCTTTGGTTGGTGGTTCTGCGGTGTTTTCTCGCTTAGGTCGCAATACGTAGGAGAGTTTTTCAGATTTTAAAAATGATTTTCGAGTTTTTCAGAGCGAAACTTCAACTTTTTTCTATATTCATGATAGTGCAGTTACTGTTGGCTGTGTAATTCACCTAGGTGGGTATCAATTATCGCGCATGTTTGAAAGATGGCAGCATTTTCCCGCGCCCGGATGTTTAGTTCATACCGCTAAACAACTCACTGAAATTGGCATGAGTTATCACGCACCTCGTTCAAAAATGGCCCCTTATTCCAATTTTCCCTCTGGTGGACCGAAAGTAAATACCTCACAGTCACTGGGAAGTTGCATCTACGTTCAACTTCTGCACCCATGTTTGTGAAGAACGTTGGTTCAGCCATTTGCTGCAGTAGTTTACAGCCTGAGATATCTAGACTTAGCTCGTGTACCAAGATATTTTACTCTGGAATGACTTCACTTATAAAGTGCTTTTAACTGGGTACTCCGGGCTTCTGATAAATGTGCCAATCTCAAGTTGGACAACGGGAATTGGAACGGATCCCTTATGGATCGTGCAAGTGATAACCTCAAAGGAAACCTGTTATGAGGTCAGCCAACACAGGAAGCCAGCAACTGCAGGCATCGACAATAGGTTATGTGTAGGCGGGATGCGAATCATGACCCTATCCTGAACCTCAGACAGCCAGCTACTCTGAAGGCTTTTGGCCGGCGGTATAAGGGACAAATGCTGAAAATCTTTTCAGATGTTCTATGTGCTTTGTGAACTTGACTACATTTGACATTACTTTGATAAGCTGGCCCATGCTCCACACTTTTACAAGTTTGTTTATTTGTGCGAGACGTTTGCACTTGGCTTTGAACCGTTTCTGACTGTCATGCCTGGCCCACGAGGTTTTGAACCTTAGGGTTTTACTATGGAATCTTTCCGGCCACACACTTGAGGTTTGCATGTATTTTTAATTTTGAGGATTTCAATTTCGTACCGTAGAAACTACGAATGGAACTTGTTCTGGTTTTGAGAGTCGTTTGAATTGGTTGCTCGTTGCTTGATTTGCGAGAACTGACTCACAGAGTGTATGCGAGCCATCAACTCATCCCGTGCTCTGCGCATTCGCATACGCGACTTGCACGGCAGCCATCCTCTTGTTAGCGCCAATGTCGGATGAGGCAAGGTATTGCCTGGTTTTTTATCCCCGAACATCTTTCCCGTTTTTTCACGGGGAAGCGGCTATGTACTCCTGATAGTGGCTCGTTGGGGTACTGTCCTGTAATAGACTCTGGCCATAAGTGCTAGGAAGGCTGCCTTTCCTGCTGGTGACGCACGTGCTCGTCCCGCGCATGTGACAATACTCAAATTGGTCAATACGGAAAGCGGAAGCACGCAGTATGCCCAGAAACGGAACAAGACAATCGGAACCCGAACGGGAAGTAATGCGGTGGGTTACTGGGTAGGGCTTGGGTACATTTTATTCTATAGACAATATTAGGTCACGTGGCCCTGCCAGTGCTGGTTCGTGTAATATCAAGGGTATTATTGATCCCAAGAGCGTTGATTTGTTTAGGTTGAAGATATTAGAACGAGAACAGCGGTTGTTGTCCGCTGGTCTGCAGGCCCAGGAGGCAGAGGAAAAGTGAAGACAGAGCGATCGTGAGCATGAAACTAGTGGCAACGATCCCTTCATCAGGCCGAGGTAAATAGAAATGGGAAGTTCTGCGCCCGCTGTCAAACATTCAACACCGGCACAACCAACAATCGATTTACCAAGGATAGAGCTAACCACCTTCGACGGACGACCCCAACGATATTGCAGTTTTATGAAGCATTTTGCAACCTTTGTCCAGAATGAGGCAGCCGACCGGGGACAAAGGCTACTGTGCTTGATTCAAAATTGCCGTGGAAGAGGCAGAGATGGTAATGATGCGTGTGTCATGCTTGACCTCGACCAAAGCTACGCAATGGCGAGGAAGATTCTCAAGGGCCTGTTTGGCCAGCCATTCAAGGTTGCTCGCAATCTAATAGAGGGCACGATGTCCAAAGCCAAATGAACAAAGGGCGATGTCTACGCAATAGCCGATCTCATAGTGAAGATGCAGAAATGCTCGATGGCCTTCGATCATTTAGGGTGCGGAGAGGATCTCGACGCGATGCACAGGTTGGAGGGGATAATTCATTGCTTCTTTTTCGAGCTACAGAGCCGTCTGGCTGAAGAAGCTGAACTCGTAAGCAGCGGTGACCGTGAGGCCGATTTCGAGGACCTGACATAATGTTCAGACAGGCAAACCAGACTAGCCGATAGCATGTTCGGTCGACTCGTCTGTGATAGTAGCGGACCTAATAGACCTGGCACCGGCGAAGCTCAACAAGCTGCATGGGAACGCTCGGATCATCAGCTCTGGACAAGCACGCACGACGTTTCATGCCAAGCCGCAGGGTCTGCAACGCCAGACCCGGGTGGCCAGGCAGTCCGAAGTTCATCAGAGTCACAGTAGACAAACGTTGGGGAGCGGCGAGAACTGTAGTACCGTGTTTTATCCGCCTTTACACCTCGAACCGGGCGGCAGCTTGCCGAGCAGGAACTAGATGTTGTCACGAAGATTGTCTGGGTAGACACCTTCGAATACTACACGAGGTGGAAGAAGCTACTTGAATTGAGAACACAGAGCCCAGTGTGTTCTGCTCAATATCACGGTCTGCCAACAAACCTATACGCCTAGGAGTAACTCCTGTAGGAGTGATGGCCCTAAATGGGGTATCCTAAGCTTTGGCCTTCGCCGACAGTGGATCGGACACCTCCCTGGTCAAGGAACGGCTTGCCGGCAGACATCGGCTCCCGGAAAGCACGACTTAGTTAGCGGGGAGTACGGTGGGCGGAACTCAAGTAACATCCGCAGGCAGGCTGAGATAGCAGCTCATCTCCTTAGGTACCAGTGAGGAAGTCAAACCAACTGAGACTTTTACATGGGCCGATCTCCTCATGCAAGCATCAAGGTCGGTGGTTGCAATTTTATCCAGGCGACCCTGTTCGCAAGATAGATTCTTCGTGGATTGAGGGAAGGACAAGGTAGATCTCCTCATTGGCGGTGACGTGCCAGAGGCACATTGGGTACTCGGCCAGAGAGTGGGCGACCGCCAGGCGCCTTATGCCGTGAGTGCAACGCTGGAATAAGGATTATGAGGCCCAGATGGGGGGCATGGTTCCCTTTGAAGTGTTTCGCTAGAAACGGACGGCACAGAACACCGGCTGCAGCGTCTGTACGAAGGAGACTTTCATAACTTAGGAGATGACCGACTATCGTTATCATGGAGGGACCGTCCTGCGCTGTTGACGGTGCAACAACGAACCGGAGGACTGAAAAGCCAATTCGGGGTACCCTTTTCGTGGCGTACACAAGCCGACTCTTCGGTTGACAGTGGGACTTTCACCCTCCAAAGACCACTGTGCTTGAAAGAACATCATTGCCGGGATGTGATTCTCTAGAAACTGCACTCAGGAATAATGGCGCAAAACGAAGCCCTTGGCTACTTGGAATAGGTGCCTGCAACCACCGACGGCCGAGAAAGGATATGGACCCCGCTCATCGCCCGGATTTTCATCCCATAAGCTTTCGGATTTGTCCGGATTCGGCTGTGTATTGCTCAAAAGCGTGTTATATATCCTGCCTCCCCCGTGTCACGTAACCGAAAGGCTCCTTCGATGGCCCCGTCTCCCCACAAATCCACCACGCCCAGCAAGTTTGTCATGTGGTACCTTGCTGCACACTCCATTCGCCCGTTCCTTTTGAATACGTGCTTCGGCACCCCGCGGGTAACCACATCCCCATTTTGCCCTATTCAGTGCCGCTACTCTTCATCAACCGCTGTGGTTGGGTTTTGAGGTATTGACTTGCTCCTTTCGTTGCATCCATCCTGGCTTCTAGCAGTACAATCTTATTCATTGACATCCCGGCTATTTCTCGTAACGGACCTCGACTCATCCGGTGTTTCTGAGATGGAATCACTGTCATTAACCTCGTTGGTTCCATATATGTTACCGCTAGAGATCCTTCCTCCCAGAGGAATGCTGTGTTCTTCCCACGCTGTTTGGCCTCGCCTTCCCTACTTGGATCCTGCTTCAGACCCATTTCGCCGAGACTGATAGTCTTGTTCTTGGCAGTGCTTTTTGCTAACTCGTTTGCTGGCTTCATCTGCTTAGCATTTGCCTTGGCCCTGATTTAGATTCCAGGGCAGGTCCGTGTTAGTTTCTTGTGTTCACAATACATTGTGTATATTGCTTCCGTTAGTACCCCGCACTTAGAATGTTACTGTATGTGCACACATTTACGCTCGGCTCAGAAATGTACGCTACGAATTGCTGGAGCCGACATTTATGTCCACCGACCTACCTTCTATCTATCAGAATCTGTCCCCCTACCTCTTCCAGTTACCGAATTATGTACCCCGAAACATGAAACGGTCTCACTCCCAGATATCGTTATTATGAGCATCACAATCCCTGATAAGCTCCTGTAGAAATCATTCATGCACTGGGCAATTTTTCTGTCACCACTCCACTCATCCAAGCAAAACCATCATTTAGGTATTCTTTCTCTAACCTGCCAACAGCTTCACAAAGCACGAAGAGGTCTTTTTTCCAGCGCTTCATCCGCATGACACCAGCTCTCTTCTCCATTGTATTCTTTGCCTACCTCACTGGCCATTCTATCACTCACATTTCCTGACAGTTGCAATGGATTATCCACAATCAGGGATAATAATCGCTCGATTGCTTCCTCATTGCCCGGTGTCGGCATATCTAACTATGGAATCACCTGCACCTTCTGGCAGCTTTTCATGTGAATTACTCTTACACGACCCAATCAGTCAACTATATGTCCACCTCCTGCACCCAACTTCTGAATTAATTTTTGTGCTCTCAGGCCTGTTACCAATGAACCCACACGAGTCCAAAATTGTATCACATTCCGCTCACATCTGAACCGCTGTCGCTGTTCTAACAAATTATCATGGTTAGCCAACTGCGCCAAAATTCACTTAACGATTTTTATGCCTTTGGCTGGAATTCAACCAACCACATTCCAGACTGCCATTAATCGCTTTGTCTTCCCAAAGTCCAGGCTCAAATTCCAATTTCTGCTAGTCCTACTGGAATTTCTCTTGTGCCAATGTGTTTCTCAGGCCGTGACTATCCTCTGGACAAAGAATCAGCGTGCCCGTAGGACGCCATTTAAGCCCAGTTTGATCAATTCACCCATTTCTGCTAGTCCTACTGGAATTTCTCTTGTGCCAATGTGTTTCTCAGGCCATGACTACCCTCTGGACGAAGAATCAGCGTGCCCGTAGGACGCCATTTAAGCCCAGTTTGATCAATTCACCCATTTCTGCTAGTCCTACTGGAATTTCTCTTGTGCCAATGTGTTTCTCAGGCCGTGACTATCCTCTGGACAAAGAATCAGCGTGCCCGTAGGACGCCATTTAAGCCCAGTTTGATCAATTCACCCATTTCTGCTAGTCCTACTGGAATTTCTCTTGTGCCAATGTGTTTCTCAGGCCGTGACTATCCTCTGGACAAAGAATCAGCGTGCCCGTAGGACGCCATTTAAGCCCAGTTTGATCAATTCACCCATTTCTGCTAGTCCTACTGGAATTTCTCTTGTGCCAATGTGTTTCTTAGGCCGTGACTATCCTCTGGACAAAGAATCAGCGTGCCCGCAGGACGCCATTTAAGCCCAGTTTGATCAATTCACCCATTTCTGCTAGTCCTACTGGAATTTCTCTTGTGCCAATGTGTTTCTCAGGCCGTGACTATCCTCTGGACAAAGAATCAGCGTGCCCGTAGGACGCCATTTAAGCCCAGTTTGATCAATTCACCCATTTCTGCTAGTCCTACTGGAATTTCTCTTGTGCCAATGTGTTTCTCAGGCCGTGACTATCCTCTGGACAAAGAATCAGCGTGCCCGTAGGACGCCATTTAAGCCCAGTTTGATCAATTCACCCATTTCTGCTAGTCCTACTGGAATTTCTCTTGTGCCAATGTGTTTCTCAGGCCGTGACTATCCTCTGGACAAAGAATCAGCGTGCCCGTAGGACGCCATTTAAGCCCAGTTTGATCAATTCACCCATTTCTGCTAGTCCTACTGGAATTTCTCTTGTGCCAATGTGTTTCTCAGGCCGTGACTATCCTCTGGACAAAGAATCAGCGTGCCCGTAGGACGCCATTTAAGCCCAGTTTGATCAATTCACCCATTTCTGCTAGTCCTACTGGAATTTCTCTTGTGCCAATGTGTTTCTCAGGCCGTGACTATCCTCTGGACAAAGAATCAGCGTGCCCGTAGGACGCCAATTAAGCCCAGTTTGATCAATTCACCCATTTCTGCTAGTCCTACTGGAATTTCTCTTGTGCCAATGTGTTTCTCAGGCCGTGACTATCCTCTGGACAAAGAATCAGCGTGCCCATAGGACGCCATTTAAGCCCAGTTTGATCAGTTCACCCATTTCTGCTAGTCCTACTGAAATTTCTCTTGTGCCAATGTGTTTCTCAGGCCGTGACTATCCTCTGGACAAAGAATCAGCGTGCCCGTAGGACGCCATTTAAGCCCAGTTTGATCAATTCACCCATTTCTGCTAGTCCTACTGGAATTTCTCTTGTGCCAATGTGTTTCTTAGGCCGTGACTATCCTCTGGACAAAGAATCAGCGTGCCCGTAGGACGCCATTTAAGCCCAGTTTGATCAATTCACCCATTTCTGCTAGTCCTACTGGAATTTCTCTTGTGCCAATGTGTTTCTCAGGCCGTGACTATCCTCTGGACAAAGAATCAGCGTGCCCGTAGGACGCCATTTAAGCCCAGTTTGATCAATTCACCCATTTCTGCTAGTCCTACTGGAATTTCTCTTGTGCCAATGTGTTTCTTAGGCCGTGACTATCCTCTGGACAAAGAATCAGCGTGCCCGTATTAGGCCATTTAAGCCCAGTTTGATCAATTCACCCATTTCTGCTAGTCCTACTGGAATTTCTCTTGTGCCAATGTGTTTCTCAGGCCGTGACTATCCTCTGGACAAAGAATCAGCGTGCCCGTAGGACACCATTTAAGCCCAGTTTGATCAATTCACCCATTTCTGCTAGTCCTACTGGAATTTCTCTTGTGCCAATGCGTTTCTCAGGCCATGACTATCCTCTGGACAAAGAATCAGCGTGCCCGTAGGACGCCATTTAAGCCCAGTTTGATCAATTCACCCATTTCTGCTAGTCCTACTGGAATTTCTCTTGTGCCAATGTGTTTCTCAGGCCGTGACTATCCTCTGGACAAAGAATCAGCGTGCCCGTAGGACGCCATTTAAGCCCAGTTTGATCAATTCACCCATTTCAGCTGGTCATACTGGAATTTCTCTTGTGCCAATGTGTTTCTCAGGCCGTGACAATCCTCTGGACAAAGAATCAGCGTGCCCGTAGGACGCCATTTAAGCCCAGTTTGATCAATTCACCCATTTCTGCTAGTCCTACTGGAATTTCTCTTGTGCCAATGTGTTTCTCAGGCCGTGACTATCCTCTGGACAAAGAATCAGCGTGCCCGTAGGACGCCATTTAAGCCCAGTTTGATCAATTCACCCATTTCTGCTAGTCATACTGGAACTTCTCTTGTGCCAATGTGTTTCTCAGGCCGTGACTATCCTCTGGACAAAGAATCAGCGTGCCCGTAGGACGCCATTTAAGCCCAGTTTGATCAATTCACCCATTTCTGCTAGTCCTACTGGAATTTCTCTTGTGCCAATGTGTTTCTCAGGCCGTGACTATCCTCTGGACAAAGAATCAGCGTGCCCGTAGGACGCCATTTAAGCCCAGTTTGATCAATTCACCCATTTCTGCTAGTCCTACTGGAATTTCTCTTGTGCCAATGTGTTTCTCAGGCCGTGACTATCCTCTGGACAAAGAATCAGCGTGCCCGTATTAGGCCATTTAAGCCCAGTTTGATCAATTCACCCATTTCTGCTAGTCCTACTGAAATTTCTCTTGTGCCAATGTGTTTCTCAGGCCGTGACTATCCTCTGGACAAAGAATCAGCGTGCCCGTATTAGGCCATTTAAGCCCAGTTTGATCAATTCACCCATTTCTGCTAGTCCTACTGGAATTTCTCTTGTGCCAATGTGTTTCTCAGGCCGTGACTATCCTCTGGACAAAGAATCAGCGTGCCCGTAGGACGCCATTTAAGCCCAGTTTGATCAATTCACCCATTTCTGCTAGTCCTACTGGAATTTCTCTTGTGCCAATGTGTTTCTCAGGCCGTGACTATCCTCTGGACAAAGAATCAGCGTGCCCGTAGGACGCCATTTAAGCCCAGTTTGATCAATTCACCCATTTCTGCTAGTCCTAGTGGAATTTCTCTTGTGC
The DNA here is from genome assembly GCA_948099385.1 of Fasciola hepatica. Classification (NCBI taxonomy): domain Eukaryota; kingdom Metazoa; phylum Platyhelminthes; class Trematoda; order Plagiorchiida; family Fasciolidae; genus Fasciola; species Fasciola hepatica. Next base: position 22,437,503 of record CANUEZ040000142.1, read on the forward strand.
CAATGTGTTTCTCAGGCCGTGACTATCCTCTGGACAAAGAATCAGCGTGCCCGTATTAGGCCATTTAAGCCCAGTTTGATCAATTCACCCATTTCTGCTGGTCATACTGGAATTTCTCTTGTGCCAATGTGTTTCTCAGGCCGTGACTATCCTCTGGACAAAGAATCAGCGTGCCCGTAGGACGCCATTTAAGCCCAGTTTGATCAATTCACCCATTTCCGTTAGTCCTACTGAAATTTCTCTTGTGCCAATGTGTTTCTCAGGCCGTGACTATCCTCTGGACAAAGAATCAGCGTGCCCGTAGGACGCCATTTAAGCCCAGTTTGATCAATTCACCCATTTCCGTTAGTCCTACTGAAATTTCTCTTGTGCCAATGTGTTTCTCAGGCCGTGACTATCCTCTGGACAAAGAATCAGCGTGCCCGTAGGACGCCATTTAAGCCCAGTTTGATCAATTCACCCATTTCTGCTAGTCCTACTGGAATTTCTCTTGTGCCAATGTGTTTCTCAGGCCGTGACTATCCTCTGGACAAAGAATCAGCGTGCCCGTAGGAAGCCATTTAAGCCCAGTTTGATCAATTCACCCATTTCTGCTAGTCCTACTGGAACTTCTCTTGTGCCAATGTGTTTCTCAGGCCGTGACTATCCTCTGGACAAAGAATCAGCGTGCCCGTAGGACGCCATTTAAGCCCAGTTTGATCAATTCACCCATTTCTGCTAGTCTTACTGGAATTTCTCTTGTGCCAATGTGTTTCTCAGGCCGTGACTATCCTCTGGACAAAGAATCAGCGTGCCCGTAGGACGCCATTTAAGCCCAGTTTGATCAATTCACCCATTTCTGCTAGTCCTACTGGAATTTCTCTTGTGCCAATGTGTTTCTCAGGCCATGACTATCCTCTGGACAAAGAATCAGCGTGCCCGTAGGACGCCATTTAAGCCCAGTTTGATCAATTCACCCACTTCTGCTAGTCCTACTGGAATTTCTCTTGTGCCAATGTGTTTCTCAGGCCGTGACTATCCTCTGGACAAAGAATCAGCGTGCCAGTATTAGGCCATTTAAGCCCAGTTTGATCAATTCACGCGATTTTGTTAGTCGTAGTGGAATTTCTCTTGTGCCAATGTGTTTCTCAGGCCGTGACTATCCTCTGGACAAAGAATCAGCGTGCCCGTATTAGGCCATTTAAGCCCAGTTTGATCAATTCACCCATTTCTGCTAGTCCTACTGGAATTTCTCTTGTGCCAATGTGTTTCTCAGGCCGTTACTATCCTCTGGACAAAGAATCAGCGTGCCCGTAGGACGCCATTTAAGCCCAGTTTGATCAATTCACCCATTTCTGCTAGTCCTACTGGAATTTCTCTTGTGCCAATGTGTTTCTCAGGCCATGACTATCCTCTGGACAAAGAATCAGCGTGCCCGTAGGACGCCATTTAAGCCCAGTTTGATCAATTCACCCATTTCTGCTAGTCTTACTGGAATTTCTCTTGTGCCAATGTGTTTCTCAGGCCGTGACTATCCTCTGGACAAAGAATCAGCGTGCCCGTAGGACGCCATTTAAGCCCAGTTTGATCAATTCACCCATTTCAGCTGGTCATACTGGAATTTCTCTTGTGCCAATGTGTTTCTCAGGCCATGACTATCCTCTGGACAAAGAATCAGCGTGCCCGTAGGACGCCATTTAAGCCCAGTTTGATCAATTCACCCACTTCTGCTAGTCCTACTGGAATTTCTCTTGTGCCAATGTGTTTCTCAAACCGTGACTATCCTCTGGACAAAGAATCAGCGTGCCCGTAGGACGCCATTTAAGCCCAGTTTGATCAATTCACCCATTTCTGCTAGTCATACTGGAACTTCTCTTGTGCCAATGTGTTTCTCAGGCCGTGACTATCCTCTGGACAAAGAATCAGCGTGCCCGTAGGACGCCATTTAAGCCCAGTTTGATCAATTCACCCATTTCTGCTAGTCCTACTGAAATTTCTCTTGTGCCAATGTGTTTCTCAGGCCGTGACTATCCTCTGGACAAAGAATCAGCGTGCCCGTAGGACGCCATTTAAGCCCAGTTTGATCAATTCACCCATTTCTGCTAGTCATACTGGAATTTCTCTTGTGCCAATGTGTTTCTCAGGCCGTGACTATCCTCTGGACAAAGAATCAGCGTGCCCGTAGGACGCCATTTAAGCCCAGTTTGATCAATTCACCCATTTCTGCTAGTCCTACTGGAATTTCTCTTGTGCCAATGTGTTTCTCAGGCCGTGACTATCCTCTGGACAAAGAATCAGCGTGCCCGTATTAGGCCATTTAAGCCCAGTTTGATCAATTCACCCATTTCTGCTAGTCCTACTGGAACTTCTCTTGTGCCAATGTGTTTCTCAGGCCGTGACTATCCTCTGGACAAAGAATCAGCGTGCCCGTATTAGGCCATTTAAGCCCAGTTTGATCAATTCACCCATTTCTGCTAGTCCTACTGGAATTTCTCTTGTGCCAATGTGTTTCTCAGGCCGTGACTATCCTCTGGACAAAGAATCAGCGTGCCCGTAGGACGCCATTTAAGCCCAGTTTGATCAATTCACCCATTTCTGCTAGTCCTACTGGAATTTCTCTTGTGCCAATGTGTTTCTCAGGCCGTGACTATCCTCTGGACAAAGAATCAGCGTGCCCGTAGGACGCCATTTAAGCCCAGTTTGATCAATTCACCCATTTCTGCTAGTCCTACTGGAATTTCTCTTGTGCCAATGTGTTTCTCAGGCCGTGACTATCCTCTGGACAAAGAATCAGCGTGCCCGTAGGACGCCATTTAAGCCCAGTTTGATCAATTCACCCATTTCTGCTAGTCCTACTGGAATTTCTCTTGTGCCAATGTGTTTCTCAGGCCGTGACTATCCTCTGGACAAAGAATCAGCGTGCCCGTAGGACGCCATTTAAGCCCAGTTTGATCAATTCACCCATTTCTGCTAGTCCTACTGGAATTTCTCTTGTGCCAATGTGTTTCTCAAACCGTGACTATCCTCTGGACAAAGAATCAGCGTGCTCGTAGGACGCCATTTAAGCCCAGTTTGATCAATTCACCCATTTCTGCTAGTCCTACTGGAATTTCTCTTGTGCCAATGTGTTTCTCAGGCCGTGACTATCCTCTGGACAAAGAATCAGCGTGCCCGTAGGACGCCATTTAAGCCCAGTTTGATCAATTCACCCATTTCTGCTAGTCCTACTGGAATTTCTCTTGTGCCAATGTGTTTCTCAGGCCATGACTATCCTCTGGACAAAGAATCAGCGTGCCCGTAGGACGCCATTTAAGCCCAGTTTGATCAATTCACCCATTTCTGCTAGTCCTACTGGAATTACTCTTGTGCCAATGTGTTTCTCAGGCCGTGACTATCCTCTGGACAAAGAATCAGCGTGCCCGTAGGACGCCATTTAAGCCCAGTTTGATCAATTCACCCATTTCTGCTAGTCCTACTGGAATTTCTCTTGTGCCAATGTGTTTCTCAGGCCGTGACTATCCTCTGGACAAAGAATCAGCGTGCCCGTAGGACGCCATTTAAGCCCAGTTTGATCAATTCACCCATTTCTGCTAGTCCTACTGGAATTTCTCTTGTGCCAATGTGTTTCTCAGGCCATGACTATCCTCTGGACAAAGAATCAGCGTGCCCGTAGGACGCCATTTAAGCCCAGTTTGATCAATTCACCCATTTCTGCTAGTCTTACTTGAATTTCTCTTGTGCCAATGTGTTTCTCAGGCCGTGACTATCCTCTGGACAAAGAATCAGCGTGCCCGTAGGACGCCAATTAAGCCCAGTTTGATCAATTCACCCATTTCAGCTGGTCATACTGGAATTTCTCCTGTGCCAATGTGTTTCTCAGGCCATGACTATCCTCTGGACAAAGAATCAGCGTGCCCGTATTAGGCCATTTAAGCCCAGTTTGATCAATTCACCCATTTCTGCTAGTCCTACTGGAATTTCTCTTGTGCCAATGTGTTTCTCAGGCCGTGACTATCCTCTGGACAAAGAATCAGCGTGCCCGTAGGACGCCATTTAAGCCCAGTTTGATCAGTTCACCCATTTCTGCTAGTCCTACTGAAATTTCTCTTGTGCCAATGTGTTTCTCAGGCCGTGACTATCCTCTGGACAAAGAATCAGCGTGCCCGTATTAGGCCATTTAAGCCCAGTTTGATCAATTCACCCATTTCTGCTAGTCCTACTGGAATTTCTCTTGTGCCAATGTGTTTCTCAGGCCGTGACTATCCTCTGGACAAAGAATCAGCGTGCCCGTAGGACGCCATTTAAGCCCAGTTTGATCAATTCACCCATTTCTGCTAGTCCTACTGGAATTTCTCTTGTGCCAATGTGTTTCTCAGGCCGTGACTATCCTCTGGACAAAGAATCAGCGTGCCCGTAGGACGCCATTTAAGCCCAGTTTGATCAATTCACCCATTTCTGCTAGTCATACTAGAATTTCTCTTGTGCCAATGTGTTTCTCAGGCCGTGACTATCCTCTGGACAAAGAATCAGCGTGCCCGTAGGACGCCATTTAAGCCCAGTTTGATCAATTCACCCATTTCTGCTAGTCCTACTGGAATTTCTCTTGTGCCAATGTGTTTCTCAGGCCATGACTATCCTCTGGACAAAGAATCAGCGTGCCCGTATTAGGCCATTTAAGCCCAGTTTGATCAATTCACCCATTTCTGCTAGTCCTACTGGAATTTCTCTTGTGCCAATGTGTTTCTCAGGCCGTGACTATCCTCTGGACAAAGAATCAGCGTGCCCGTATTAGGCCATTTAAGCCCAGTTTGATCAATTCACCCATTTCTGCTAGTCCTACTGGAATTTCTCTTGTGCCAATGTGTTTCTCAAACCGTGACTATCCTCTGGACAAAGAATCAGCGTGCCCGTAGGACGCCATTTAAGCCCAGTTTGATCAATTCACCCATTTCTGCTAGTCCTACTGGAATTTCTCTTGTGCCAATGTGTTTCTCAGGCCGTGACTATCCTCTGGACAAAGAATCAGCGTGCCCGTAGGACGCCATTTAAGCCCAGTTTGATCAATTCACCCATTTCTGCTAGTCCTACTGAATTTCTCTTGTGCCAATGTGTTTCTCAGGCCATGACTATCCTCTGGACAAAGAATCAGCGTGCCCGTAGGACGCCATTTAAGCCCAGTTTGATCAATTCACCCATTTCTGCTAGTCCTACTTGAATTTCTCTTGTGCCAATGTGTTTCTCAGGCCGTGACTATCCTCTGGACAAAGAATCAGCGTGCCCGTAGGACGCCATTTAAGCCCAGTTTGATCAATTCACCCATTTCAGCTGGTCATACTGGAATTTCTCTTGTGCCAATGTGTTTCTCAGGCCGTGACTATCCTCTGGACAAAGAATCAGCGTGCCCGTAGGACGCCATTTAAGCCCAGTTTGATCAATTCACCCATTTCTGCTAGTCCTACTGGAATTTCTCTTGTGCCAATGTGTTTCTCAGGCCGTGACTATCCTCTGGACAAAGAATCAGCGTGCCCGTATTAGGCCATTTAAGCCCAGTTTGATCAATTCACCCATTTCTGCTAGTCCTACTGGAATTTCTCTTGTGCCAATGTGTTTCTCAGGCCGTGACTATCCTCTGGACAAAGAATCAGCGTGCCCGTATTAGGCCATTTAAGCCCAGTTTGATCAATTCACCCATTTCTGCTAGTCCTACTGGAATTTCTCTTGTGCCAATGTGTTTCTCAGGCCATGACTATCCTCTGGACAAAGAATCAGCGTGCCCGTATTAGGCCATTTAAGACCCAGTTGATCAATTCACCCATTTCTGCTAGTCCTACTGGAATTTCTCTTGTGCCAATGTGTTTCTCAGCCGTGACTATCCTCTGGACAAAGAATCAGCGTGCCCGTAGGACGCCATTTAAGCCCAGTTTGATCAATTCACCCATTTCTGCTAGTCCTACTGGAATTTCTCTTGTGCCAATGTGTTTCTCAGGCCGTGACTATCCTCTGGACAAAGAATCAGCGTGCCCGTAGGACGCCATTTAAGCCAGTTTGATCAATTCACCCATTTCTGCTAGTCCTACTGGAATTTCTCTTGTGCCAATGTGTTTCTCAGGCCATGACTATCCTCTGGACAAAGAATCAGCGTGCCCGTAGGACGCCATTTAAGCCAGTTTGATCAATTCACCCATTTCTGCTAGTCCTAATGGAATTTCTCTTGTGCCAATGTGTTTCTCAGGCCGTGACTATCCTCTGGACAAAGAATCAGCGTGCCCGTAGGACGCCATTTAAGCCCAGTTTGATCAATTCACCCATTTCTGCTAGTCCTACTGGAATTTCTCTTGTGCCAATGTGTTTCTCAGGCCAGTGACTATCCTCTGGACAAAGAATCAGCGTGCCCGTAGGACGCCATTTAAGCCCAGTTTGATCAATTCACCCACTTTCTGCTAGTCCTACTGGAATTTCTCTTGTGCCAATGTGTTTCTCAAGCCGTGACTATCCTCTGGACAAAGAATCAGCGTGCCCGTAGGACGCCATTTAAGCCCAGTTTGATCAATTCACCCATTTCTGCTAGTCATACTGGAACTTCTCTTGTGCCAATGTGTTTCTCAGGCCGTGACTATCCTCTGGACAAAGAATCAGCGTGCCCGTAGGACGCCATTTAAGCCCAGTTTGATCAATTCAACCCATTTCTGCTAGTCCTACTGAAATTTCTCTTGTGCCAATGTGTTTCTCAGGCCGTGACTATCCTCTGGACAAAGAATCAGCGTGCCCGTAGGACGCCATTTAAGCCCAGTTTGATCAATTCACCCATTTCTGCTAGTCATACTGGAATTTCTCTTGTGCCAATGTGTTTCTCAGGCCGTGACTATCCTCTGGACAAAGAATCAGCGTGCCCGTAGGACGCCATTTAAGCCCAGTTTGATCAATTCACCCATTTCTGCTAGTCCTACTGGAATTTCTCTTGTGCCAATGTGTTTCTCAGCCGTGACTATCCTCTGGACAAAGAATCAGCGTGCCCGTATTAGGCCATTTAAGCACAGTTTGATCATTCACCCATTTCTGCTAGTCCTAATGGAATTTCTCTTGTGCCAATGTGTTTCTCAGGCCGTGACTATCCTCTGGACAAAGAATCAGCGTGCCCGTAGGACGCCATTTAAGCCCAGTTTGATCAATTCACCCATTTCTGCTAGTCCTACTGGAATTTCTCTTGTGCCAATGTGTTTCTCAGGCATGACTATCCTCTGGACAAAGAATCAGCGTGCCCGTAGGACGCCATTTAAGCCCAGTTTGATCAATTCACCCACTTTCTGCTAGTCCCTACTGGAATTTCTCTTGTGCCAATGTGTTTCTCAAAGCCGTGACTATCCTCTGGACAAAGAATCAGCGTGCCCGTAGGACGCCATTTAAGCCCAGTTTGATCAATTCACCATTTCTGCTAGTCATACTGGAATCTTCTCTTGTGCCATGTGTTTCTCAGCCGTGACTATCCTCTGGACAAAGAATCAGCGTGCCCGTAGGACGCCATTTAAGCCCAGTTTGATCAATTCACCCATTTCTGCTAGTCCTACTGAATTTCTCTTGTGCCAATGTGTTTCTCAGGCCGTGACTATCCTCTGGACAAAGAATCAGCGTGCCCGTAGGACGCCATTTAAGCCCAGTTTGATCAATTCACCCATTTCTGCTAGTCATACTGGAATTTCTCTTGTGCCAATGTGTTTCTCAGGCCGTGACTATCCTCTGGACAAAGAATCAGCGTGCCCGTAGGACGCCATTTAAGCCCAGTTTGATCAATTCACCCATTTCTGCTAGTCCTACTGGAATTTCTCTTGTGCCAATGTGTTTCTCAGGCCGTGACTATCCTCTGGACAAAGAATCAGCGTGCCCGTATAGGCGCATTTAAGCACAGTTTGATCAATTCACCCATTTCTGCTAGTCCTACTGGAATTTCTCTTGTGCCAATGTGTTTCTCAGGCCGTGACTATCCTCTGGACAAAGAATCAGCGTGCCCGTAGGACGCCATTTAAGCCCAGGTTTGATCAATTCACCCATTTCTGCTAGTCCTACTGGAATTTCTCTTGTGCCAATGTGTTTCTCAGGCCGTGACTATCCTCTGGACAAAGAATCAGCGTGCCCGTATTAGGCCATTTAAGCCCAGTTTGATCAATTCACCCATTTCTGCTAGTCTACTGGAATTTCTCTTGTGCCAATGTGTTTCTCAGGCCGTGACTATCCTCTGGACAAAGAATCAGCGTGCCCGTAGGACGCCATTTAAGCCCAGTTTGATCAATTCACCCATTTCTGCTAGTCCTACTGGAATTTCTCTTGTGCCAATGTGTTTCTCAGGCCGTGACTATCCTCTGGACAAAGAATCAGCGTGCCCGTAGGACGCCATTTAAGCCCAGTTTGATCAATTCACCCATTTCTGCTAGTCCTACTGGAATTTCTCTTGTGCCAATGTGTTTCTCAGGCCGTGACTATCCTCTGGACAAAGAATCAGCGTGCCCGTAGGACGCCATTTAAGCCCAGTTTGATCAATTCACCCATTTCTGCTAGTCCTACTGAATTTCTCTTGTGCCAATGTGTTTCTCAGACCGTGACTATCCTCTGGACAAAGAATCAGCGTGCTCGTAGGACGCCATTTAAGCCCAGTTTGATCAATTCACCCATTTCTGCTAGTCCTAGTGGAATTTCTCTTGTGCCAATGTGTTTCTCAGGCCGTGACTATCCTCTGGACAAAGAATCAGCGTGCCCGTAGGACGCCATTTAAGCCCAGTTTGATCAATTCACCCATTTCTGCTAGTCCTACTGGAATTTCTCTTGTGCCAATGTGTTTCTCAGGCCAGTGACTATCCTCTGGACAAAGAATCAGCGTGCCCGTAGGACGCCATTTAAGCCCAGTTTGATCAATTCACCCATTTCTGCTAGTCCTACTGGAATTTCTCTTGTGCCAATGTGTTTCTCAGGCCGTGACTATCCTCTGGACAAAGAATCAGCGTGCCCGTAGGACGCCATTTAAGCCCAGTTTGATCAATTCACCCATTTCTGCTAGTCCTACTGGAATTTCTCTTGTGCCAATGTGTTTCTCAGGCCGTGACTATCCTCTGGACAAAGAATCAGCGTGCCCGTAGGACGCCATTTAAGCCCAGTTTGATCAATTCACCCATTTCTGCTAGTCCTACTGGAATTTCTCTGTGCCAATGTGTTTCTCAGGCCGTGACTATCCTCTGGACAAAGAATCAGCGTGCCCGTAGGACGCCATTTAAGCCCAGTTTGATCAATTCACCCATTTCTGCTAGTCTACTGGAATTTCTCTTGTGCAATGTGTTTCTCAGCCGTGACTATCCTCTGGACAAAGAATCAGCGTGCCCGTAGGACGCCATTAAGCCCAGTTTGATCAATTCACCCATTTCTGCTAGTCCTACTGGAAATTTCTCTTGTGCCAATGTGTTTCTCAGGCCGTGACTATCCTCTGGACAAAGAATCAGCGTGCCCGTAGGACGCCATTTAAGCCCAGTTTGATCAATTCACCCATTTCTGCTAGTCCTACTGGAATTTCTCTTGTGCCAATGTGTTTCTCAGGCCGTGACTATCCTCTGGACAAAGAATCAGCGTGCCCGTATTAGCCATTTAAGCCCAGTTTGATCAATTCACCCATTTCTGCTAGTCCTACTGGAATTTCTCTTGTGCCAATGTGTTTCTCAGGCCGTGACTATCCTCTGGACAAAGAATCAGCGTGCCCGTAGGACGCCATTAAGCCCAGTTTGATCAATTCACCCATTCTGCTAGTCCTACTGGAATTTCTCTTGTGCCAATGTGTTTCTCAGGCCGTGACTATCCTCTGGACAAAGAATCAGCGTGCCCGTAGGACGCCATTTAAGCCCAGTTTGATCAATTCACCCAATTTCTGCTAGTCCTACTGGAATTTCTCTTGTGCCAATGTGTTTCTCAGGCCGTGACTATCCTCTGGACAAAGAATCAGCGTGCCCGTAGGACGCCATTTAAGCCCAGTTTGATCAATTCACCCATTTCTGCTAGTCCTACTGGAATTTCTCTTGTGCCAATGTGTTTCTCAGGCCGTGACTATCCTCTGGACAAAGAATCAGCGTGCCCGTATTAGGCCATTTAAGCCCAGTTTGATCAATTCACCCATTTCTGCTAGTCCTACTGGAATTTCTCTTGTGCCAATGTGTTTCTCAGGCCGTGACTATCCTCTGGACAAAGAATCAGCGTGCCCGTATTAGGCCATTTAAGCCCAGTTGATCAATTCACCCATTTCTGCTAGTCCTACTGGAATTTCTCTTGTGCCAATGTGTTTCTCAGGCCGTGACTATCCTCTGGACAAAGAATCAGCGTGCCCGTAGGACGCCATTTAAGCCCAGTTTGATCAATTCACCCATTTCTGCTAGTCCTACTGGAATTTCTCTTGTGCCAATGTGTTTCTCAGGCCGTGACTATCCTCTGGACAAAGAATCAGCGTGCCCGTAGGACGCATTTAAGCCCAGTTTGATCAATTCACCCATTTCTGCTAGTCATACTGAATTTCTCTTGTGCCAATGTGTTTCTCAGGCCGTGACTATCCTCTGGACAAAGAATCAGCGTGCCCGTAGGACGCCATTTAAGCCCAGTTTGATCAATTCACCCATTTCTGCTAGTCCTACTGGAATTTCTCTTGTGCCAATGTGTTTCTCAGGCCGTGACTATCCTCTGGACAAAGAATCAGCGTGCCCGTAGGACGCCATTTAAGCCCAGTTTGATCAATTCACCCATTTCTGCTAGTCCTACTGGAATTTCTCTTGTGCCAATGTGTTTCTCAGGCCGTGACTATCCTCTGGACAAAGAATCAGCGTGACAGTAGGAGCCATTTAAGCCCAGTTTGATCAATTCACCCATTTCTGCTAGTCCTACTGGAATTTCTCTTGTGCCAATGTGTTTCTCAGGCCGTGACTATCCTCTGGACAAAGAATCAGCGTGCCCGTAGGACGCCATTTAAGCCCAGTTTGATCAATTCACCCATTTCTGCTAGTCCTACTGGAATTTCTCTTGTGCCAATGTGTTTCTCAGGCCGTGACTATCCTCTGGACAAAGAATCAGCGTGCCCGTAGGACGCCATTTAAGCCCAGTTTGATCAATTCACCCATTTCTGCTAGTCCTACTGGAATTTCTCTTGTGCCAATGTGTTTCTCAGGCCGTGACTATCCTCTGGACAAAGAATCAGCGTGCCCGTACGGACGCCATTTAAGCCCAGTTTGATCAATTCACCCATTTCTGCTAGTCCTACTGGAATTTCTCTTGTGCCAATGTGTTTCTCAGGCCGTGACTATCCTCTGGACAAAGAATCAGCGTGCCCGTAGGACGCCATTTAAGCCAGTTTGATCAATTCACCCATTTCTGCTAGTCCTACTGGAATTTCTCTTGTGCCAATGTGTTTCTCAGGCCGTGACTATCCTCTGGACAAAGAATCAGCGTGCCCGTAGGACGCCATTTAAGCCCAGTTTGATCAATTCACCCATTTCTGCTAGTCCTACTGGAATTTCTCTTGTGCCAATGTGTTTCTCAGGCCGTGACTATCCTCTGGACAAAGAATCAGCGTGCCCGTAGGACGCCATTTAAGCCCAGTTTGATCAATTCACCCATTTCTGCTAGTCCTACTGGAATTTCTCTTGTGCCAATGTGTTTCTCAGGCCGTGACTATCCTCTGGACAAAGAATCAGCGTGCCCGTAGGACGCCATTTAAGCCCAGTTTGATCAATTCACCCATTTCTGCTAGTCCTACTGGAATTTCTCTTGTGCCAATGTGTTTCTCAGGCCGTGACTATCCTCTGGACAAAGAATCAGCGTGCCCGTAGGACGCCATTTAAGCCCAGTTTGATCAATTCACCCATTTCTGCTAGTCCTACTGGAATTTCTCTTGTGCCAATGTGTTTCTCAGGCCGTGACTATCCTCTGGACAAAGAATCAGCGTGCCCGTAGGACGCCATTTAAGCCCAGTTTGATCAATTCACCCATTTCTGCTAGTCCTACTGGAATTTCTCTTGTGCCAATGTGTTTCTCAGGCCGTGACTATCCTCTGGACAAAGAATCAGCGTGCCCGTAGGACGCCATTTAAGCCCAGTTTGATCAATTCACCCATTTCTGCTAGTCCTACTGGAATTTCTCTTGTGCCAATGTGTTTCTCAGGCCGTGACATCCTCTGGACAAAGAATCAGCGTGCCCGTAGGACGCCATTTAGCCCAGTTTGATCAATTCACCCATTTCTGCTAGTCCTACTGAATTTCTCTTGTGCCAATGTGTTTCTCAGGCCGTGACTATCCTCTGGACAAAGAATCAGCGTGCCCGTAGGACGCCATTTAAGCCCAGTTTGATCAATTCACCCATTTCTGCTAGTCCTACTGGAATTTCTCTTGTGCCAATGTGTTTCTCAGGCCGTGACTATCCTCTGGACAAAGAATCAGCGTGCCCGTAGGACGCCATTTAAGCCCAGTTTGATCAATTCACCCATTTCTGCTAGTCCTACTGGAATTTCTCTTGTGCCAATGTGTTTCTCAGGCCGTGACTATCCTCTGGACAAAGAATCAGCGTGCCCGTAGGACGCCATTTAAGCCCAGTTTGATCAATTCACCCATTTCTGCTAGTCCTACTGGAATTTCTCTTGTGCCAATGTGTTTCTCAGGCCGTGACTATCCTCTGGACAAAGAATCAGCGTGCCCGTAGGAGCCATTTAAGCCCAGTTTGATCAATTCACCCATTTCTGCTAGTCCTACTGGAATTTCTCTTGTGCCAATGTGTTTCTCAGGCCGTGACTATCCTCTGGACAAAGAATCAGCGTGCCCGTAGGACGCCATTTAAGCCCAGTTTGATCAATTCACCCATTTCTGCTAGTCCTACTGGAATTTCTCTTGTGCCAATGTGTTTCTCAGGCCGTGACTATCCTCTGGACAAAGAATCAGCGTGCCCGTAGGACGCCATTTAAGCCCAGTTTGATCAATTCACCCATTTCTGCTATCCTACTGGAATTTCTCTTGTGCCAATGTGTTTCTCAGGCCGTGACTATCCTCTGGACAAAGAATCAGCGTGCCCGTAGGACGCCATTTAAGCCCAGTTTGATCAATTCACCCATTTCTGCTAGTCCTACTGGAATTTCTCTTGTGCCAATGTGTTTCTCAGCCGTGACTATCCTCTGGACAAAGAATCAGCGTGCCCGTAGGACGCCATTAAGCCCAGTTTGATCAATTCACCCATTTCTGCTAGTCCTACTGGAATTTCTCTTGTGCCAATGTGTTTCTCAGGCCGTGACTATCCTCTGGACAAAGAATCAGCGTGCCCGTAGGACGCCATTTAAGCCCAGTTTGATCAATTCACCCATTTCTGCTAGTCCTACTGGAATTTCTCTTGTGCCAATGTGTTTCTCAGGCCGTGACTATCCTCTGGACAAAGAATCAGCGTGCCCGTAGGACGCCATTTAAGCCCAGTTTGATCAATTCACCCATTTCTGCTAGTCCTACTGGAATTTCTCTTGTGCCAATGTGTTTCTCAGGCCGTGACTATCCTCTGGACAAAGAATCAGCGTGCCCGTAGGACGCCATTTAAGCCCAGTTTGATCAATTCACCCATTCCTGCTAGTCCTACTGGAATTTCTCTTGTGCCAATGTGTTTCTCAGGCCGTGACTATCCTCTGGACAAAGAATCAGCGTGCCCGTAGGACGCCATTTAAGCCCAGTTTGATCAATGCCACCCATTTCTGCTAGTCCTACTGGAATTTCTCTTGTGCCAATGTGTTTCTCAGGCCGTGACTATCCTCTGGACAAAGAATCAGCGTGCCCGTAGGACGCCATTTAAGCCCAGTTTGATCAATTCACCCATTTCTGCTAGTCCTACTGGAATTTCTCTTGTGCCAATGTGTTTCTCAGGCCGTGACTATCCTCTGGACAAAGAATCAGCGTGCCCGTAGGACGCCTTTAAGCCCAGTTTGATCAATTCACCCATTTCTGCTAGTCCTACTGGAATTTCTCTTGTGCCAATGTGTTTCTCAGGCCGTGACTATCCTCTGGACAAAGAATCAGCGTGCCCCGTAGGACGCCATTCTAAGCCCAGTTTGATCAATTCACCCTTTCTGCTAGTCCTACTGGAATTTCTCTTGTGCCAATGTGTTTCCTCAGGCCGTGACTACCTCTGGACAAAGAATCAGCGTGCCCGTAGGACGCCATTTAAGACCAGTTTGATCAATTCACCCATTTTCTGCTAGTCCTACTGGAATTTCTCTTGTGCCAATGTGTTTCTCAGGCAGTGACTATCCTCTGGACAAAGAATCAGCGTGCCCGTAGAGGACGCCATTTAAGCCCAGTTTGATCAATTCACCCATTTCTGCTAGTCCTACTGGAATTTCTCTTGTGCCAATGTGTTTCTCAGGCCGTGACTATCCTCTGGTCACAAGAATCAGCGTGCC